>LR749507.1:3292087-3367047 GCA_902729485.2 Mus minutoides
GTACCAAGGAAGGTGGAAACCCACTCAAGCAGAGGCCTGTTAACGTCATGTATTTCCAGTGACATGTCTTCCCGTGTCCCAGTCACCATACCAAACACTGCCTGCTCTTGCTCAGAGACAGCCAATGAAGAGATAGTTCTAGAGTCAAAACGGTACACAAGGAGTCTCAGCAACTGTGCATCCTGTAGCCTGACTTTCAGAGTTTTGTGCTTTTCTATTTCCTTTTAATTTTATTCCATGGAGACACCACACACACACAATATATATATATACAATATATTGTATATATATTGTATATGTTATATATATATATATATATATATATATATATATATATATATATATATAACATATACACATATGTACCATATTTAGGGAAAACACACACACACACACACACACACACACACACACACACACACACATTTCACACTCTTCAAAATATTGTTCTCACAAAGAATATCCAGTTAACCAGAAAGCTGAGAAAGACACTATTTCAGTGAATTATCGGACGGTAAATGGTTACTCTGCAGGCCCCAGGTCCCCAGAGGCCTGTAATATGAAGTTCAGAGTCCCAGCCTTCATTCTTAGCATGTGTGGAAATCTTTTAAAATGATTTTGTAGATAAACGGAGGGTGGAAAAACTTTGGAGTTTTACAGTAAAAACTTTTCTTGGCTTTCAAAATTCTTTTTTTTTTTTGAGCCCTAGAGAAAAATGAATATCTGCATAATTAAATCAATGTATCGTATATAATGAATATCAAGTCGCAAAAGAACGCAAAGACCAGGCAACATAGTTTGAGATGAAGGCTGCCGGGCTCCTTGGAAGTTTTCTCAGTTCTTTCCTCACAGAACGTTCTCCCCCCCCCCCCCCCTGTCCTCTCATGTCTAACAGTGAGAAGGACACCAATCAGAACAATACAAAACAAATATCTTAGAACTTGAAAATCCACAACCTACGTACCCCGAAGTCTTGGTCCTCCATGGAGAGAGCCGCTCGTGGTCTAGCGAGCCATACGTTCAAATGATACTGGACTTCCTCTCTGACTCACGCATCCACAGCTCTGATGTAAGGCTCTCAGTGGGAAGCTGTTTTCAATTTAGGGCAGATGTGGGACACTCATGTAGCCCTTGAGCTTATGAACTTTAAAATAAATCGCCCGGAGGATGATAAGTCCAGAGGCAGCATCTGCTTTCTGAGGCCTCGCAGGGGCTCCTTCCAAACACTTACGGTATGACAGACACTGTGACAGGAAAGCAAGCCTGGTGTATTAGGTTCTCAGCCTGTAAAGCGAAGGCTGCAAACATGCCTTAAAAACAAGCTAGCACATACATTTCAGAGTGCTTAACCAGACTTTCAGATGCATCGGGAGAGAACATGAGGGATCGAAACGCCCCTCCCTTCTGGGCCTCGAGGACTCTTTATACCGTTTGGCTCACTTGTGTTTAGTTTTTCCAAAATCTGAAATTGAATTGTTCTGGTTGTCTTTTCTTGGCTCATGAAAGGGAAGGGGGAGGGGGCTAGTCCAAGACTTCCACAGAGAAACATCTAGAAATCCATTTAACATGGCAAGTTTAATGTTCTAGAATTAATGCTCTCCAGGCACAAACTGTCTCTATCTAAGCACACCCTCATACACCCCCACCCCCATCCAGAGGCTGCTTTATGGTGTTGGCCCATCCTCCAGGTTTAACTCCACCCACACAAACTCTATCTGGGGTTTAATATAACTTCATTAAGTTTAATAATCCTGAAAAGAAAGGTTATAAAAACATTAATTTTTGAAGTCTTTTCAAGCGGAAATTTTAATACTTTAAAAATAACCCAACAAAATACAAGAATAGAGTGCTCAAAAGTTGGTGTGTGTGTTTTGTTCACACAGATAAGTCTATGTATGAGTCACATCAGTGAAAAAAGAGAAGACAGTTGCATTAAAATGTGTATATTTTAAAAAGCATACTTTAGAATATACTCAGTGGCTCTTGCCATACAAACTTAACAGATATCCTGAGTTTAATCCCTGGGACACAGGGTGGAGTGACAGCATTTACTCCTGAAAGTTGTCCTTTAACTGCTACAGGAACACTGGCATGCACACAAATGTACAGGCACGTACTAGTGCTAATATATAAATAGAAAATAATTTTGTTCCTTCGTATGGTCAATGTGACATGATGGAGCTAGGTACCGAGAGTCACCAAAGACCCTTGGTGCTGTGAGTTCTGTCTTCAAGGGGGAAGACCTGAACTGTTCATTAAACTCTCTGTGGTGGCGCACACCTTTAATCCCAGCACTTGGCAGGCAGAGGCAGGTGGATTTCTGAGTTCGAGGCTAGCCTGGTCTACAAAGTGAGTTCCAGGACAGCCAGGGCTATACAGAGAAACCCTGTCTCGACCCGCCCCCCCCAAACAAACAAACAAACAAACAAACAAAAGTGTGTTAAATCATCTCCAGGCAGTAGTACTTGCTTTTTATTTCATTCTTGTTTATTTGTTCTATGATGATGTTGATGATTATTACTATTACTTAATTTTTGTATATTAAAAGTAAATTTATTAGGAAGATGCATGTTCACTGGCCCCAAAGATCGAGGCCAGGGGAGTCACCATGGGGAGAGACTGGGGTGGGGAGAGAAAGAGAGAAAGGGTGCATGAGCAGAGAAAAGAGGAGAAGAGATGGAAGATAGAGAGCTTATTATTCTTTTACAAGGCCTCATATAGCCCAAGCTAGCACTGAACTTGCTATGTAGCTGAAGATGGCCTTGAATTCCTGACCTTTCTGTCTCTAGTGCTGGGCGTGTGCCTCTATTGCTGGGTTATAAAGCATCAGTATCAGGGATATCGAGATTTCTGGATAGGACAGAAAGGGCTGTCTCCCTACATCTCTTTTTAAAGGAAGTGACTTAGATAAACCATCATCATAGTCAGTTTGTCTATTTGTTCAGAGGCTGAATTCAATAAATGATTTCTAAAGCAAAGTTCACACACAGTGGTGGTATATTAGCTAAGCCCTGGTGGGCCGGAGACTGGTGCCTTCTCTCCAGTTTTTTGAAATCATCACTAACTACCATTCCGCTAACATTTCAAGGCCTTCTCCCACCTTGAAACTTGAATTTATAACAAAAGCTGAGAGGCAAAATTTAGCTAAAAAGTGGGACCTGATGTACAAGGAAACTTTATAAGCTCGAGGAACCTAGATCATTGTCGGATGCATAGGATAGAAGAGAAACTATTCCCCCCAAAATGTAATTTCTAAATTTCCTTGGTCATGAGCATCAACAATATTTTTATTAAATAATTATGACTGGTTTAAGAAAAAATGTTTTTGCATGCAAGTGGCTGGGAGTTTGTGGAAATCAAAGTGGGTAATTTTAATAAGTGATATGGAAGACAGAGTGTTTGTGAGTGACCCCTGGCTTAGGAATCAGAAAGTCTAGCTGCTTGTTAGTTCTAGGGTAGATCTAGCTGACTGTGTAACCCTGCCCCTGGCGCTTCCCTGTTGTTCTGGTTTCCTTGCTGTTGCTGTGATAAATGTGCTGACCAAAAGCGGCTCAGGTGTGTGCATGTGCTGCTTCAACTTATAGGTTAACATTATGGAGGGCAGCCAGGATAGGTGCTCAAAGAGGAGCCCCGAGGGAGAAACTGAGGCAGAAATCATGGAGGAACATCAAGAAGGGCTGCTTGCTGCTTCGCGTTCTCGGCTGCCTGTTCACCCACATTCCCTAGGCAGCTCAGACCTCCTTGCTTGCCTGGATCTCACAACCCGTAGAGGGCTGGGCTTCCTGCATCATTTATTAATTAAGAAAATTCCGCATGGACATTCCCACAAGCTAATCTGAGGGAGGCTATCCCTCACTTGAGGTCCTCTCTTCCCAGACAATTCTAGTGCATGCCAAGTGGGTAAAAACTACCCAGCACAACTGATTTCTACATTTTTCCTGGCCCATCCATACAAAGGAAGTGCTAGTCTGTTAGCTCTTCCCCAAACAGCCAGAAGAGGAACTCTGTCACTTACAATGTCATGTTTGGTTTTGAATTTGGTTTTCGGAGCATAGTTAGTTATGCTCATAAAATCAGTGTCTACCAGTGTCTGGAGCTTAGTGGTCCTCAGTTTCATCAGGCACAGATCCACAGCGCTCCCCTGGGATGCTCCCCTGGGATGCTCCTTTTTCACAATCAAAAGCGATGTCTGCTCAGCACTGTGAGGAGCTTACATACTCCAGGAGCATCCTGTTAGTGTTACCATGAAGATTTTCTTTCCATGCACCTACTTTCATTTCTTGTTTTGATACCAAAGGAATCTTCTTCAAAATCAACCTGTATAATACTGATGTTGGGTCAAATTGTGTCTCACCCCCATCCCCAAATTCCAATACCAATGTCCTAGTCCCTATAGCTCAGAATGTGACCTCATTTGGGAAAGGACTTTTACAGAAGGAATGAAATCAGGAGGAGGCAATCAGCATATGGCTGAATCCAATTCTATGGCACCCTTATAAAAAAAGGAAAAACTTGGGCACAGAGACACATGTGCAACGAGAACACTGTGCAGAAAGAGAGACACTGGCAAGCCAAAGCCTGGAACTGATCCTCTTCTCTCTGTCCTCAGAGGGAACCATCCCTAACAACACATTGGTCATAGACCAGTGTCCTGACTCTACAACATTACGACAATGAAGCATGTGAGCCACCATACCCGTGCTTTGTTCCGGCAGCCTGGTTGGCAAATGCAACTAGTGCCTTCCAAATCCTGAATTTTCCGTTGCATCTTGTATCCCACTCTGTCCCAGATTCCCACCACACGCAAATCAAGGCATCTTAGTACCTGAGGATGGTGGGACAGAAGAAATGAACTCCATGAATGGGCTGACCAAGAGGAATTCTTCAGTAGTCATTCATATTTAGCTTTTCTTTTCTTTTATTTTAAAAGATTTATTTTATTTTATGTGAGTACACTGTAGCTGTCCTCAGACACACCAGAAGAGGGCATCAGATCTCATTACAAATGGCTGTGAGCCACCATGTGGTTGCTGGGAATTGAACTCATGACCTCTAGAAGAGCAGTCAGCTCTTAACCATTGAGCTATCTCTCCAGCCCTTAGCTTGTCTTTTAAGTTAAGATTGCATTTATTTATCTGCATGTGTGTATGTGTGTACATACATGCCTTTGGAGATCAGTGGGTAGCTTTGGGAAACTGAGAATTGTTTCTATTACTATGTAGCTTCCAGGGGTCGACAATAAGTTATCAGAGACAGGTATAGTGTTACATACCTTTATTCTCATCATTCAGAAGACAGAGGAAGGTGGTTCTCTGTGAGTTTGAGGCTAGTCTAGTCTATATATCTAGTTCCAGGTCAGCCAGGACTACATAGTGAGACTTCATCTTAGAACACACACACATATACACACACACACATACACACACACACACACACACATACACACACACACACACACACACACACACACACACACACACACACACACGCAAAGTTACTAGGCACCTTTAGCCACGGAGCTATCTCGCTTGCTCTAGTTACTTGGTTTTATGTGATCAAAGTACACATGCACGTATGAGACTTTCATAATGAAGCCCATAATTTTATATATAACCAATGTTAATTAAAAAGTTACTGACATTTCTCTTGTCTTCCACCTCTCATGCAAAGTTAAGACGGAAATGATCCAATAAAGCACAACCAAAAAATCTCCAATCTCCAAGAAAGAGACTAGCTGAGGAGAGGACGCACAGCAGGGACACTCCAGACTCCGCCCACGTTCAAGGTAAGAGACTGGGCTTCTCGGCTCTATAATCTAGGAAACAAGCATGCAGCACATGGCTCCTGGAATCTATGATACACCCACTTAAATACTTTTCTCCAAATATAAAAACAAGGCAGCAACGTGTTCTTTCATATCACAAAGAGGTAGGCCGTATTGATTTTCCCTTTACAGCACTTTTTCTAAATTGTAGACACAGCTCAGTGGTGGAGCCTCTACCTTAAATGGATGAGGCCTTATATTTGATTCCTAGCACAGAAAAAATGAAAAGTAAAAGATACTGAGGCAGGGGCGTGGCAGACCTACATTCACACAAGCACTTAGTACAAGTTGTTGTAGTCTCCGAAGATAAAATGCAGACTGAATCTTACATGGTCAGTCCCCAGTGCAGAATCTGGCCAAGTTCCAAAGAGAGCAACCTGTGTAAAGCCATCAGGAAGCATTCACAAATTACCCAACTTTTAGATTTATTAAAGCCCATCTCCAGCGTCTTTCTTCTCAAAGAGCACAGAGGAAACCTGTCTGTAAATACTGACAGTTTATAACTCAAAACTTGGACCAAGTAAGACAGGCTTCCAACATGGCAGGAAATGGGAGGGAGGGAAACCTGAAGGTTAACTACACAGGCCAGGCAGGTGGATTTGGGNGCATCCAAATGTCCAGGAACTCATAGATCTATGGTTCTCACGTGGCTTGATGGCTGCTAACGAGGTCATTTGGAGATGTCTTGTGTGGGGCAGAGTTGAGTCTAGCTCCTGTACCTGGAACTTAATAGCTGTTTAACTTTTGTTTTTCTTCACGTATTTATCATCTGACTGTGACCTGGCAGCTTGTCTGTACATAATTCACAATAAACCTCATCTGCCTAAGTTTCTCACTAGCACTAAAAGGAATTCTGAAGGCTTTATAGAGCCCTACTTTATATCCTTTTTGGATTAAGAAGAGTAAAATTTAGTTATGGCTGCTTTGTGTGCAGATCAGTTTCCACTGCACACTCTCAGAAAAGCCCACTGTGCAACCTTATTTCACAATTCAGACACATCTTCTCAAATGAAAGAGTTCTCCCAGTGCATTTCATGCCGCTCCAATGTGTTTTTTGAAGAAAGGATTTCACAACATTGAAAATCCTTGGCATCAGTCAAGATGTCCCGACCTTGAAAGAGGCTGGTCCGTGAAGAGAACCAGCTAACCGTTGTACCACTCGCTGGCCACGGTTCTTCCGCGGAGAGAACCAGCTAATTGTTGTATCACTTGCTGCTCATGCAGTTGCTCAGCACACTCGGGCTGGTGTTCTTGGGCTTCATAAGGTCTCATGTGAGTCTGGTGTGCTTCAGGTGTGACGGCTGCATGCAGTACCCCCTCCAACTCTCCAGGGATGTTTTAAGATGCTGTAGAAATCGTTGGCTCCTAGCCTTGCTCCCTTGGAAAGCTCATTAGATGGTACGGTGGGACTCAAAGGTTCCTCTTCATTGGGCAAATTTGGGAATCTTGTTTCATGGCTTTTACATTTTTTATTTATTTTTTATTTATTTTACTGTTATTAATTTTTGAAATTATAACACGATTCCTTCTTCCAAATGCTCCCATATATTCCTCCTTCCTCTCTTTCAGTTTTATGACCTCCTTTTTCATTGCTATTGTGTGCCTATCTGTAGTTGTATATACATATATATTCCTAAATATCGCCAGCTCAGTTATCATGATAATTGTACATACTTTTCAGGTCTGGCTGTTTGCTAGTCCCAATGGTCACACCTACAAAACACTCCCATGCCTAAGGCTCAAGGAACATTGTGTAAGATGGGGTGCAAAGACTGTGAAAGCCAGAAGGTCGGGGAGAAGCCTAGATAGCATCACAAGCTACACCCATAAAGTCTTGCCAACATGACTGTTCAAACACAAGTTGAGCAAGGATGACAATAATGACTGCCAAAATGGATGTAGAACGGCCCATGAGGCCTCAACCTTGCATGGAGAACTGAAAAATGCCGGGAGTGCGAGAAATGGACTTACCTTTTATTTTTCATTTTTTGAAGTGATGTCTCACGGTCTTGCTATATAAACTAGGTTGGTCTATAATTCACTATGTAACTCGGCTGGTCTCAAATTCACAATCTTCTTGCCACTAATGGTTAAGCTTACATGCCCTCATATGTGCAAAGCTCAATTCATTCACAGATATCACCGAGCACTTCACTTGTGCTAGACAGTGGGCATACAATGGTGGCCTGGGTCCTTTCATCCTCTCGTAGCCTACGTTTTCAATGTGCATGCGGACCAAGAACATGAGTGAGGGCTGAAGAGATGGCTCAGGGGTTAAGAGCAACAACTGTTCTTCTGAAAGTCCTGAGTTCAAATCCCAGCAACCACATGGTGGCTCACAATTATCTGTAATGAGATTGAATGCCCTCTTTTGGGGAATCTGAAAACAGCCACAGTGTACTTATATATAATAAAATATGTAAAATAAATCTTTTAAAAAGATAAAGAACATGAGTGAAAGAAGACCACTAAACCAGTAATTGCTAAATGGCATTTTGTTTGTGTTTCATAGGCAGAGAGTCTCATGGGTCAGGCTGGCACCAAACTTGCTTTGTAGGTGAAGAAGGCCTTGAACTTCCAATCCTCGGAACCTTACACCCTTGAGTGTTGGGATCATTGAGTGAGCATCATTCCTGGTTTGCTGAGGTTCTAGAGATCAAATCCAGGATTTCCTGTATGTTAGACATGCCTTTTACCAACTGCACTATATCCTTGGACCCAGTTGGTGTTAAATTTGACACAAAAACTCCTCACAGGGAGTGGAGAGGGTGGGAGATAACAGTTACTTGTGCAGGGCAGGTAGGTGGAGGCAAACAGACTTTTAAATGTGTGGGGGAAAGGTCGGTACAGTGAGGTGCTGGGGAAAGTTAAGCCTCCTGGGGTACAGAGGGAGGAGGAGAGGGTAGGACAGGAGGCCACAGGCTCTTGAGCATCCATCTTGGGCAGCCACCACTGGCCATAGCAAGCAGGGTGGATTTTACCTGAAACCTGGTAAGAAATCAGTGGGGAATTTTAAACAGAGAAGCAGCGTGAACTGTGCCTTAATGCACGTCCTGTGGTGTGTGGAGAAAATACCAGAGAATACTGAAGACAATAATGAGCTTTCTCTACCCAGATGACACTTCCTGGAAAATGCTGAAATTATAAAATCTGCATGCATTTTTTTAAAGCAATCTTCTGTGAACCCATGCCTTCTCCTTCCCATTTTTTTTTTAAAAAGGCACAATGGTTATTCTACATTAAAATTGGGTCTCAATTTATAGACCATCTAGTGCTAACCTGCCAAGCTGAGGTCAGGAATACATTTACCAACTCCGGTGTTTTTGTGGGTCAACACAAAGACACCAGCGTCCTTTGAGACTGCTGCCCTGCTGCCCTTCCATCAGAGTCAGGTGCTGGGTTGAAAGCCAGAAACCTTCACTCACATTTAAGCTCACTAGATCCCAGGTAAAAGGTTAGATTTTCTGGCTTCCATGGTTTAGACAGGTTGAACTAAGCAAGCCTGAAGATAAGGCTGGATGCAGGATTGATCCTCAGACAAGCATTACCTCCCACCAGGGGAGAAGGCTTGGCATTCTCTGTATACATAAAGTTAGGTAAGACTGTCCACTTTCCCCTGGGTCAGCCAGAAACGAATCTCCTACCTTCAGACAGTCTGTTTCTATTACCCAGGCAGACAAGGAAGTCATAAGGCCCCCAACAATCCTGAGTGTCATACACAGATGGAATGTGGCATTTTTTACAGCCCTGAAAGGCAAACTCTCTTTATCCCAGGAGAGTTTTCTTTTCAGATTTTCATTCAAGATGAAATGCATTTCTATGATCAAGTTAGGAACTCCCAAACTGGGGGATCTGTGGTGTCACCTGGAGCAGACGTTACTGCAGCCACAGTCCTGGGCAAGGCTACAGTCATCGGTTTTAATGGAAGCTGTTAATGTTACCTCCATCAGAATGGTCGCCTTGGGCTGGCATTCTAAGCCCTGCACAGGTGTTCTTGGCCAACACTGTAATGTAGGCTATTATGCTATCAATGAGGCATAGATGTGCTTTCTGTCTGAACTCAGGGGGGTGCGCCTGCCAAGTGTATAACTCTGCAGGCCCAGGTCTACGGGCATATAGATGCTGTTCTAGCTCAGTGGTCCCAAGCACTGCCGTCTGTTTCCCTAGGACAGGAGATTTTGGGGGCTGGGGACATAGCTCAGTGGCTAGAGTGCTCACCTACCATGCATGAAGCTCGGTGTTTGATCTACAGCCCCACAAATTTGGGTGTGATGGCATATGCCTGATATCCTCACATTTGGCCAGCAGAACGACAGGGGCAGGGAAAGTAAGCAAGGATGTTGGCCTCTCCCAAGGGCCTTGTCTCAGCAACACAGGGCTTCCAGATGTTGAATGTCACCCCAAATTTACTACACTGCCAACTTCTACTCTGTTAAATGCAAAACATCCATTCACTGAGCACTTTGTTATCAGACTTGATCTCTTGCCTCTACCTGATGGTAAGCTCTGTTTTTCCTCTAGATAGTAGCTGTAGGCACTGCAGTTGGCCTCCTGGCCTTCCAGGGCACTGCCATCGGGCTGTGGATCCCCACTGCTGGGAGGGGCCACTAATGATAATAGCATTTTCTTTGTCTTGTGGCCTTAATGACCCGACAGGGGTGAGGATAGTGACTCATGAGGTAGATGGAACTCTTCTCAGCATGAGAGTGATTTAGAACTGATCTTGACCTTGAGACTGAGCTTGTCTGGTTGCCTGGGAAAATCTTGGTCTGATACAGTGGTAAGAAAGAAGGTCAGTTCCCAGCCATAGTACTGCTTTCTCATTGATAAGACAGGCACTGGGAAGTGAGTGTGTGTGTGTGTGTGTGTGTGTGTGTGTGTGTGTGTGTGAAAGAGAGAGAGAGAGAGAGAGAGAGAGAGAGAAAGAGAGAAAGAGAGAGAGACAGAGACAGAGGGACAGAGAGAGAGAGACAGACATAGACTCATACACAGACACACATTGACAGACAGAGACACAGAGGCACACAGAGATAGACACACACACAGAACAACACACACAGAACAACATACACACACACACACACACACACACACACACACACACACATATATATATATATATATATATATATATATATATATATATATAGAGAGAGAGAGAGAGAGAGAGAGAGAGAGAGAGATCTGAGAAGTGGGAAAAGGTTTTGCTGGGAATCTGAGTGGATCAAGCTTGCAGTACCCCTAACAGAGACAATTCAGGACACAGTCCTCTGCTTCTTGTCTACCCATCACCTGTTAGCCAATGGAGAAAAGATAGTGAAGATAACTGGACGCTTTCTTCCATTTCCTTCTCGTCCCCACCCCCGCCATGCATGACTTCAAAATTTTTTTCCCTCCTTTTCTGCCCGTTGTTTGACTGATGGTTTCACTGGCAGCATGAAGGGGTGGCACTAACCTTGCTGTCTGCCTCCAGCCCTCCCCAGAGGGATGTGGTTGTTTCTGGGTAGCACTGGCTGTCATTCCTGAAGCCTGCTTGTGAGCCCTGAAGATTTGGGCCAGCAGCTCTGGCCCCTGGTGGCATAGTGGCTGTTCTACATGGCTGGGCTCTCTCTGCAATAAATCTCTTGACAAGCAATTTGCTTCCACCACCTGTACCTAGAAATCCTTTGCTCCATCTGTGAAATGCAATCGGTTCCTCTGCTCCCGGGATCTGTCCAACCCAAAGTCAGATTTCCCTTCAAGCTGGCAGCTGCAGGTGCTGCAACTGGCCTCCTGGCCTGGCCTGACACCGCTTTCCATCATTATCAAGGGATCTGTGTGCTGGGGAACTCCTACCACTGGGCAGCTTCCCTCATCAAACCTGCTTTGAATTTCCACTTAGTGAGTAACATACTCTGATCATCTGTCCTGTCTAAGTATGTGGGGATGTGTGTAAGTGGGAAAAAAGCAAGCCCACAAACACACTGAAGACCCAACCTGTATTCATGGAAAAATAGATGCCACACTGGTATGTATGCCTCTGATTCAGGAAGGTGTGTGTGTGTGTGTGTGTGTGTGTGTGTGTGTGTGTGTGTGTGAGTGAGTGTGTGGTATGTGTGTGTCCAGTTGGTTGGGTGTGGTGCCTTCTATTTATAATCCTAGCACTTGGGATTTTGAGACAAGAGGATTATTACTATGAGGCATGGAAGATATAGTAGGTTCCAGGCCAGCCCAAACCACACACAAAGGCCCTTGCTCAAAAGCCAAAAATGGGGCTGGCAAGATGGTTCAGTGGGTAAGAGCACTGACTGCTTTTCCAAAGGTCCTGAGTTCAAATTCCAGAAACCACATCTGACACCCTCTTCTGGTGTGTCTGAAGACAAGAACAGAATACTTATTTATAATAGTAATAAACAAATCTTTAAAAAAAAGCCAAAAATGTCAAGCTGTCTGATGCCTTTCCACACACTTCTTCACCTTTGACTGTATAATTAATCTATGCCATAAGGAAAATATGCTAAGTTAGGTGTGTGCTGGGTTAAAGTGGTACAGTGATTTGAAAGCCAGCCCATCATGCAATACATGGCGGTGGCAGCAGTAGCAGCAGCAGCAACAACACAAATAGCACCAATGGAAAGAGCCAGGGTGGGCAAAAGACATGTTTTTGAGGTTTTTAATGGGGAGCTAATGTGTGTATTTGGCTAGGATGACAAGGGAGGGTGGTATTTTACTCTTGCTTTGAAACAACAAGAAAGAACAAAAGCTGGACTCCCATTGTCTGTACCTCTGAGGTCCACAGGAGTTTAAAGACAGTTCATACCATGGCCATGGGCAAGCCTGCCCCTTTGGAGGATTTTTGGCAGAGTCGGATCTATATAAATTTTTCTAGTGGTAGGTGCTGTTTTGCAGGATTCTATGTTCTTCTTCAACAGAGTTGCCTCAGCATGCCCATCCCCTTCATTTCTAACCCCAGGGTTTTCATGGTGGTGCTGGGCACTGTTTAGTTATAACACGCATGAGAAAGGTAACAGAGACGAACAGAGAATGGGCAAAATGTCAGGTGGCTTGCATGGGGCTGTGACAACCATGAAATGAGCAAACACATAATTCGAGGTTGAGGTCAACAGGAAAGCTGCTAATCTCTTGTAACAACTTCTAGAACATGTGATACAAGCCTTCTTGAGGCATCTTGAGCTGAACTTGTGGTTCAGAGATGCCAGAATTATGGCCATTATGCTAGGTGTTTAACTCACACTGAATTATCTCCTTGAGTTGAAGGAGATAATGTAACATTGTGAGGTCCATCTCCAAGTTTGTGGCCAGATAGAAGATGCCCACCCGTTCTTTGTGTGTGTCCATTTTTGTAGTCCCTTTCTCTTTGGTTAGTAGTTTAGATGTCTGGGTAAGATGAGCTCTGTATGCCTCAGCCTGATTTGAAGAAGTTGTATGAATCTGAAATCAAGAAGGGATTGGCTAAACTGTGAAGCCAAGAAAAGAGCCCAAAGGCTCAGGAACAATCTCAAGTCCTACTATTGCTTCTCTTTCCTTTTTCTCCTGACAAGATCACTTGGAGAAATGACTACTATTGCCTTTTTAGCTTTGGGCATGTCATTTAATGTCTGTGCATCTTAATTCCACATCTGTGAGATGAGTTTGATGAAAACACCCACTGAAGGGGCTTCTAGTAGAAATATAAGGAGACAACTGAACGCAAACTACATAGGGTGAAGTTTAGTCCCGAGCAGTTCAATACACACTATCCTGCCATTATTGATACCATGTCAGCTCAGGAAAATCAATGCTCTAGTTAGGGTTCTTTAGTTTGATAATTCTGAAAAATGGTTCACTGCGCTGCAGAGTGCCATGTGCATCTAATGAGCAGAAAACAGAGAACCGAGCATTATCTATGGGCTTGGCAGCGGGTGGGGCTGGGAAGGCAGATCCAAGACAGCTCCTGTCCTCAAGCATCAAGTTCAGGAGGACAGATGTATGAACAAAATGTCAAGAATGATGAGACATTCGTGCTCCACAAGACAGCATGGAAGACCCGGGACCCAAAAACCCAGAACTTCCAAGAGAAAAATGTGACAAGGCTACATGCCAGCTTGAGTCTGATATTAGGATTCTAAAGGATTGGAAGCGGGACATCAGAGATGTGAGAGATTGGTTCAGACCCTGCTAACTTCTAGCTTCAAAACCTCTTGTCCCTAGGCTAGGATATCTCTGCTAGGTGTGGACAGGAGTTTAGGAAATTCTGGGAAAAAAATCTGTGTGACTCAGGTTCAAGCCAGATGTTATTCAGAATGACATCTTATACATTTAGTGTTGGGAACTCTGTGAGAACATGTGGTTACCTTTGGGAAAGTTCCAGACTCTGAAATTGCTGCTTTATTGTAATTTCCCTACATCCTATTCAACAGAGCCTGTCTGTTGCTTTGGTCCTATTAAGGAGTGTGAAGTGGAATTCACTGTGGTTGAGATTTGCATTTCCCAAGCAGTATTTATTGACCATTTGTCTGTCTTCACTGGACAGATATCTATCTATCCAGACCTTTGTCTATTTTGGATATTCTTTGACCACTCATTCTTTGTAAATTTTTGATATAGGCTCCTTACCAAACACATGCTTTGCAAACAATATATTCCATTGTATGGCTACCTCCTGACAGTGTTCTTTAAGATGTTGAAGTTTTAATTATTATGAAATTTAACAAATTGAATGTTGTTACTGAGCATGGTGGTACATGCCTATAATCCCAGCGGTTGGGAGATTGGTATAGGATGTTTGTGAGTTCGAGGACAGTCTGTGTTACACAGTAAGAAACTGTCTCTGGTTAACAAGCAAAAGTAGTATTTTTGTTGTTGTTGTTGTTGCTTTATTTGTGATTTCATGTTTAAAAAATTATTCAGATCTAGTGAAGCATTCACTCCCATTCTGTCCCCCTTTTTCATCTAGATCTTTGATTCCATTTATAGATCAAAGAGGGTTGGTGTGCATTCTTTAGGACATGATATATAGTTACCCTGGTTGCTTACCTCCCAATAGTCTCATCTCAGCACTCGAGTTTTATGATCATGCGAATCAGATCCAGGACCTAATGTAAGCTAGGCAAGCACTCTACCACCGAGTCATCTGCCCAGCCTTGCCGCGGGATGCTTGGTGCAAATCCACTGATCATAAATAAAAGAATTTATTTTTGGACGATCTCATTGATCTGCACATTTCTCTTGATAATGATAGCTGTGCAGCAGTCTTTGAGACTGAGACATGAGTCCTCTCTAGCCTGAGTCCTTTTTTATTTTATTATCTTTCCTAAAGACATGCTCTTATGTATGCAGTTCTGCCTTGAACTCACTATGTAGGTAAGCATGACCTTGAACTCTTGAATCTTCTGTGTCTACTTCCCCCAAGTGCTGGGTGGGATTATAGGTGTGAGCCACTGTGCCTGATTTATGTGGTGCTGAGATCAAACCCAATTTTTACTATGTACATGTTAGGCAAGCAATCTACCAGCTGAGCTAATTCCCAGTTTTGTGCTCTCCTCTCCTCTCCTCTCCTCTCCTCTCCTCTCCTCTCCTCTCTCTCTCTCTCTCTCTCTCTCTCTCTCTCTCTCTTTCTTTCTTTCTCTCTTTCTTTCTCTCTCTCTTTCTCTCTCTTTCTCTCTCTCTATCCATCTTCCTCCCTCCCCCCCTCTTCCCTATGCATGATGTGGGTGTGTCTGTGTGTGTGTGTGTGCTCGCATGCATGTGTGTGCTCATGTGTTTGTATATGGGCAACAGGCATTGGCCATGTGTAGAGGTCAAAGTAGCTGTGTCAATCCTTGATCTCTTCCTTGTTCAAGAGTCTCTTACTGTTTGCCACTGTGTATATCAGGGTCACTGGCCCCAGAACTTGTGGGAATTCTTCTGTCTCTGCCTCTCATCTAGTGCCACATGCTACTATGTCTGGGTTTCTATGGCTTCTGAGTATCTGATCTCCATTTCTTATGCTTTCTGCCCTGAGCCATCGCCCCAGTTCTAGCTCTGTTCTTTTTGAAGGACTGTCTTGGCTCTTCTGTTTTTTTGATGCTGTCTAGGATTTTGAATCCCAAGACTTTCTTTGTCTGTAGCTTGGAGCATCAGGTTGGACGCATGTGTTCCAGTATTCCCTCATAGGCTCGTTCCATACATCACTATTAGTATGCCAGAGCACACATTTCTAGTCCCTAGAGCTCATGAACTCAAGTTACTAATGAGTCCCTTGTGGAGAAAGAGATAGAATTCCAAGCCCGAGACCCCACTGAGCTGGTATTCCAAATAGGATAGACACGTTTAATCTGATAATTCTCTTTGATTCCTAAAACTTAATCAGCTTTGATAGACAGCTTACCACCAAACCTTGTTGTAGTTATTGTTTAAAATTAATCATTCTCTAAAATAAAATCATAAGCCGAAGAAATTACTATAATTGAAATTCACTTGTCATAAGTTATAAAATAATTACCAATCATTTAATGCATCATTTGGAGAGATACTTTGTTTCTCTGTAAAAGACATTTTTGGATTAGTTTTTTGGGCCTTGAGAATTCAATTATAGATTTTTTTTGAGGGGGTACATCAATATGGCTATAGATGCCAGAGAGATTTGTGTGTGTGGGGGCACAATTAAGTAAAATGATTATTTATATATAGAAAGAAGAATGCATTTACCTGAATTTATTTTGAAACAAGCTTAGAGCTAACACACAGTTTTTCTTTGTGAGTTTCCAGGCGCCCCTTCTATTCTGTCTGAGGATGCTTAAGACTTGCTGCAGATGTCTGACTTTAATCTGCTTGACTTCCTTCCCACAGCGATGGAACGTGCCACTTCGGCTATGGAAACCTGGGTTCTGGTAATCATCTGCCCAGATTTTCTTCAGGTTGACCAGCAAGGGGCACTAAAACAGCATCTCTCCACCATCCTTCCCAGCAATTGCAGAGAGGTTTCTGCAGGCCAGTAATTGGGCCAGATCCTGGAAACTGTACACTCTCAGAGTCAGATCAAAAAACCTAGCTGCAGTGTCTTTGATATTTTTCAAGGGTATTGATATTTTTAAGAGAAGAAAAAATTCTGATTGGCAGCAAAACAATTCCAAATACAGAGCTACTCTTTGCTTGGAAGCTATAATTCTCCTGTCTAGTCAATACTATTAGGAAACCCGGCAGGATCCTGCCATTACTTTTCTGTGAATGACTACATTTTCTTTCCATCCCTGGAACATAATGGGCAAAGCCACATAACGAGTCCTTAAAAGGATGAACTGCTTGATGTTATGGTGACACGCAATTATTACAGAACCCTGCTGGTTGGTCTTTTTTATTTTTTTCCTCTTTCCTCCCTTTAAAATTTGCCTGCCTATTTATTTCCATCAGCTACTAAAGATGACTCTTTTATTGTTTTAAATAAAGGATGCCATCTATATGCTAGGCACTCCTTATGAATAGCTCCTTGTCAGAACGAGGCACGGTGTCCTTCAGAAACTGGTGTGAAATTACTGATGCCGTACGGTACTGGGTGAGGGACTTTTCTTGCTTTCTTATATAATTTTATGGTTTTTTATGTGATTAATCACATCAAAACACTGAAAGATTAAAGTGGATAGAATCTACCCAACATGGTTGATGTAGGTCTGTAGCCTCGACACTCAGGAGACAGAGGACTGCAAGCTAAAGGCCAGCATGGGATACAGACAGAGACAATGTCTAAAAAAAGCCAAAAAAGAAAAGAAGGAAAACACACACATATGCAGACACAGATACAGACACACAGACAGAGACACAGATACACACAGACACACACAGACACACACACACAGACACACACACAGACACACACAGACACACACACAGACACACATAAACACAGACACATACACACATAGAAACACACAGACACACAAAGACACACAGACACAGACACACACACATACACAAACACAGACACACATAGACACACACACAGACAGAAGACAGAGAAACACACACAGACATACACACATAGACACACATAACACAGACACACACACATGCACACAGACATACAGAGACATACAGACATATGCAGACACAGACACAGACACACACACACGCACACACACATACACACACACACACATGCACACACAGAGAGAGATAGAAAGAGAGAGAGAATTTAATAGTCCATCAATATAGGTACAAGCACCCACTATATTTGTTTGTTTGTTTGTTTGTTTGTTTCCCAGACAGGGTTTCTCAATGTAGCCCTGTCTGTCCTGGAACTGTAGGCCAGGATAGCATCAAGCTCCGAGATTTACCTGCCTCTTTCTTCCAAAAGGCATGCACTATTATGTCCAGCCCACATTTTTAAATTCTAAATCAAAGAAGTGGCTTTTGGAAGTGTGGTCCACATACCACTATTGTCAAAGACATATAAAGTGAATTAATCCATTTTCATGTTCAATTACAGGCCAATGCTCAATACTTGAGACCCATTCCACTGATTTTAAAACGTGTGTGTCATATACATAAGTGCATATGCATGCTTGCATGTGTGGGGATGCATGCATTTTTTGGTGTTTGACATGTGTGTACAGAAGCCCATGGTTGATGTCAGGTGTCTTCCTGGATCACACTCCATCTTGTCCATGAAAGCAAGGTCTATTGATTGAAGTCAGAGCTCATCAATGTACTAGTCTGACTAACCAGAAAACTTTGAGGATCCCTGTCTCCAGCTTCCAAGGGCATCATAGGGATTATAGGCAGACTGCCACGCCCCCTTAACATCGTGGCTCTAGTGATTCAAACTCTGATTCCTGTGCGTGCATAGCTGGTGCTTCTCTGCCAAACCATCTCTCTGGCCCCATTGCTCCATAAAGGGCAGTTTACATTTTAGATGATTTTGGACCCCGTTTTTGCAGCCCACGCGAAGGCTCTATTAAGACAAATAACACAATCCTTTATCTGTCTCATTATAGCCCCATCCCCTCAACGCAATCCCAAGTTACAAGTGACTGTTAACTGAAGAACCCTTGAGGATTTACCAGTCGAACGGTGGATAGCTCAAGTAGAATTTCTAATATTTTCTCCTGCTAGACAAAAGTAGAAATTGGCAGAGGGACGATTTTTAGGGATTCAAGGATGACAAGACAGAATGAGCGAGAGGATGTACGACACCCCAGCTTTTGAGCAGCCCTTTAGGTGTTCTTTCTGTTTTAGCTACTTAAAATGACCTTTGTGCTTGTGTCTGCCAAGATTTTGGGGACCTACCTCTGCAGTATCCTGTGTTTTTTTTCCCTCTCTGATCCCAGAGATGGATTCAGAGACTCTTAGTGACCGGCATGGTTGAAGTAACAGATATGGTTAAAGGTCCCTGGGGTTCATCTATTGCTCTGTGAGCGGGCAAGTTGTTCATACATTGTGGGTAATTTCTCTGTATGGGAAAGATTGAGTTCTCTCACTTAGCAAGTGTTCATAAAATGCAGACATGTACAAGGCACTGTTCTAGACACACGGATTTGTTCTCGGGATAAGCAACATTTAGACTGCGATAATGGCTATTATCATCTGTGGAGAGCCTTATGAGAACAGACACTAAAGTTATATTACTGGGTAATTACTGAGTCTCTGCTTGTCTTAGTTTTACTCTTTTGCAGAGAGTTTTATCTCACATGGCTCCCATGAGGTTTAATAATGTAATGCATGGGACAGTCCTGACACGCATGAGTGTTAGTGCTCATGATAGATACCTCTGTGATAACCTGGAGCTAAATGCTACCGTCACTGGTCTGAGGATGAGTTAACTGAGAGAGTTCAGGAAGACAGGAAAAACTCAGTCAAGGTCAAATGGATGGTAAGCTGTGTATTAGCCTCCTATCTGTATGGCTCTAAAGCCTATGTGTTCCTACGGTACATTGGTAACCCAGAAGCACTCAATGTCCAGCTTGAAGTGACACAGAAAGTTTACACATCAGTAATCTGTGGCATGGAGATGCTACTTCCAAGCCCCCCGCCCCCCAGATCTCTCCACTAAGTCCCATGCATGTGTGTGCAAACAAATACACACACACACACACACATGCACACATGTACACACATCTGCACATAAGCATACAAGTACTCTCTCTCCCCCACACACCCCTGTCTACAATTGTTTTATTTACTGTTTATCCCAGTAAGGCCTTTGTCTCTTTGCAGAATCTACACCACAAGGCATATATTTACCAAATTCTCTAAACACTGTCCTAGGCCCTGTCTACTGTTTGGTAGACAATCAATAAAAATATAAGTTCACATCTTTCATATTTGATTCTGCACCTGCTTTTGCCAACTTGCATATTTAATCATCCATACATTTATCATTCAGTCCTTTGTTTTCTAGTCATTGACCCAGTATTTACTGGGCAGCAATCCTGTACTAGGTAAATTGCTGATGTTTTATGAACCAAACACTAGATTTTATTAGTATGCGAAGCATTGAATCCTAATATAGCTTAAATACATTAGTTTAAAAGGATGGGATACAGCAGAACTGTCGATTATCTTCTTTGACTGTCTCTTGTGGTTGCCACTGACGACCAGGAGACAGGCAATTCTATCACTACTTCACAGCTTCAACAAGAAGCACATTTTCTCCCAGCATCCTTTGTGCACCTTCCCCTTTGGGAATACACAGCTACACACTCCATGCCAAACGGATCTCCTTCTGAGATCCACGGGGAATGCAACTGCTTTTCTGAACAGTTCCTTTTTGATTTGAAATGTAGAGACTCTGAGAAGCAACACTTTCTTGAGCGTTGGTGAGGTTGATTTTGTTGGAAACAATAGCCCATAACCAATTGTAATAATTGCTGGGGCTGGAGAGATGGCTCCGCCACTAAGAGTGCTGGCTGCTCCAGGAGAGGCTCCAGAGTCACTTGCCAGCATTCATACCACTCATAAGGCAGCTTGTACCATTTCTAACTCCAGTTCCAGGGGTTCTAATTCCCTCTTTGGGCCTCTATGAGCACCTTATGCTTGTGTTATGCAAGTACAAAGACAGGCAAAGCACTCATACCCATAAGATGAAAAGAAATACATTTTTATAAAGATATAGTAATTCCTTCTTTAAACAAACAAACAAACAAAACCAAACAAAACTCATGTCATGAGTAGCATCCTGCTCTGTATGTACCTAAACATATGCAAGGGGAGTCTGAAGATTTGGACGCCAGTGATCACGCATACATTTATGCCTCAAAAGGGCTGTAATTCTTTTTAATATTACTATTTATTTGCAGAAGTTGCTATAGAGCTGTGGGTGACTGTGAACTTCTGACTTCCTAGCACCAGGATTATAAGCATGAGCCACCATGGCTCCTAGCTTTACATACAACTGTAGATTGAACTTTCAGCATGAAACATGAACACTCTATCAGCTGAACTACAGAGGTCTCACAAACCAATGCAGGTCTCATCATCCCTCAGACTTGAGTTTTTCATCCTTGAAGTGTTCAACCCTGAACATAGCAGCTGGTATCCACCCAGTCAACATGGGTTGAGTGTTGGGGTAACCAAACTTAAGCGTGCCCATGTCCACTGGAGAAGGTGTTCTTACATAAAGCTTTGGCTGGCACCATCATGGAATCAGGTCTGGCCTCGTCAGGAGAAGGATGCCTCTACCTTAGCCCAATATAATTAGATCCCCGAGGTTTTTCAATAAGCAGCATTTGTTTTTTTCTATTTTGTGCTCACCAAGTAATCTTGTGATGATAGAAGTGCCTGCTGAGGCTTGATACTTAAGAGTCATATCTTTGGATGATTATATTTCTGATGATGAATTAATAATTTAGCCTTGTATGAGTTATTGTGATTGCTTGGCCAATGGGAGACTGCTTCTGAGAGACCATTCATGCTGAGCCACCAACTCTATGAGACTACCCTGAAGTCCACAGCAAACTGACCCAAGTAAACTTTATGACTCCAGGGACAGGTACTCTTTGGCTGTCTTCCTCATAGTCTGTAGGACTTTTCACCATCAATATGGTTTATTTCTATCATGAATTTTTTTTGATATAGAGTCTTGTTACATAGTTCAGGCTGGCTTTGAACTCAAAATCCTTTTTATTTTCATCTTTCCTAGTTCTAGAATTACAGGCTTGCCTCACTATACCCAGAAGATTGAAACTGTTCTTCCCCTCAAAGCTGTAAGCTCCTTTCTAGCAGAAGGCATTTGCATTGTGCATACCTAGTACAAATGTTCCCAAAAGGAATGACTCACTAAATGCTCATGGAATGTATAAATGGAATAATAGAAACTATGTGGTTCCTTTGGGGACTAGCAAGCATGTAACAAGGCAAACTGAAATTTACAATATATTTTAGAGAGATTTTCATTTATTTTATGTATAAAAAATGCTTGACTGTATGTACGTACATGTATGGTGTGCCCCTGAAGGCCAGAAGAGGGTGCAGGATTCTTTGGAATTGGAAGGAAGAGCAGTTGTAAGTCTGCTCTGACTCGGTCAAGGTTGGTCTACTCCAAGTTGTAAGCACATGGATGTTAGAAATTTCACCTGGTCTTCTGCAAGAGCAACACATCCTCTTAATCACTGAGCTCTCTCCTTAGCTCAAAATTCTTTCTTTCTTTCTTTCTTTCTTTCTTTCTTTCTTTCTTTCTTTCTTTCTTTCTTTCTTTCTCTCTCTCTCTCTCTCTCTCTTTCTTTCTTTCTTTCTTTTCATCATGGAAGTGTGTGTAGTATCTGGAGGTCGAAGATCCTTCCTCTGTGTGTTTGTAGTCATCAGATACATTTCACACCTGACTATGATTGAGGCAAAGCATTTCCTTCCTTACACTTCCTCCCTTCGCTATGTATAGTATTGTTTGTTTTGTGTCAGGCAGATGATTGGTGGCATGGATAGTCCTTATGTATTCGCCAGCAGTGATGAGAAACTTCAAGTGAAGGAAAAGCTGCCCCTAGGTGAAGACCTTTCTTGAGGCATGTGAGAAACAACAGGCGGGACCAGACTTGATGTCACTCAAGATCACTTTCAGCAGCAACAGACATCTCCTTTGTGCCTTAGAGAAGTCTTTCCAGAGGAAAATTCACGAACTGAATGACAACGACAGCAATTACAATGAAAAAGCTTCTCTTTAGGGAGCTGGGGACCTTACTCTGTTGGCAAAATGCCTGCTTAGCATGGGTACTCTGGATTTCATCTCTTCCATTGCACAAAACTGGGTGTGGGGGTGCATGTTTGTAATTCCAGAACTCAAAGCAGAGGCAGGAGGATCAAAAATTTAAGGTTATCCTAGGCTGCATAGTGAACTTGAGGCCAGTCTGGGCTGCATGAGATCCTATCTCAAAATAATAATAAAAAGACATTTGTTTTGGTAAATCTATCATCTATCTATCTATCTATCTATCTATCTATCTATCTATCTATCTATCTTTTTAGTCTTATTTTGATTTAACTTAACACACACACACACACACACACACACGCATACATATGTATGTGAGAGAGAGAGGAAACAGATACACAAAGAAATAATACACACACACACACACACACACACACACACACACACACACACAAATGCTTCAAAGCTTAATTCTTATTTTTTTTCAAACTTAAAACCAAAACAACACACTCCTTCCCATTGTCTTTAATATAGTTTCCTATTTTCTGAAAGAAAGTTACCTCTAGTTGTAAACTGTGCTTATAGTTTTGCACCTTGTCATACTAAAAAAGCCACAGTAGAGATTGCCAAGGATGTTAGTGATGGGATAATTGATTGTGGCAAATTAATAACACATCGAAGTCAGCAGTGACTTCTGTCAGAGCAACACTGGGCCAAGGTAAGAGTCAGACCTCAGGGGTCCTAAGCAGAGATCATCTTTACCCCGTCTTCTGACCGTGTTTTGACTGTGGCTTGATGATAAGCAGTCTGCGCACTCTAATGTCAAGTCCTGATTTTACTAGTGGCATCTGTTGTTGAGTTGTTATGGGCTGGTTGTTACCTTCTTTACCTCCGAACACAGCCAAGTTTGGGAGAGGATCAGCCAGGAGCTGAGCTGGGAGAGAGAAGATTTACTGTTGTTTGCTTTCATACGCGGACAGGAAGTTATCAGGCCAGCAGATTCTAAAAGTCTAACCCTCCAGAGCCGTGCATGTTTTCTCTTTATAAGCAGCTGTTTCTCTTGGGAAGGCTCCTGGCAACCAACTGAGCTGAACATGGGGTTCTGGAATCTGGGCTTAAAAGAGGAATGCTGAATGCTGAGAGACGCAGCTTGTAACACACACACACACACACACACACACACACACACACACACACACACTGTGAGCAGCTAACTGATAGTCTTTTGCTTTCTGGCCAGGCAAAGCCAGAATCCACTATGTCAAACAGCGTGACCTTTCTCTTCTTTTGTTCCCCACATCCCCAGGGACACATGCTTAGCTGAACCTTGTGGACAGTGGTTCAGCTGTGATCCAGCTGTCTTGAGACAGCAGCCACCAGACACAGAACTCCAGAAAGATCATCAGCACCCATTGCAATCCCAGCTTCATCTGCAGTGTGCCTTTGAGCATCAATCAACATGCTCTCCTAAAGACGTTTCAGGTTGACACTGGCTCATTCTGTACCATAGCAAAGACCTCAAGCAGTCCCTTCACACCTAAGCACACTTGCCCACCCAATATTAGTATCATAATAACCAGTAAAATAATTTCCTGACACTGTGTTTGCCCATCCAGATATCAACACAGTATTCTGATAGGGTTATCATGAGAGGTCATGGGAAAAGCCATGCCCTATGAGTAAAGACAGCTTCCCTGCATGGTAGAAAGTTATTCTCTAGTGTCAAACAGGCAGGGAAAGCACTCATTTTGTGGATGAGAACCAGAAAGCAGTGGGTGGTGATGTTTGACTTACAGGCAGTCTGGGATGATGGATCAGATCTAGGAAAGGGGGAGGAGATGAGCTCTGAGCAGAGGGTGGCATCCATAGCCTATGCCATTCTCTGTCCTTTACCTGGACTATGTGTAAGTGTTCCAGCCTGGTCCCAGGGAACTTTCAGGGATTCTGAGAATAGTCTTGGGTTAGCAAATGAGGAGATGGCTAGAGAGGCTGGGGCTGCTGAGACTTGTGTGGGGAGAGGCTGGGGCCTCTGAGAATGGTGTGGTTGTCACAGAAGAGGCTTCCCGTCTTAGATAAGTAATGAGTCTACGGGTCTCTCATGTGGCCTTGAAGCAAGTCTCCCCGCACAGCCCACTTTGGAAAAGTGCATTTGATTTAACTCTGATGGTCTGGCTTCCTTTCTTGTTTCTTAAACTAACACTGCTACTCACTTCTACATGCTTCACAGGGATTAGTGGGTGACAAAACTCAGCAATGACTATCATGACTGCATAACTGAAGTTCAGAGCCAGCTCTCCAGCAGGATTCCAATCCTCTCAATCACATCCAATTTCAACTCTCCCATACGATCTGCCAACTTAACATCCTGTTTCAACAGGGTGGCCAACATATGGGGGTCATACCATTAGTAAGGCTAAAAATAACACCATTGCACACTGGGTGCCAACAGACCAGAGCACTTAGAGGTTTTACAACATATAGCACCAGCCCATTGTCATTATTTTTCCTTTTTTGGTTTGAGCTGGTCAGTGGGAGGATAAAGGCAATACTGAAAAACAGTGTAATAGCATATTAAAGCATCCACGGAAATTTCTACCAACACATAGATAGGATGGACAGACAGATAGATGATAGATAGATAGATAGATAGATAGATAGATAGATAGATGATAGATAGATGATAGGTAGATGATAGATAGATAGATAGATAGATAGATAGATAGATAGATAGATAGATAGACAGACAGATAGATTGATCAATCAATCTAGATCAGAGTACAATGCAGTATATATATTTCAGTGGTAAACTGATAAACTAGAGGGAGTACTAATCAGCTTTTGAGGTCATCCTTGAACCTGTAACTCATGCTGCCAATGATAAGAACAGTCTCTGAAAATCAGAACAAATAATGGGGCGTGAGGGACGAGTGACAGGGACTTGGGATAGATGCACCCTCATATGTTATTTGACCCGAGAAAGACTGAGAACTAGAAATCAGAGTCCTTGTTGTTTGAAGAGAGCTTTTGAAATGGCTTGGCCATGAACGTGTTCCCAGGCCAATTCTGTGCTCCCAAAACAGGGAGTCCAAAGACAATCAGACTCTCAGAGACTATGTGGCCAAGAAAAAAAGTAAAACGGAACTCTGCCTTTTTGGCTTCCCCAAAGAGTGTTCCCTCCAGGTTCCCACCACACTGGAGAAGTTATTCACATATTTTCCCACCCTTTCTGCCCCCTCTGAATCATAAGGACTTGATTTCAGCTAGTTATTTGCAAAAGAAAAATGGTATCTTAAAACTGGGCCAAAGACTAGATTTTAGGTAAAACAAAGAAAGCTAATAAAACAATCAGGATGTAAGCTCGTCTGAGTGCAAACACGGAACACAACTGAAGAAGACTGACAGTTAATAAACCCCAAATGCTGAGAGTGAAATAAAATAAGCATGTTTTCTATAAAGAGAATGCTTTGGGACATAAACCAAACTTGGTTCTGAGGAGATAGCTCAGTTGATAAAGTGCTTGTCTCTCAAACATGAAGACTCGAGAGTTACCTCCCAGAATCCATGCAAAAAAGCTGAGAGTGGTAGTGCACACTTGTAATCCAAGTGTTGGAGGGGTAACGCAGGGGGATGCCTCAGGGTTGCTGGCTAGTCAGCTGAGTGCCATCTGCAAGCTCCAAGCTGAGTTACAGACTGTCTTGAAAAATAAGGTGGGTAGTATAATGAGGAACACTGTTTGAGATTGACTTCTAGACCACAGACACATACCTGTCTACACACACACACACACACACACACACACACACACACACACACAGAGTCATGCACAAATGCATATGCACATATGCATACACACAAAAATGCACACACATGTACATGCTTATGTGCATATGTACTTACACATGCATGCACACAAGCATGTACACACATGCACATGTACACACCTGCACATAAAATGTATACATAAAACATCATTCCCAATCTATAAAGAAGAAAGAGAGACAAAATTATTAGGTTTAATGAAGTAGCCAGTCCATACAGAAGGAACTAATGTTCTTCATCTTTAACCAAATTCTCAGCTCATAAAAGTCATACCTAAAAACATATTTGAATACTTACATGCTGATAATGGCGATAGAGTTGTTTCCCATTTATTATTATCTAGGGCACTGGTTCTCAACCTTCCCAATGCTGCAACCATTTAATACAATTCCTCATGTGGTGGTGCCCACTCCCCACCAGCAAAAAAAAAATCATTTTTTTGCTACTTCATAACTGTAATTTTGCTACTGTAGTGGATCAAATGTAAATATTTTTGGAGACAGAAGTTTGTTAGAGGGGTCATGATTCACAGCTTGAGAACCACGGATTTAGTGAAGTCCTTACAACAATTGTAAGTGTTAGACACTGGACTTAGCCTGTGTACAGATGAAACTGAAGTACGGGAAGGCCAAATCAATATCTCAAGGCCAGAGATGTAAATCCCAGCTCTGTGGCTCCCAGAACTCCACTTTCTGAACCACAAGGCTTGCCTCCTTTATGATGCTGTATGATACTATAGCTTACTCCCTCTATGGTGACTGAGAGGCATTCTAAACTTTCTGTTTAAATATTTATGCAGAATATAGATATGTACCCTGAGACTTTACAATGGGTACAGTCTTAGAGCTTCCTCAGACATAACTCAAAGGGACTATAAATTTCAAGTTTTAGAAGTATGGGGAGATGCCATTTGTTTGCTTGTTTTCATCTCAAAGCATGTATATTTAGGAAAGTTCTAGAAGTACTCCCTCATAAACTGGTGCTCGCAGTACTGTCCATGTCTGCTTGCTCGGAAGTGCTCAGATGGCAAGAGGTTTCCCTGTGGACAGTATCCAGCTCTTCATCTAGGTTAAATGATTTGTTCAGTGTCTGACAAACGGCTAAGGGGGTGGGTGGGATGACAGGCAGGCTTCAGTTCTCATTTCTGAGCTCTTCTGATTATTTTTCTGTCTTAAGGCCAGAGAGAGAGGGAGAGAGATAGCAATAATCTTTAATAGAGCGATGGAATTTCAAAGAACCCAGAATCTGACGGCTCTAATTCCAGGGGATATTTCTCTCCCTGAGATAGGCTTTAAATATTTTACAGACTTTTTTTTTTTTAGCTTCCCCCAAATAGGTCTCTGGATGCTTTGAAATGTTTCATTTGTAAGAGAGAAAAAGAGATAAAAAACATAACTAAAGAGACAGTGACGAAGAAGGCAAAATGAGTCACGTGGGAGACAAAATCCGCCTTAGGAGTTTGCAGCAGATAACTTTTTCTGTCCTGAGCTGGAGGATACCTCCTTCAGCACAAAATTATCAGCTTTTCTTCCTCTTTAAAGAATATCTCTTCCACTTATTACCTCAGAGCAGATCAGGTGGCAATAAAGGCAACTGGGGATTTTAAATAAATAAAAAAAAATCTCTTCCCACTCTTCTGGGTTGCAAAAGCCTCCAGTTCTGAGCTGGCCTGTGCTGCAAGCTGCCTTCGTCCACAGAGGCCCCACACAGTGTATGTACTGCAGGGAGCCTGTCAGCCACCATAGCTCGGCTGTGGGAAAGTATTCCAAAAACTCAGGGAAGGCAGCCCAGATGCTGAATACTTGATCTTCTTTGGCTGGAGAGCCAGCTACAAGATCCTGGGTTCTATCACTGAAATTTATTAATGTAAGGGGAAAATAATGACTTAATTGTAAGTTGATGATCTTATCCCAATACCATGTTTTAATCGTTTCTAAAGAAAGCTGCCTTTTATCTGTCCCTGCCAACTTGCAAATGAAACAGATGACATTGGAACATGATTATATTCATTAGCAATTATTCCATGAAAACAAGGAGGAGTTGACGTTACCCTTCACATAATCCAGATAACTAAAGCTGCAGTGCAATCTTGGGCCAAATGTCAACTTATGTTATACTGTGTGGGGAGCACGGCCAGTTCCAGCTATGTGTGTCGGAGTGCTCCCCACCTTCTGTGAAACCCTGATTTATCATCAGAGACTGAAAAACACACGCAATAAGGTACCTCAGCTTTGAGTCACAGGAATTCTGTTAGAACCTTTGAAGGATATTTCTCTGGTTCAACTCTGAAATTTTCAACTGCTTGAAAAACTAGATCATGCAGAGGCAGTCTGAGGGCCAGTGTTTGAGCACTGGTTAGGAGCCGACACCTGTTGCCTCCAATTTGGTGTGTGTGTGTATGAGCACTTGTGTGTGACTCAAGGCATGGAGGTATGTGCTGGATATCAAGGTGCTCCCTAGGTATCTTGTCTGGGCAGAAGTATTAATGAAGGTTGGTTTTGCAATTAGGATGAAGTATAAAAAAAGCACTCATAGAGTAATAACATTTGTATGTGTATATATGGGCTGTGTTTGTGTATGTATATGTATGTATGTATGTATGTATGTATGTATGTATGTATGTATGTGAGGATGTTTGTGAATACATGTTGAATTCATAACTTTTTTATTTCTGTACTGTACTATGTCTAAGGCTACATAAAAAGAAGGGTTTCTTTGGGCTTCTGGTTTCCCAAAGATCACTCTCTATCACTGTGGTAGGTGGGAAGTGTGGCAGGCAAATATTGAAACTGGAGGAGCAGGCTGAGAGCTCATATCTTGAGCAGCAGGCATCAGAAGCAGAGAGCTTAGTGGGGTGTAGTGCATAGCTCTTGAAACCTCAAAGTGTAACCACAATGACATATGTCCTTTAGCAAGGCTATAGCTCCTAAACCTACTCCAATAGCACCACCAACTGGAGACTGAGTATTCAAATGCCCAAGACTGGGGGGGGCATGTCATTTAAACCACTGTGTGTGTGTGTGTGTGTGTGTGTGTGTGTGTGTGTGTGTGTGCATTTCATGTGGAGGCCAGAGGACAACTTTGGGAAATGTTCAAAACCATCTACCTGGTTGTCTTTCACTAGCTAGAACTTGCCAAGTCATGGCAGAACACTGGACTGAATCCATGTAAGAGAGCCAGTCTTCACTGCTACTCCCTCTGGCAAGACCTAGAAGGCTATGCTACAATGAAAGTGCCTTGGTATAATATACTCCTGGCAGGACCACACTGAGGATGCTACCACTTGCTTTAGGAAATGCCAACACACCCAATTCTTTAACTCTCATGACTCCCTAGAGAGGAAACACTTTTTGCTTAGCATTGGCAAGTCCAAGGCTTGATGCAAAGCTCACTTAATCAGGTCCTGCTGATAAGAGCTGCCACGAGTAGAAATTATTGTCCTCATTCTAACTCAGGTTGGAATGTAATTGACATTAATGAACTTTATTAAAAGGGGAGAACCTTAACAATGGGTAATGGGCTTTCATGGATATTATCAAAGCATGCTGATATAATGTTATGATACTGTTAAAGAAAGGTGAGGTCAGTCCAATTTGCTCCTCTCTCCCGTCCTTTCTACCTTCTGAAGGGTGAGGATCCAGGCTTTGTTCCTGCTGGAGAATGTGCACAGCACCATGTTGGAGGGAAAGAACAGATTCACTAGACACAAACCTCATGGCAGACTCCTCAGTTCCAAGAACTATAAGCCAATCAGCTTACATTCTTTAAAAGTGATGAGATCTGTAATTCTGCCTTTTAGCAGCTCACAATAGACTGAGACACATGCATGCATAAGTCTTATGTCCCTAGTTGAAGCAGCCACATGGCATGACAAACTCATAGGACAGTCAAGTACTTGGCAATTGCAGATTTGTAGTTTTTGTCTCTGCTTCCACCTGACCACGATCCTCTCCGACTTCCTGTAAACTGCCTACTGACTTGGTTATAGGATGACAACATTTCTCAGAGTGAATGTAAAAATATTTTTGAACAGACTTATTGACTTTTTGCTACTACTCTTGTATGTGGGCAGAGTTCATTAGGGAGGTATAGTAGTTGCTCTCTTCAGCCATGACATGTCTCTTCTGACATACATGACTTGGAGGAAATATTGTTTTGGCTTATTGTCTCAGAGGTTTCAGTCCATGGTGGGCTGGCTCCATTGTGGTGGGCCTTTGGTGAGGCAGAACATCGCAGTAAGAATGTAGGGATAAGCTCTCATGCACTGTGTGAAAGCATCACCTGTCAATAAATAGCTGAGGGCAGGAGGTAAAGGCAGGACTTCCATGCAGAGAGAGACAGGGTCTCAGGTGGGGAACAGGAGAGTCACCACTGGAACATAGATGAAGAAAGAGGCCCAGGGAGAGATGAAGATGGCAGGCAATGGGCCATGTGTCTGGAAAGGAGGCCAGACCAGCATTGCTGGGTTAGAATAGCTGAATATTTATCTTGCAAATGGTGAATTTTGTTTTAGAGGATAAGAACAGAAATGGATGATTGAAATTCCTAATAAATCATGGATATACATGCTAAGGGCCCAGTCTGTATTTCTGAATCTTAAGCAGAACTCACACACTGCATTTGGTATATGATAACAAGTAATTTAGTGTGTGTGATATCGAAAAGTTGTATCAAAACCACATAGAGTGATTGGGATGTATGATGGAGCAAACAATAATATTACCTGAAAATTGCATTGAAATATCAAGTTATAAGTGTTGATTTTTGCTCTTGCTGGCTCATAGCTGGGTCATCTCCAGAGTAGCTATCTACTGGTAACCCTCTACATAATTTTATTTTGTCCTCACTTGAACTGTGTAAAAATGCAGACAAGAACTTTGTTCAGCAGGCTGATTGGCCAGAGACCCCTGTTCTTGAATTGTTCTTTTAGAGCAAAGATGTACCATTGGCTCATGGGTTTTCTGTATATGGATTCCACTGCTTACACCCAGTTCCTGTAGCTGGACCACCAGTGCAGAGGAAGAGGGCATGGGACATGCCTATTCTAGAACTCAGCAGCGGAGCCTGGTTTCCTCATGAACCGACCCTTGAAGGAGGTTGGTCAGGTGCTGCTTGTATTCAAATGCTAAATTTTGTACACAAGACCTGCTTGTTCCATGGTGAGGAGATCATCATGTATACTACCATCTTTGGTTGTGTAAACCTTCCCCCCCACCCCCTGTTATTCCTCATTGGTTAATAAAGATGTCTATAGCCTGGGTTGGGCAGAATACAGGGGGAAAAGCTAAGTTCCCAGGCTTGGGGTCTGAGGTAGGCAGGGACCAGGAGAAGGGAAGAGAGGACACTAAAAGAAGAAGCTACCATGGATTGAGAGTACGTGGCCATGAAGGCCCAGCCTGTAGGAACAGGAGCTGCCCACATGGAACAGGGCAAATGATATTTCTGGGTTATTCACAAGGAAGTAGACAAAACTGCACAGAGAGTGGTTATCTGCCCAGCTCTACTGCTTTTAAAGCTTATTATAAATATAAAGGGATGTGTCTTTTATTTGGGAACTAAATGATCTAAGGTGGGGTAGAACCTCCCCACCCCCCCCAAATAATATTTACTGCAACAGACCCTACTATTTCAAACTGGCTTTCTCTGTGTTTTGCAAGAACTAAATAAAAAGTGTAAATCCATCCTCTTGCTCTGGTCTGTGTACCTTAGTTTGGTCTGGTCCCCTGTCCCCTGGATAGCCTGGGACAGTTTCCTGCTTTCTGGCATTTTCTTGTCCATACTCTTTCTGTGTGAGTATAAAGCTCAAGGTGCTGTGGCATTTCCAACCGTCCTCATGCTTGCTTACTTTATGAATCCTGTGGTCATCGTGAATGGATGTGGTCATTCACAGACTGAACAGGAAGAAGTTAGCTCAAAACATGAAGAGGACTTTAACCTACATGGCCATCTTTTGACATTTCCATTAATTGTGAGTGACAATTCAAAGCTTGGCTGACTTTATCACCTATAAACATAACAAAGAGGTTCTAGAGACGACACACAACTAACCAAGTGGGGAGTAATGGAAGAGCATTTGGGCTTGGTAGGAGAGCTTGGTGTGGAGCCAAGACTATCCCATGTCTTTACGTACTATTATTTTCTGCACACAATTACTAGAAACATGCTTATACTGGTCCCTTTCACTAAGTGGGATGAAATATAAGGAGGTGTGGGCCTGTCTCATCATAATACGGGAGCCAACCATATAGCCCCCGAGATATGTTATTACTGCTTGGAAATTGCTGAGTTTATGTACAATTTAGACCAGGCACAGACACACATTTTCAAAATTACACACTTTATAATCAGTTTTACCATGTTCTATGGAAAGTAATCATGAATACATAAACAAGAGTATTAGCTGTCCTTTCATAACTGAGTAGGCCAAAAAAGTCAATAGTGGGGCATAGTACACAGAAATACCTTTTTAAGTAGAGGTATTTATTCTTCTGATTCTCTCTCTCTCTCTCTCTCTCTCTCTCTCTCTCTCTCTCTTTCTCCCCTCTTCCCCGCCTCCTTCAGGTTGATTATACCTGTCCTGATTAAGGACCATGGTTATATAACATCAGCAGTCAGGGTTGATCAATTTTCATATGACACAGCCCCTTGCCTCTACCTCTGCCACAATGCACCAATTGCTTTTAAATTTTTTGTTCTTCACAGAATTTGGTTTAGTTATGTGATTAAATAGACACTTTTCATTTTGACACATGCAACTCTGGGGTGTCAATCTTTGTTTTCCCGAGACATCTGAGGCAAAGTCATACGGAGAAGGAGGACTAGGAGGACTGGGATGCATTTACTGTCGGCCAGGTGTGTGCTAGCAGATCTGAGATGCATGTATGGTCGGGTGTGTGCTAGCAGATTCTCCCCAAATAGATTCTCTTCTGCTTCCCCTGGGCCTGTTGGATCCATCCCGTGAATTTTGAGAGTATTCCAGATTTCAGAAAACGAGGTCTCACAGCATTTCATTTGTCTTTGGTCTACCTCCAGACCTACCACCCTATTTTTACCTTTTTTCCTATAGTTAATTCAGTACAGGAAGATAAGCCTGTGGTTAGGACAGAACCCTGCCCAACTTAGGAGTCCTGGGAGCCTCAGCAGGAGAAGCCAAATAGGAACATTTAGCATAAAAAGCCCTCCCAAAATTGCCCACTTCATTCTTATGAACCACTTGAAGCAATGAAAACAAACAATCACCAGTTTTTCAGCTAAGGTAGTTTTAAAGAGACAGTAGCCCCAAAGTTGCATTTTGGTAGAAGTAAGAATTGCTCACCTTGATTTTGCCTTAAAATTAAACTTTGAACCTTGTTTGTTTGTGATAGCTGACCACTTCATCCCTCTTCTTTGAATTCTATTTGTTTTCTATAAGACTATGGAGGGGCAAAAGATAATTATGTAATTCTTTGATTAATTTGTGCCCTCTTTGTTCTGTGTAAGGACCAGCATCAGGAAAGCAGGCGTAGTTTTCTCTCTCATTTTATTATTTTACCTGCAGCACCTGGGGACAGATCTCAGGGTGTGTGTCCTGGGGACAGATCTCAGGGTGTGTGTCCTGGGGACAGATCTCAGGGTGTGTGTCCTGGGGACAGATCTCAGGGTGTGTGTCCTGGGGACAGATCTCAGGGTGTGTGTCCTGGGGACAGATCTCAGGGTGTGTGTCCTGGGGATGGATCTCAGGGTGTGTGTCCTGGGGACAGATCTCAGGGTGTGTGTCCTGGGGATGGATCTCAGGGTGTGTGTCCTAGGTAAGTACTCTCCTATCGAGCCACATCCCCAGCTATCTCTTTTACCCACCCCTCCTCCATCTTGGCATGATCTCACTAAGTTGTCCAGACTGGCATTGAATGGAGTTGATTTTTTTGTCTTTCTCTATATGATCAAAGATTGACAGACAGAACATCTACAGTATATATTCTCAAAGATGTGGGAGGCTGTTTGGATGGATAGAAAGTAAAAGGAGGAAGGAGAGATGGTAGGGACTGGTTGGTTGAAGGCTCCAGTCTCCGAAAGAGTGTCTGTATCTCATATCTCATGAATCTGAGATCAACTGAAACAATTCGAATGAAGTTCCTGTTTCTTATCAGAGTCATGATCTTCCATCGAATGCTGGAATGTCTTCATAGCATTCCTAACAGTTAGGTCAACAGGCCTTGGCTTGAATCTTTAAAGCATCAGTCGACTAGAGTGTGTGAAAATCTCATCTATATATGAACAAATTTAATTGTTCTAAGGTTTCCCTTGTCTTTGGGGCTGAGACTCCCTGCTCAGTCATTGAAACCATCTGGGGTAATGAGTAATTCATTTTCCACATTAGAAGAACATTTAAGGCTATAATTCATTTCTCATGCTCCACTTTATATTTCATTGTACTGATTAATTACCACAAAGCTTTGTAATCTTTCTCTTAGTGACCTCTGGCTCCAATCCACTTTATGAGTATCCTGCTTAAAGCTTCCATCATAAGTCAATCATGAAACCTCCATGGGCTCAGCATAAGCAAAGCAATCATGACAAAGAAGGGTTTCTAAAACATAGTACAAAGTGACAGTAATTAAACTTGTATGGTACTGGCTTAAGATTAGACTTAGTGGGGATAATGAGATGGCTCATCTGGCTAAAGAGCTTGCTGCTAAGTCTAGCAACTTAAGCTCAATCCCTGTGAACCTCTTGGTGGAAGGAGAGTATGGGAGGAGAGTACCAACAAATTGTTCTCTGATATCACACTCACACTATGGTACACACACACACACACACACACACACACACACACACACACGTACATAAAAAACATATACTCATATATGCATATACACACATCTACACATGTACATACAAACACACATATATACACACTTAAACACACATACACACATATACCTCCTACACACATATACATATATAGACACATTTATACACATACACACATACATATAGATAAACACACATACACACACATGCATATACACACATATACACATATAAACACACATACACACATGTGCACATATACACAAAGACACACACATCCACACATACATATGTACATATAATAATAATAATAAATAAATAATAATAAATAAAAATGTAAAAAATTAAAATCACATTCACATAGACCATTGGTAACTCAACTCCAACTGTAGACTTGAGTCTATAGTTGGAGAGAAAGTTGGGTGGTTAAGAGTTATACTGCTCTTGCAGACGATCTGAGTTTGGTTCCCAGCACCCACATCAGGAAACTCACAAACACAGTAACTCCAGCTCCAGGAGATCCTCTTCTGGACTGCACAGACCTCCAAACACATGTCCACATATTCACATACAGATAACCACACAGTCACATAACTAAAAAATAAAAATATTTAAAAAGGATTGTGTCTAGAGACACGTCCTAACACAAATGATCAATGACTTGCTAACAAGGGTGTCAAGACAATTAAAGGAGGAAAGAAAAGATATTGCAACGCGATGATGCCACAAATGCCACGTGTGGATCATAAACGCAAATATAACTGATACCATGGCACTCCTGTTACAGACAATGCAAACAAGAAAATGTGAAGACAAACTGTAGAATTGGAGGAAAAAGATAGGAATCATACATCAGCCTTGAAATGTACATGCAGAACATAAAAATTCATAAAAGGAATGACAAAAGGGTAGTATTGATGGAGAGTAGGAAAGCCATAAAAACGCAAGTATGTCAATGCTTGCTTAGGGTCTGGATGTGGGTGTCTAGGGAATGACTGCTAACGGGAACGTGAGTTCTTTAGGCATGTTATAGATGCTCTAGCATATAGACTGTAGTGCTGGGGAGGGATTGCATTAGACTCCATGAGCTTGTCCACTTTAAATGAGTGAATTTTTATACTATTTAAAGCACATCTCAGCGATTCTCTCTAAAATGTGATGTTCAATTCAAGACTTTTCTTTTTTGCCTACAATTGGACCAGAATTTTCTCACTCTAACTATTTGTTACTCTGAGTTATTTATATTTTAAGGAAAAGATTCATTTTTATTCTTTACTGGTGTGTGTGTGTGTGCACGCGTGTGTTTGTATGCACATGTATGTGGGTGCTCACTGAGTCCAGAAGAGGGCACTGGATGCTTGGAGCAGGAACCACAGGCAGTCTTGAGCCACGCAATGTGGGTACCTCTACATGAGCAGTTTGTGCTCTTAACCAATGAGGAATCTCTCCAGCTTCTGCAGACCTACACTTATTTTGTCTATGTATATCCCTGTTCTGTTCATTTATTCTCATCCCCTGTAAGAAGAGTGTCCCCAGGAATGAGGGTTATTTTACATTTTTATATCTTCACATCCTCATAGAGCAGTGTTTTGTTCAGAATATTTAAGTTAAAGATGTTAGTTGAATGAATGGCTTTTGAACCAAATGGATACAGTTTGCATTAAGTTTTAGGTTGACAGTTCACATGTCAACCACTTAGTCTCCATGAATCTCTTTTGTGTGAATTGTTAAGGCAGATCAATGTACCTGGTTCTTGGTCAATAATGCTTTTTAATCTTTTGAATAAATATTAACAGTGTTCCCTTGGGGCTGGAGAGATGGCTCAGCTGTTAAGACCACTGTCTTCTCTTCCAGAGGTCCTGAGTTCAACCCCCAGCAAACACATGGTGTCTCATAACCACCTATAGTATGATCTGGTGCTATCTTCTGGCATGTAGATGTACATATAGATAGAGTACCCATATACATAAAGTAAATAAATCTTAAATTATTTTTGGAAAAAGTGTTCCCTTTATTTCTAGCTTTGTATCTTGTTGGTGCCCATTGAGACTTTGGTTAGTGATGACTGGTTTTCTTGGACCCTTACTCTGTTGTTCAGGTTGCTATCTGCTGCTGCTTGCTCTGTGTTGCAAACCCTTTCTCCTATGATGCCAATAAAACATTGAGGAGGACAGAACTGAGGTCAAGGGCTGATGGGACATGACTTGGCTCTAGGCTTCGGCTAACCCTTCTGTGACCTAGCTCTGTCTCTCTCTGGAAGTCACCTTCCAGAACTTCTTGACCAGATTCAGTGCTATGTGTTTGATGGGCCTGTCTCTGACAGCATCAGCCAGAATACATATTTACTTCTATTCAATTTACCATTATATTTTATTTGTGGCATTCTTGAGACATCCCATACTCCTTTAGCAGTGGTTCACATGTGCAGAATGTGATTACCCACAGCTGTTCCTCAATCCTTGCTCTAGGCCATAATATATTTAAGAAAAGGAATTGCACTTTCCCTAACACTTTTGCCTCTCTAAATTTTTGGGTGCTTCTGAAATGTTAGAAGTGATAGATAAATAAAATATTCAGTACTATTAAAAGTACTATTAGATCTCAATACCATCAGGGGATATATATATATATATATATATATATATATATATATATATATATATATGAAAAATGCATTCTGTATACACAAATTCTAAAATAACTTGAAATAGTTCCTATCAAAAAACTCTGCTAGAGAAGTACCTTCCCCTAATCTTCTTCAATTATTCATAATATAATTTTGCATGGGCATCTCAATGATATGTTTAGAGTACAGTGAATAAATCATCTCATAGTTTTCAAGCCCGACCATACTAGCTTGAAATGGAATATTTCTTGCAATTGCATGCTTCCTGTTTTGTCTGTGTATAACGCTCGGATAAGCTCTGTGCCTTTTTGTGTCTTATGATGGCACTCATAGGTGCTAGCTTGGGTTTTCACTTGGGCTGTGCAGAAACAGGCATAGGCAAACCTCTGTGCTCCAAATCATAGCATCTCTTCAGGGAAAGGTGGGTGACAACCTGAATTCTCCTGTGTCAAGGGTTGGAAGTTGAGTACTTATGTATGAAATGATGAAAGAGTTTACATCGGAACTATTTATTTTTAGTTATGTGTATCGATATGTGTTGGGGTGTGGGTATATACCTGTGTGTACCATGTCCATAGAAACCAGAGGAGGGCATCAGATCCACACAACTGGAGTTACAGATGGTTGGGAGCTGCTGTGCTTGGGTGCTAGAAACCAAATCTAGGTTCTTTGCAAGAGCAGTATATGCACTTAACTGCTGAGTCATGTCTCTAGCCCTGGGCTTTCCACTTTTTGTTTCCAGGTTAAAATCAGGTAACTTCCCATTTATACTGCAGCTAAAGAAGAATTGCACATCTTCTACCTTGAACATCTGTCCAAGTGTTTCCCAAGTGCTTACTGTGCTGGAGGGAGGTGAAACTCAACGCTTCACATAGAGTTTCTACTGTTACATAATTTCCTTTCTATAGGAAAAGAGAGAAAAAAAACCCCAAGCCGAACTAAAAACTGCTCATAAAACATTTTCTTGATGGTCACTTAGTAAATGAAGCATTATGGAGGCTGAATTCCAGGTCACTTCTTTTAAGGACTAGAGTGACCAAAGCTGTAGCAAATATATTGGAATGGTAACTCATATTCCAAAACCCATATTCACACAAATGTATGGTTAGGATCTGCTGTTCTACTCCATACCTGCTGTGTCTCTCTCAATGGTCCACATGTAAAGTTCCCAGTGTGGTGCTATTGGGAGGTGGTGAAGTCTTGCAGAGGCAGGCTCTAGCAGGAGCTCTGTCCCAGAGGTGCTTCTTTCATGGAGATTGTGGGACCCCTTCCCATCCTGCTTTTCCTTCTTGCTTGTATCCCAGTCATGTGGTGAATAGCTTTATCCCACTCTAAACTGCCCATCATGATGCATTGCATCTCTACAAATCAAAGCAACAAAGGCCACCTACCAAACTGTTTAATAAACCTTTTTTTCCTCATTAAGTTGATGGCCTCAAGCATTTGTTATAGTAATGGGAAGACAACTAGAACCATATCGTCTCATGTCCAGCAGATATGTGTTATGTTACGTCATGATTCACCATCCCAAACCTTCCGTGCTTAGCAACCCAGGCTTTTCTGGGTCTGCACCTTTCCTATGGAACTCACAGGTCCAATGGAACCCCTGACCATGGTTAAGGTACAATCTTCTGATGCTGTGACACAGTATGAAATTGACTCTAAAGATACATACAACTTACAAATATCTATAATAGTATGTTCACAGCTGTGCATTGGGCCACACTCGTCTCAATCCTGGGCTGCATGCAACTTGCAAGCTATGGGTTGAATAAGTCTGTACCAGAGTCAAGCATTCCTACCCCCTTGACTGCAATCTTAGGCAGAAGCATATCACCCAACCTTTGCTGGCAAGACTTGAACTCTGACAGAGGCCCCTAGGAAAGGAGATGAACTCTTGTCACTCTGACATTCTGGATAAGACTTGTGCACTGTGACATTCATCTTGTAACCAAAAGAAAGCTAGTGTGAGCACAGAGCCCAGGATGCTAAGAAGACACAGAAGGGAGCAGAGGAGAAACTTTTTCTGATGCCAAAGCTGGGCTCTGAAGACATCACACTCCAAATATTTCTGCAGGGTGATAATACAGTGTCTTTATTTATTTGCTATTTATTTTACATGTGTTATATATATATATATATATATATATATATATATATATATATATATATATATATATAATATGTGTGTGGTAGGTGCACATGTGTGAGGGGTCAGAGATGAACCCTGATGTCTTCCTTAGTCATCATTCACTTTGCTTTTTGAGATAGACCTGGAGCTTGCCTATTTTGTTGGCTACTAGTTGCCATTAGGCTGACTAACTAGCAAGTCCTAGATCCGCCTGCCTCTGCCTGTCCAGTTTTGGGACCACAAGGGTACACCACCATACCTGATCAAAACAAAACAAAACAAAACAAAACAAAACAAAACAAAACAAAACACAAGAAAACTTATGTTCTAGGGATCAAATTCTGGTCTTCATGCTTATTTGGCAAGCATTTGCCAACTGAGCCATCTCCCCGGCTTCTGTCCTTATTTTTAAAACCACTTTATCTGGGTCTCCACTACCAGCAGCCTAAAGCTCTTTAGCAGATCAAAGTAGATAGAAATGCACATATATAATGAGTGACTGATTAAATGTATATGGAGGCATAATTACCTCTCTATTCCATTCATGATTGTCACATTTATTTTTACTCCAGGCAAAAGAAACTGTATAATTAGAAAATTTCAGGGTTGAAAATAAGGGCCTGAATGTATTATAATAAAAAAAAACCCCTCAATTTATTGTATAGCGTTGTGATAGTTAAGTAAAAGCTTACAAATTGGCTAACTGCTTAAAACACAATAAGACATCAAATAAATCAAGCTATTTAAAAAAATTCCTTTATTTAATAATGCATCCGATGTCCAGCCTTTCATTTTTATTGGTAGGATAAATGTGGAATACGCATTGCAACCAATGGGTATATTCCACAGCTATTTTCCGCCCCTTCAAGGGTACATTATGTATGGAGATGAGGGAGGAGGGCGGATAGCGGAGGCAGGCCTTGTCCTGCTGCCTTATCTTTTTCTATTGGGTCTACCTTGAAATAAAGCAAAAGTGGAAAAAAATTGCTGAGTGATTTCTGTGGGAAACCACTTTCTCTAAAAATGAAACATCAATTGTCTTGCAAATATTTTCCGTTTTTCGTTTGCAGTGTTCTGCTGGCCACTTCAATATCGTCAAAGCTCCTGAATGTTTATAAAGACTTGGTTTCTGGAGAAAGGAAAGAGGCAGTAGCAACCTCAGTCATCGTGTAGCAATTCATTCTTTATCTGATTACTTATTGAATTCAGAACCTCTCATATGATGTACCACTCAGTTATACACCCAATTCCTTCTGCTTCTATTTTTGAAGCAAAAATGTTAACAAATTGCATGTATATGTATATATAGTGAATGTATGTATACACACAGACAGACAGACAGACAGACAGACACACTCCCAGACACAGACCCCCCCCCCCCCCCCGACACAGACACACACACACACACACACAGAGTATATGGCTCGGTGAGTAAAGGCGCTTGCTGCTGAACCTAACAGCCTGAATTCAATCCCTCGGAACTACACAGTAGAAGGAGAGAACTGGCTCTCTGTCTGTCCTCAGCCTAGCACACACATACACTCCCACAAGTGAATGGGTACATGTGAGACACTCAAGTGTATAGTTTTTATAAACGCATTTCTATAAGTACAATTCCACATTCGACTTTCTGTATATTGTACCAGAAGTACACAGTGATAACTGAGATCTGTTGTGTTCTGGGCAGGGAACAAAGATAGGCTAGCCCTGAGAACGCCATCTCACACCTACAGCAGTCCCAAGACTTCCATCACCGCACATCCAGCAGGATCTCTGACCCATTCACTTTCTAGTTTATTCTATCTAATCCTGTAACAGGTGGTCATAGTATTGGCTCCTAATTGCTTTCCCTAACTAAAACAGGGGATTTACTTCCCCACCTGGGGAGCTACACAGGGTCACTGCATGAGTGGCAAAAACCTTTTAGGAACAAGGCAAGGGAGGAACAGCTCACTACAGTTGACTCACAATTTCAGAGGAATCTAAATCCATCCTGGTGGGAACGGGCTCGTCCTCTGGGAATGTGTTGCAGTGGCTTGGTTACATCATGGCTAATCAGAACCAGAATTAGATATGACCTTCAAAGGAAGGCCCATCCCTTAGTGAGTCAGGCACCACCTCTTCAGGCCTCCACATCCCCAAAGACAGTGCTGCAAGGGAGGATTCCTGTATTTAAAACAGGGGCCTGTGCAGCACCTTTGAGATTCTAACCATCACTACCTAGACTCATGCTCCGCCCTTTGAAAAGATCAATCTCTGACTAGGTAATTTTTTTTTCCTGAAAATGAGCATTTGATTAATAATTATTTAGGAAACATGTTAGCAACATTTTCTCTATGATTGTAGAGAGAAAGTATATCCATTTTCCATCTCAAATCTTATATTATTATGTAGGTGTTGAAAAAAATTGGAGAGAGAGAAAAAGCACACTGAAGTGATGGTTTGGTGACTTACGTTTAACTGACTAACCAAGGCACCTTTAAACACAAAGTGTTTTCTGTCTTTTTATCTTATGCATAATTCTATAAAATATTGGTGCCAGTCAAATGCAGTAGCATAGATTTTATAAAGGTGGATGCTTCTAACTGCAGCCAAATATACAGGGTTACTGTACTTTATTTTTTCAACTGTAATCAGAATATTGTATGGGTCTACCAAAAATTTGAGATATACATGTGATAAATCATACATTAAAACTTTATGCAACTTCTTCCAGACTTTGTTATATTGTAGTCAGTAAAGCAAAGTCTATGATTTCTTTATCTTCTAAAGAATTATTTTATTTTAAATTATTTATATGTGTGTGAGTGTATGTGCACATGAAAGCTAGACAAGGATATTGAATCCCCTGGGAACTGTATATGTGTGGGTGTGTATGTATCTATATATGTGTGTGTGTGTGTGTATGTATATATCTATATGCGCGCACACACACACACACACACACACATATATATATATATATATATATATATATATATATATATATAGCCACTTGACAAGGGTAGTAGCTTGCAAGTGTCCTCTGCAAGGGCAATGTGAGTTCCTAACAGATGAGCCATCTTTCCAGTCCTCGCTTTCACATGTTAATAAGGAGATGATTTTTACAACTACATTCTGCCTGTATCTTATTTCAAATTTGCAGCCTCTTCACAAACAGAGTGATGAAATCACACTTATTTAAGGCTAAGGTATAATTCTGCAAAATAATTCTAACCAATTCAAAATTTGTTAGGTGAAGAGACAGTTTTGAGAAACAAGATGTAACACTTTAAAGACTGATGGTGGAGACCAGTTTAAAAACTGATGGTGGAGACGTGGCCATATCAAGTGGCTGCTTCTTTCTTGTACCAGCTGAAACCTCTTTCTACCTTCCACTTTTTGAGTGGCAACTGACCATGTCAGTAATGACAGATGTTTGTGTGACAGTCATAACTGTGATTTTTCAGACTCAGAGAGACCTTTACCCTAGTATTATTAGAATTGTGAAATTTTAATTTTACACAGCACTTCGAAATTAATTAAAGCATTGCCCCAAGAACTTAATACACGTAGAATGTGTATACTCCTAATTATAGTCTTCTGAGGGGGTCATAATGAGGCCATGAGTCACATCTGGGAGAAGTGAGAGAGACCTGCCCCGCCAATCAGAAGCAAACCTGACATCTAGTAATATCCAGTTAGGCTCTGAGATGATTTTGTTTTTATCTTTTGAAAGTGAGGATTTGAAGGCAGGCAAGCATCCTGCCACCAAGTACACCTGAGTCCCTCACGTCTAAGCCCCTGAACACAGGCTGTGCCTTCAAGAAATACCACCCACTCATCTCAAAACTTTAACCCAGAATTGTTCCTGTCTGAAGGAAATGCAGGAACAAAGAGTGGAGTAGAGACTGAAGCAAAGGTCATCCAGAGACTGCCCCACCTGGGGATCCATCCCATCTGCAGACACCAAACCCAGACATAATTGCTGGTGCCAAAAAGCTCTGGTTGTCAGGAACCTGGTATAGCTAGCTGTCTCTTGAGAGGCTCTGCTAGTGCCTAATAAAGAGACGGATGCTCACAGCCAACCATTGGTCTGAGCATGGGGACCCCAATGAAAGAGTTAGGGGAAGGACTGAAGGAGCTGAAGGGGTTTGCAACCCCACAGGAAAAACAACATCAACCAACCAGACCCCCCAGAACTCTCAGGGACTAAACCACCAACCAAAGAGTACATATAGAGGGACTCCAGGGCTCCAGCCTTATATGTAGCAGAGGATGGCCTTGTTGGGCATCAATGGGAGGAGAGGCCCTTGGTCTTGTGGAGGCTTGAAGCCTCAGCATATGAGGATGCTAGGATGGTTAGGTGTGAGTGGGTGGGGATCCCTCATAGAGGCACGGGGGAGGGGGGTGAGGTGGTTGTGTGTGTGGGGAGCTGGGAATGGAGATAACACGTGAAATATAAATAAATAAAATAACTAATAAAAAAAGAGTCATTCTATTATCCAGTCTTTTGGGGGAAGTTCTCAAGAGTATCCTCTTCTTGTGTCAGCCACACCCAGAAGGACCAGGCTATTTGGGAATGAGGATAGTATTTAAAGAGATCCAGTTACCTTTCATTTGAAGGTGAGTTTGCTTGTGAGCTGTTATTACCACCATTAGACAGATAAAAAGATGAGAGCTAAGAGAGGTAAGAGGTCAGTTAAGAGCAATTGTGATAGGATTGGAGTGGAAGCATGGAAGCTGCTGACATCAGGAATCACTTTCCACACAGATCCAAGGAAGGGAGTGAAGCGTGCAAGAAAAGCTAAAAACTAAACCCTTTGCTCGCCTTATACCCACAGCTATAAGGTAGCCAAAGCAAATGGATTTTGTGTATCTATTCCAGTTTCTCTAACATGGCAGATGATGCATTCCTGTGTAGTCACCACCCTGGTGTTGGTATTAACTGGAGAAGCCAGTAGCCATCCTCCAGGAAGCTGGGACTCTTGCTCGGAACCAGAGACGGATGGTGCTACACTTCTGGCGATCAAGAACCATCAGTTCTAAGGATAAAGTTGAGTAAGGGGTGCATCTAGTTGGCGCCAAGTGTGGTTGGTATCCCTTCCCGAGGGTGAGGCCCTGGTTGCCTTTCCAAACTTATCAGCCTGGAGTGAAGAGCTGTATCAGGCTTCAAGTCGGCATGCTCTCAACCTTAGGAACACTTGGTCTTTGATTTTAATTAAAGCAAGAGCAGAAATTGGTGATGTATTTTCATGCTGCTAGGCTGTGAAGCTGAGGGTTATTGATTTTATCTGGGAAAAAAATCCTAACTGGTGATTGATCTGCACAAATTCACAGCTCCTAAAGAATTCTTAAAGTATCCTCTGCTGAGGAATCCTTTGGACATTGTGGTCCATCGGTGCAGGAGAGGAAAGTCAAAACCAAGATGTTCCCACTCTTATTAAGAGATATTTTTTAATTGGAAAGAAGGGAAAAGAAAAGCTCGGTTTTGAGTTCAGGAAGGAAAATAAGCTTCATAAAGTAAAAGATGAATGTGTTTCAGTTTTGTTTTATGGCAAAGGGAAAGAAAAGAAAGGGGAGGCTAGAGAAAGGAGATGAAAAACCAGACAGAGAGACAGCGCGCTGCTGAGATGACTCAGTTAGTAACGTGCTTGCTGAGCAAACACAGTGACCTAAATTTCATCTTCTTCATTCACGCAAAAAGCTGGGTGTGGTGGCGTTTGCTCGGAATCCAGTGCTGGGGAGGTGGAGACGGGAAGATCTCTGGGGCTTATACGCTAAGGAGTCAAGCCTATGGTGAGCCCCAAATACCAATATAGGGCACTGTCTCAACCCACAAGGTGTATTCCTGAGCAGTGACACCCGGGCTGATCTCTAGCCTCCACGTGGATGGGCACACGCGTGCATGGACATCTGCACTTGGAGAGCCTTGGAAGAGAGGTCTCAGTGATTCCCAAGTGTCCTAATGGATTCAAACTTCTCCTGTCATCCCCTTATAGCCACTGCTGTTCCCACTGCCCTTTGAAATTCTAATTAGCCAATTAATCACTGTTCACAACCACCAAAGCTCACCAAAGGGAAAATTATGCCCTGCTGTAGCAGAGAAAGTTGTGTCACCCTTTGCCTATCTGAACCCAAATCAAATCATTCATGCAGCTACAGGATCCAGGTCGATTTCAGAAGGAAATGTTACCAGGAAAGAAACAAAGCTAAACAGAACAAAATATTTGCTTAAAAAATCAAAATTATTATCTGTACCCTAAAACCTTTGCTCACAGAGTGACTTATTTCTACGTTCACTTTCTTCTATTTAAAATCTTTTCCCTTCCTTCAATTCAGTTATACAAATGGGAGGAGACATTAAATCCAGCAACAGGCAAATTCTGCTTAGGTTTTTGTCATATTAATGCAAGCCACAAATGAAAGTGAAAATTTTATTTTTAGATTTAACCTTGTAAATTGGCCCAAAAGCAATTTTTTATTTCCAGCTGATTTATTTGAAGAAAATTTGCTCAGATTTATTGGGTCTGTTAATAAAAAAAAAAGTTAAATGACCTCCTGTAGTTTCTGCTGCTATTTATTGATCTTTTTCAAATTTAGCAAGCGATTCAATCTGCAGAAAGGCGTGTTGAATGGAATGGATTGTGAATCTAAAAATGAAATGAACATTTAGAAAGCATTTCCAAGTCCCAGGAAGTAGCTGTAATAAATGAGAACAAATTAAATTCACATCACTGGGAAAAAAAATTGAGGGATTTTATTTTAATGGTGGACTCCACCGAACTTGTTTATTGGCTATAGGATCTATTGACCACTTTAAAGTAGTTAGCTTGTAGGATGCATGGCCTTGGCTCTGGTGAGTGAAGGGCCCATCATAATCCATCATGGTAACTCTCCTTTCAGAGACTGTACTTTGAGAAATCACTTCTGCCTCTATCTGGGTAATTCCCTCTGGCTTCCTCCATCCAGGTCCTAAAATGCTCGTGACTGCTCCAGGAGGCAAGCAGAAGACCACCGCTACAGTTTGAATCCATTCCCTCCAAAATACATGTGGAAGCTTAATCCTACTCTTTGGCTATTAAAAAAGTGGGGCTTTAAGAGCAAATGCTGTTCTTACAGAGGCCCCTGGTTGGGTTTCTAGCACTCATATGGTGGTTCATAACCATCATGTAACTCAACTCCCAGGGAATCTGAGGCCCTCGTCTGCCTCCTGAAGGCTCTGCATATATACATATGTATATATACATATATACACACATATGCGTTTATTGATGGCAGGCAAACATTCATACACCAAAAATAAAAATAAATGAATCTTTTTTTTTAAAAGCAGTTGTATGATGGCTTCACCCACCTTAATGATTGCCAAAAGGCTGGAGAGAAACAGTTGAGGCCACACCCTTCATCTATCTCTGACTCTCTCTTGCTTCTGTCCCTGTCTCTCTGTCTCTGTCTCTCTCTGTGTGTGTGTGTGTGTGTGTGTGTGTGTGTGTGTGTGTGTGTGTGAATCATGTGTGTGGGTACATCCATAGAGGCTAGAAGAGGACATGAGGGGGCCTGTCCCTGCACTCTCTTTTTTCCCGTATTACTTTGAGACAGGGTGTCTTAATGAATCTGGTCTTAAGCTCCAGTCAGCAAGCCCCAGCGACCTTCTTGTCTCAGCTTTCTACAGCATTGGGGCTACAAGTATATGTGGGCTACATCCAGCTGTTGGGGGTTGGTCTGGTGTTGCTATGTATTCAAAGGCTAAATTCTACCCTGATTGCCCCAAGATGAATAGATTAACAAATTCTCATATACTCCAGTCTTTGTTGTATAAATCTTGCTTCCCAGTTTAAAACCTTGGTTAAATAAAAATGGTTACAACTAATATTAGGGAGAATAGAGAGAGGTAGAGTTTGAGGTACCAGGCTGGGGGTTACAGGTAGGAACCATGGAAGAGAAAGAGGAAAGAGAGAGAGAGGAGAGAGAGAGAGAGAGAGAGAGAGAGAGAGAGAGAGAGAGGAAGAACATGAAGAAGAAGAAGAAGAAGAAGAAGAAGAAGAAGAAGAAGAAGAAGAAGAAGAAGAAGAAAAAGAAGAAGAAGAAGAAAAGGAGGAGTTGGAAGAAGAGTTGGAGGAGGAGGAGGGAGAGGAAGAGGAGGAGGAGGAGGAGAAAGAGGAAGAAAAGATGGAGAGAAGAGGAGGACTCCATGACTCATGGTGGACCAGTAGCCTGAGCTGGAGTAAAATGCAGGACACCAGACTGCTGGAGTAGAAATACTTCTTAAACAGCAAGTATTTGGGGAGCACATTTGGGGAAGTAGCCAGTCTAGGTTTAGAGAATTAGATTAGGGGTTATCTCCCAGTAATTGTGCAGAGTTTAATCAATAAATCATAGTTTCAGTTTCATTCATTTGAAGATAGATGGAGAGAAGCATACTTCATATTATTTCATACCCAGTTTTCTCCCTGCACAGGACCTCATGCTTGTAGCGTGGGTGCTTGTGTTCACTGAGTCATCTCTCCAGTCCTGACCTTTTCAATACCATGCACCGGGCAGTGTGGGTTCATTGCAACCTCCTGTCTTCTCCAGCATATCTCTCCTCTGTCTCTTGATCTAGTCGATCCTTTTAGCCTGCAGCTTTAAGGTAAGTTTTAAACAATGAAGCCCTGCTATGTCTCTTCCCTTTGTTTGTGCTCTTTCTGAACAACCTCCTTTCTCCCCTCCATGTCATGTTCTTTCTCTCTTATTTTTCTCTTCTGTAGCTCACAGCTCATGTCTCATCTCAGACGTCACAGTATTAAAGCTGAACTCACTACCATTTCCAGAATGTGCTCCGATGTCTAGTCCAGAGCACTGCTGCTGTTCACCTGCCTTGCACAGGGAGGAGGCCTTGTGCATGTTTTCCCCATCCTCACTGCACACATGGCACATATCTTTATCATCCTAGATGTCCAGGAGAGTAGTAAGCTCCCCTCCCCGTGTACTATAGGATTCCCCAGAACCTAGTTGGGGTCTCTGGGAGCTGGGATGGGAAGAGCTGTTCTAATCAGAAAGTTGGCAGGCATCCCAAACAGCTCTGCCTCCCTCCCTCCCTCCTCCTCACAGGTATCCTCTTGACCGTATTTTTCACCCTGGTGACTCATGGCAGTGAGGCTCAAGTGGAGGTTTGCTGGCTATACTCCCCTTTCTTCTCTATGCTAAGCTTCATTTGGATCAAATCCTGGCATCCAGTTTACCTTCTCTTGTGGTTGCTCACACTGTTACCCTATCTTTCCTTCAAATACATACATATATATATATATATATATATATATATATATATCTCCTGGTTTATTTCTCAATCCCTTTACTGGATTTTCCCTGCTTTCAGATGAAAGTTTGAACTCATAAGACAGTCTATACTGTACTGTCAGGTCTATTGGTGTCTCCTCTCTTGATGACTCTGTGTTTGCTAACCATCCCCTTCTCCATACTAAAACAAACAAACTCTCCTTAGTAATATTTGGTTCCTCTATATGGTACCAAGAACACTGCACATTCTTCTCGACTATCCATCAGTCCATCCATCCATCCATCCATTCATCCATCCATCCTTACTGTATCTACAGAACACCAACTACTTCTCAGACACTGTTCTATGTACCAAGGAGACACAAATTAAGCAGTCTTTACTTCTTCAAACAGAACTCTAGAAAGACAACAGAAAAAATACAAATACATCAAGAAGAGAGTAGACTAGTGTAATTGTATCACACAGAGATGAGAGACAGAGTTAGGGGATGTGGGGTAAGTCAGATGAATGAAGAAATGATTAACGAGAAAGACAGAGTCACATGCAAATATAGGAGGATAAGTTTCCCGATAGTGAGCATGATGACTTTAAAGATTCCTGAAGAGAAACAAAAATACCTGAGGGCTTGCCAGAGGTAGGCTAGCCTTCTGAATGATGAAAGAGAGATGGCAGGGAGAAAACGGGTGGTGAGCCAGAGAGATCAGTTGGAACAAACTAAGGATTTGGATTTTTATATCAGTTACAGTGGAAGGAAGAACATTGGAGAAAGAGACTTATTGAATAGCTAAGGCTGGCCTAGAATTTGCAGTCTCCTTGCCTCTTGCATGCTTTGACTACAGGATTTAACAGTTCTCATTAGATTATTATTACTATCATATTGCTTTAAAGTTACATTTAGAGTGTGTGCTGAGGAAGGAGACACAGTGCATATTTAGAGGTCAGAGACAACATTCTTTCCATCATATGGGTCCTGGGGATCAAAGTGAGGTCATCAGCTTGGTGGCATATGTCCTTGCCCACAGACCTACCTCACTAGCCCTTGTCTGTACTTGTGTTGCCAGCATAGTGTCTTAGTGAATCCTTTAACTGGTCTGTAAATGGAGGAAGGAAAGACAGAAGTGAACTGTTGCTGAGGTGGTCTGGGAATACTTCATGGTAAAAGTGAGCTCAAATGTATAACTCAAAAGGTGGTATAATTCCAATGGTGCAGATGGAAAGACAGGGAAGCAAGCCCCCAGCATTCACAAGCCTGGGGCAGAAAGCCACATGAAGCCCACATACTTCCTGCCTAGTATTTTAAAGTCGTAAGTCAAACTATAGACTGTTGTAAAGTGTGTTCTGTTTTGAGTTACAAATTAGGCTGACAAACTGTTATTACATGGCCTGTTATTTTCCTTTGACGATGCCACATAGCTCTAGGTTTAGAGTTAGATTCCTTCAAATCTTCAGCCTGTTGCAATTTGGCAGTGGAGTGGGAAAAACAGCCCCAGAGTGAGGGGTGACCTCTTGGCTTTCTAGCTCACAGTTACCATGCACTGTAGGAACTGTAAAACCATACATGGGAATTTTCTGGTTGTCTTAGTCACTGTTCTATTGCTGCATGACTCATGGACCATTATTATCATGGCTAGGAAAGAGCATGGTACTAGAGCAGTAATTGAGCTAGAAGACAGCAACATCCTTGTCCATAGGCAGAGAGAGAGAGAGAGAGGAGAGAAAGAGAAAGTTCAGACACTTTACCTGGCATGAGGTTTTTGAGACCTCAAAGCCAACCCCTAGTGGCACTCTTCAACCAACAAAGCCACACCTCCTAAGCCTTCTAGTCCTATCAAGAAGTTCCACTTCCTAGTGACTAAGTATTCAACTATGGGAGCCTATGGGAGCCATTCTTATTCAAACTACCACCATACGAGCCTACAAATATAAGCTCATTTCCCTACCACACAGGCCAAAAGAGCTGCAGCTGGATCACATTAGCAGCAAATGCTCTCATTTCCAAGAACAAAGCTAGACTAAAGATAATAGACTCCCCGGGAGCTCAGCTACAAGGTTTGCTGATGAAGAACTTGACTTGGGATATATATGGACAACGCGAGGAGGAGTTTGAACACTTCCCAGCAGCTGGAGAGAGTCTGGCACTGCTGTGTAAGATGCATGGGGACACACCAGCAAAAGCAAGGAGGGCAAAGTTATTGTAAAATCTGAAGCATAAAGTCACCACAACTGAAAGCAGAGAGAAAGGAATTTCTACATCGTTAGTCTAATTGATTCAATTTAGTAGAGATAGAAAAACTGAGCCAAAGATATTTATACAAATCAAATGTGGCAGGGCTGTTTGTTACCTGGTAAATATTACTCCCTGTACCCAGAGCCAAGCCTAGCTTATCATGCCTGTCTGTGTCCAGAGATTCTCTATAGCTGTGGTTCTCAACCCATGAGATTCCATCCCTTTGGGGGTCAAACAGCCATTTTTACAGAGCCTGCATATTATATGTTTACATTATGATTCATAACAGTACAAAATTAATTATGAGGCATCAAGAAAATAATTGTATGGTCGGGAGGGTTACCACAACATGAGAAACTGTATGTTAAAGAGCTGGAGTGTTAGAAAGGTTAAGAACCACTGCTTTTCCACATTAATTCCACTCTCCACAAGGATACTGCTTCCCTCTGGTTCTAACCCTCCACAAGGATGCTGTTTGCCTCTGGTTCTAAGTCATCTCATTTGGGGCTGGAAGGGGGAATGTTGTCAAAATAGCAATAATGTAATGATAATGGGACCAGAGAAAAAGGCAAACACATTTTTTTTTTTGGTTGGTTGTTCTTTCTTTTTCTTGCTTTGTTTATTTGTTTGTTTGTTTTTTGAGGCAAGCACACTCATCATCATGGTCACATAAGGGGAAATCTGTCATGCAGAAGTGGAAGAGGCTGCCAGGGCAGAGAACACTCCAAGCTGCCTGGATTCCAACCCGGTTTTGCCTCCCACCATCTGTGTAGACTGGAAAGTCAGGGGCAAAATTCCTTCCAAATTCCTGTTGGATTGGGTCTGTTTTCTGTCCAGATAAGAGTGCTGGGCAAGAACAGGAAGCTGCTCTCTAAGGTGCCAGCACCAGGGTTCTGCCTGCCGTTTCAGGGAGGGGAAGACAGAGCCTTTGCCTACAGAAAGCAGATACCCGCTCACTCAGACACCCTGATATGGCTGTACTGGGAAAGAATCAGAAATTTAAGGGAATTTCTCAGTAAACACTTGGCCTATGGTTGGTGTGACTAAAGAGAAAAAAAAAAAGAAGTTTTATATTTTCCATATTGGAACTTGGAGCTGCCAACCCCAGCTCTTGTTCTGAAATTGTTCTCTTGGGTGGGACCTCATCAGTACCATCTGTGGTCACGTGCTAACTATCCACTTCCCACTGGTTCTTTTCTTCTCTCATCCTCCTTCCACGGTTGCTTGGCAGCTGAGCTTGTTTTTCATCTTAATCACGGCATACAGTTTCAAGCAGATGTTTTCAAAAGTGCTTGACTTTTAAGCAGAGTGTTTGCAGTGGCCTCTTGACAGAGGCTCTGCTGCTCTCAGCCCCAAATCTGCCTTGCAAATCAGGGCCTTGGGGGTGCGGGATGGCCTGGGAACAGAGGTCTTCAGAGTAGTGAGGGCACAAGATCTTTGTTGGTTTACTTGGGGCTAGCAGTTCTTAAGGCTGCCATGCAGGCATCTTAGTATACTGGGCCTGCCTAGCTGTTTACTGAGCCAAACAGGCTAAGGGTAGGACCAAGGGCTGGCAGCCAGTATGTTCCACAGATGGACCCTCCAGCTCCTTCTGGTTTATTTTGGAAAGACAAGAATTTTATCATAGGCTACTGTATAAAAATGAAAAATGATAAAGTTGTTTGCTTCGGGAAATGACCCTCAGTTATTGAGGGTTATGCAGTGAGCCCTTAAAACTTACCAAATAACAACCTTATGCCTGCCTAGACTTTTCTTTTTTATTGTGTACAGGGAAGCATGTGTGTGCCATGGGAATAGGTTCTCATTCTATCATGTGGGTTTGGGGGCTGGACTATCAGGCTTGTGGGCTAGCACCTTTTACCCACTGAGTCATCTGTATTCTACATCTAGATTTAAATATCCTATGCTGGCATTATTTACTATCACTGTGTTATGTGATGTGTTAAGTAAGGAAGCCCAAGCCATACAATGGCCTGGCTGTGGAGTTTTAGTACAGAGCTGAGGGTACCTACCAGATAAATGCTTTCCAACACAGAACTTCTTTTACTTCACTATGCTATCATCCCAGCCTGGGAGAAGCTATGATGATTTTCAAGAGAGAGAGAGAGAGAGAGAGAGAGAGAGAGAGAGAGAGAGAGAGAGAAGTCAGAACATGAGGAGCAGAGCCAGATCATGGAGAAAGGCTGCTTTCTTAGTCTCACTGTTTGTAGAAACACTTGGAGCCTTTAGGCTGCACTAAGTACTAAGGGGATGACGGAGACTGGAAGTCCTACCTGTTGGGGCAAGCACCATGGTCATAGGTCAGTTGTTCTCTCTTTCTCTATGTGCTCATACATTACTATTTCAGGGCTGAGAAAAATCCCAAACATGTATTTTGGTATATTTTAGGAGTCTGTTGACTTAGGCCTCTTGCTGTAGACAGATCTTGTGAGGCAGTAAGAGTTGTCAAATCATCAATGAGCAAAGAAGCTCATAATAGCAAAGGCATTTGAAACCAGCAAAAACAAAAACAGACAACAACAACAACAACAACAACAAAGCAAAATAAAAAACCAAAAATTGCCCCAAACCAAAAAATACCCAAAGCAAACAAAGAACAGCAAAGCAACAAACAACGACAACAAACCTAGTAAGCACGCTCTGCAGATTACACAGTTTACTGCTAGAACACTTCTTTGGTGTATATTATTTTTAATTCTAGAGAACTGCATCCGGAGAGATGAGGTACTCTACTGTGGTCATGTAACTGAAAAGTAATGAGTTCAAGACCCACGTCCAAGTTATATTTATTCCAGAGCTCAAAACTGTAGCCAGTTTTTGCTAAACTTATTTATCACTTAACTTTATATATTAACATTCAAGGGGATGGTGGTACACTTATGGAGGGACATGCCGATTAGTTGTATGAAAATTTCTCTTCCTTTCATTTTTTTAAATTCACATTTTAAATGCTGGCACCATCAGCTACTAACAATTATCAACAGCAAACATCAGAAGCGGTTCAGCCCAGAGTCACGAGCCATGGATACCCCTGTCAGAGAGAAAGCTAGCCAGGATATGTTGCAGTTGGTGTAGAGTGACAGAACTGTCACAAAGGTAATCACGTAAAAAACAGAGCCTGCCACCATTTTGGCTTTCTGAGCTGGGGTTGTTTTCCTACTCTGGCTAATCACACACACACACACACACACACACACACACACACACACACACCCTTCTATTCACCATCTCCATTCCCTCCCCTTGGGATCAGGCTATCAATCAAAACAGAGCTATAAACAGAGCAGAAAACATTAAGTTTTCAAACATAACGGCTTATGATCTGAGTAAATCAAAAGAGTGAGGTGGGGGAGGGGACGCATGATGGGCGAGGGGACGCATGGTGGGGGAGGGGTGGGACAGAATTAACTAGAAAATTAATGTGCCAGCTGGAGGTTCTTTATAGCTGGGCCTTGACAATGGCTTGAAAGTTTTAGTGCTGGGGAAGATGAGAGGGAATTTTCGGGAAAAAGCTGAATTCTGGAATGTGAGTGAAAAACTGAAAATGACAAGATCCTGGGACTAAACATGACTTCAAATGTCATTCCTGTCTTGGGACTGGCCAGTTGGTTGATTATAAGGGGACCGTTGATCAGTGCTTAAAACATAGGTGGACAGCAGACATCACTTATCCCCCCTAACCTCTCTGGACATGCCTACACACTCCCCTCCTTGCCACATTTGGCCGGGGAATTTCAGTGTTCTGTAGTAATTATATCCAAATAGCATACCTGAGTATTAGAATAGAATAGAATAGAAATGAATATCACTCTTGAGAGTTGATTTCTGCTATTAATATTTTCATGGCAAATGTAGTATCCTCTAAAGGCCAAGAACAGAGAGTCTCATCTGGGACTCATGGACAGAATCCCCTAGAACATCGTGTTGAACCTCAACTGTGGGTTTATGTGTGGTCTCTCTTGTGGAGAGGGTTCATTGCTTTCAGAAGATCCGTAGGGGAACCTGAGACTCCTTTAGGGATTAAGACTCTGATGTCCTCTTGTGTCTCTAAAAGATCTTAGAGTTTCAAGGAAAATCTGTCTGGCTCAGTATTTGTAGTTTTCTGATAGCTGGAGGCTGGAGCTCAGAAGGCTTAAAAAACAGGAATGCTCACAAACAACTGCAGAAAGACACACACACACATACACACACATACACACAATGTGCATGAGCAGCAGGTGATATAAGCATGGCACATCTAGCAGTATCTCCATCCATGTTCTCATGTTCCTTTCAAAGGTCTCTGCTTGCTTCAGTGGGGTCCCCACTGGTACAACGCATGCCATAGGCTGTAAAGCCTGGTGTAAATACTCGGGGGCGGGCAATCGGTGCACCATTAGTTTCTACAGGTTGTGGGGTCTTGGCTAAATTTATAACCCCATCCACTCCATCCTCCAGTCTGTAAGATGATTCCTGTTTCTGGGAGGGGGAAATCAGAGAGAGAAATCAAGAGGGTACTGGGGTTAAATATGATAAAAATATATACACATATGCAAATGTCATAATGGAACCTATTATTATGTATAAATGATAATGTTTTAAAAAGAAAAGACAATACCACTAAAACATACTGAAATATAAAACTTTTCCTTAATATTAATTTGCCTGGGGCCAGCCAAAAGGCGCTTGTTGCCAAGCCTGACCACTCAGGGTCAATCCCCAGGACCAGCATAGCAGAAGGGGAGGTCCAACTCCATCAAGTTGTCCTCAGCCCTCCATACATGTGCTGTGGCATATGTGTACCCCTGCTCCCACCAGACAAAATAAATGAAAGCAAAAACATAATTTCCTGGATACAGATAAAATGCAAGCAGTCTTTTGTTTTTACTATTTTATTTTAAGAAAAAAGTAACATTTTATCATGGAATGTGTTTTTATGAATTGATAGTTTTGGGGGGCTCTTTCCTACCTTCTCTGCACTAGGCCATAAAAACTTATCAATACCTTTGTTTCAGTCAACCTGTGGTGCTTCAAAACGCTGGGAAGAGCTCTGAAAAATGTAGTATGTCTAAGAAGAAACAAAAGAGGATAAGTCTTGCCTCCTGGGAATTAGTGAGAGGGCTGGGGAGATGGCTTGGTCCTCAAGAGTGCACTGCTCTGGGGCTCAAAACTGCCTGTCACTCCAGCCCCAGGGGATCTGAAGCCCTCTGGCCTCTGAGGACATCTGCACACTTGTGCACACAAACTCATGTAGGCTCACATGCATACACACACAAATAAATGAATAAGTCTTTTTTTGTTGTTAAATCTGAGGTTAAAAGGAAGCAAGAAGGAGCTACAAACTCAGAACACAATTCCCTCCCAGGCAAGAAGGAGCTACAAGCTCAGAACACAATTCCCTCCCAAAGCCCTGGGGCTCATGGATTCTTACACTCAGACATTGTTGGTACTATAGATATATAGAACTGTCTTCTCTACTTCTCTTTCTCTCTCTCCCCCACCCCCAACTCTCCCCTCCCCTCCCTCTCTCTATCTCTCCCATTTTCTCTCTCTCAATCTCCCCTCCCTCTTCTTCCCCCTCCTCACCTCCCCCTTTGTGTGTGTCCACATTTAAAGCTTTCTACTTATTTAATTTCTGAAGTCGGCACACACACAAAGGCTTTTAACACAGTCTCTTCACACAGTTGTATCATTAGCCTATTTTCAGCTGCCTCTTCCTGCACCCCCCCTTTCCACTTCAATCCACCAATCAAGCTTGTTTGCTTTCTGCCCCAGGGTCTCTCTTTCTGCTTTTCTTGTATACATAACCCATTTCCTCTCTTTCCCACCTCCCCAGAGATCTTCTCTCATAATCCTTTTCTCTAGTTTCATTTTCTACCAACACACACATACATATACACACCTACTTTAGAACAATATGGCACACATATATTTAATGTTATTAGCATCACCCATAATCATGTTTTTGTCTCAAAGCTGTATGGATGTGCACACGTTCATATGAACCCATATGGTTTTGCTATACAATATTACAGAGAGAACACATCAATAAGGTTAGAGTTTGCATCCAAAATGTTGCTTTGACTTTGTCTCAAACGTTCTGGATTGATAAAAAGCAATTACAGACTTATCTTTTCTCCAGACGGCCGGTGAAGCCTAATTCTTTGTCAACACAGAATCAGCAAATCCTGCTTGTCCTGACATTCCTCCTGCATGGCACTAGTGCTGGCTTGCCTTATGGCTGGATCTGCCACCTACGGATAGCTCTCACCTTCAAGTTCATTCTGGGAATCATGGACTCCACTCCACCCGGTGGCCCCTCTTGTCCTGAGGCTCGGCAAGGGAGAGATTCTGTATTCCTCACCTTGTCCTAAACTCCCAATTCCTTGGCACAGCCCCTCTATTCCAGAGCCTCTGAGCCACCCATGATGCCCTCCAGCTACTTCTAGTGATGTGGTTGGTTCACTGGTTAGAGGAACATTCTTTCTGAGGGATGAGAGAGGACATTCCTCAGCCCCATTCAGGTGTGCCTGAGACCTACTTCCCAGCCGCTGACAGTGACGCAGCAAAGCCACTCGAGGACAGCACTTCTAGCTCCCCTTCCCTGCCGCAGAGAAGGAATGCAGGTGGTGCTATCAAGATGACAGCTGAGCGTGACATGTTCAGTAGTGTGGTGGCAATCACAACAGATGGCAGCTGTCACCAGCCACTTGCATTGCACTATTCCACCACAAAAGTCTCCAAGAGCAATAAAAGCATGGGAGAGCGTGTCTAAGTTTCCCCCATATGCTGTAAACCCAGGCTAGTTACTTGGAAACTTCTGGGGCCTTACGTGACCTAGGCCTGTATGAGATAACTCACAGAGCTATCCCAGTAAGTAAGCACCTAAGACCTTTCCAAAGTTTTCTTTTAGCCACGCAGGGCACCTCTGAAGAGTGTGGACATGTTCCCTCTTGGCATTTGTGCTTAAGCATAGCATGAGGCCCAAGGCAAATGGAGAAAAAAAAATCAAATGAATGAATGAATGAATGAATGAATGATACAATTGTTTCTGTACCTTCCCATGAGATGGTACACTAGGGTGATGAACAGAAGCAGCTCCAGATCCAAAGCCATCCAATGTGGTTGTGTAAGCTCAATGATTTGTTCTATTTAAAGGTCTCTCTCTGTCTCTCTGTCTCTGTCTCTGTCCCTCTCTCCCTCTCTCCCTCTCCCTCTTTCTCCCTCTCTTTCCCTCCCTTCCTTACCCCACCCCAATAAGGGTCTCTAGTAGCTGAGGCTGGTCTTCAAGTTCATAAGTACCCGAAGATGGCTTTGAGATCCTGAGTCTTCTGCCTCTGCCTCCTGAGTGCTCTGGTCACAGGTATGTACCGCCGCACTGTGGATGGTAGCCAGGTTCTGCCCTTTTAGGCAAGCACTCAAGGCCAGCTAAGCTATATCTCCAGCAAGAACTTTTAACTACAGAGTAATCTATCTTAATAAATAGGATGTAAAGACTAACATTAAAAAATAGAATGTCTCAATTTAGAGTAAGATTTAAGAATCTATTTTTAAATCAGTATTTTTTTCTTTTACCAAGCTTTAACTATTATCAATTAGAGCCTAATTTAACCCTAATATCCTCTGGAGTTCAGGCAGTTATCATGGCCAAACTAACTCTGAAAGGTCTTTGCAGACCCCAAATTCACAAAGACTTCATTCATTCGCATGCATTGGGGAATGAAGATGGGTAGGATTTAAGAACCTGGTCAACAGCTGTCTGGAACTAGTCCCCTACTGCCCGAGACAGACTCTCTGGTTCCCGGGAGAATGAACAATTGAAACTTTGTTACTACAACTAACATTTCGTAAGGATTAATCAGAGTATTCTTCACACGGTCCATGTCCAAACCAGTCACACTGTTTTCACCCGGAATCTACCTCCTTGTAGTGGTGTGTGTCGTCACTTAGGACAATCGGGAGGGAGGGAGGGAGGGAGGGAGGGAGGGATCTTTCCATCCCCTCTGTTCACACACAATGTGTGTAAGTGGGTGTGCATGCAGCAACACATGTGGAGATCAGGGACAGCTGTGTGGCATCCATTTCCTTTGAACCCCTGTTGCCAAGCTTGTGCAACAGTCACCTCACTGGCCCATGCAATGCCTCCTTTTAGTGCTAAATTTCCATAACTCTAACGTATCCTTTAACATACATGAGTATTATATAGGATATTTTTTGTATGTGCATGTGTATAGGTGTTTGCTTTCACCATACATGTTGAGACGCAGTCTTCCACTAGAATCCAGATCTCTTTGATTGGGCACCTATAGGTAGCCAGCTTGCTCTGGAGATCTCTCCCCTTCTCCAGGGTTCTGGCACCACACCCACCAGGCATTATGTGGGTGCTTGGGAATCCCAACTTCATCCCTCATGCTTGCCTTGCCAGCACTTTGGTCCACTGGGTCATTTCCCTGACTCATATATAGTAGTTTTGCAGTGATCTTCATTTTTCCATCTATCTTATACTTTTTTTTTTTTGAGACACAGGGGTGTGTGTGTGTGTGTGTGTGTGTGTGTGTGTGTGTGTGTGTGTGTGTGGCACAGGTGTGAATTCTTAAAATTTTTTAAAAAAAATATTTATTTTATTTATGAGCACATTGTAGCTGTTTTCAGACACACCAGAAGAGGGCATCAGACTCCATTACAGATGGTTGTGTGCCACCATGTGGTTGCTGGGAATTGAACTCAGGACCTCTAGAGGAGCAGTCAGTGCTCTTAACCACTGAGCCATCTCTCCAGCCCCCACATGTGTGAATTCTTACAGGTACCATTTCCTTTTTCTGTATATGTAGGATAAAAACAAAGGCAGCTTTCAAGAGCAGCTATTGCATTCAGAATCCAAATAAAAGAAGGAATCAGAGAGGAGGAGGAGGAGGAAGAGGAGTAGTAGAAATTATATGGGATGAGAAGAGAGGCATCTTCACCATTCATATAGGTATAATAACACAGCTATCTCTAGGACTACACAAGGTTCCAGGAAAACGTGGTTTCTGGAGGCCTTTAATAAGTCAAGATCAGGTGCCTGGCACAGTGACCTCCGGTCAGCGCAAAGCAGGGGGTAAGGATGTAGAAACTCTTTGTGGTTAGCCTGTGTGATTTAATACTTCTTGCAGGATTCAAGAACAGCTGTATACTTAATTTAGACAAGCCAAGGGAAATGTCTTTGAGCTTCTGGTTTCTGTCTATTCTCTTTTCATTTTACTTAATATAAGCTCAAAATTTCCCTAGGCCTAGTGATCTGTGATAATGGTGATGCTCTCTCTCTCTCTCTCTCTCTCTCTCTCTCTGTGTGTGTGTGTGTGTGAGAGAGAGAGAAAGTGAGTGTGTGTGCGTGTGTTTGTGTGTGTGTGTGAGAGAGAGAGAAAGAGAGAGAGAGAGAGAGAGAGAGAGAGAGAGAGAGAGAGAGAGAGAACACGGAGCAAGAAGCCGCAGTCTCTCATTAACATTTCAGTCACAGGAGAGGAATTTGGTCGTGAGATGGAGGCATATTAAGGAACAGCTCCCCAGAATAATGCACCTTGTGGGTTCATCTTGAATCGTCTGACATTTGATTCACAGCGAATCAAAATTCAGGTGATGTATATCTCTGCATTAGTTTCTATTAGTATTAATGGGCAACAGGCATGTATATCAACACACACATTAGTGAGGCCAGCTCCCTGAGGGTTTCTGCTTTGGGGTGAGGGCGACTATCATTTGCACATTTGTTACAGTGGAAATGGAAAGGAGGCCTACTAAAAACTGTTCCATGCTTCGGGCTCAGCTGGAAAAGGCTCTTTTTTCTTAAAACACAGCAAGTGAAAAGTCTCAACCAAAAGTGGTCACATTTTATTATTACTATCAATGGTTAGCTATTTAAGATTTATTATTTATTTATCCAGCTGTGTTCAGTGAGTTTCCATGTAGTAGAAAAAAGGCATCTGATAGCCCTGTAAAAATTAATTAATGTTTTTGTGACACCAGGGATTTGGACCTTGGTGCTCCTGTGCTCATGCATGCAGATGAAGTGTTCTACCAGGGAGCTATACTCCTGGCTGAAAATAGTATTATTATTATTATTATTATTATTATTATTATTATTATTATTAGACAGGATCTCATGTAGCCCAGGCTAGCCTTGCACTCTTTATGTAGCTCAGTGGTAGAATGCTAGCCTAGGCTGTGCAAGGCTCTGGATTCTATTTCTACCAGAAAAAAAAAATAAAAGGATTTAGAAATCATGCTTAGTGATTGGTTGATGTAGTGAGGTAGTTCAGAAAGATAGAACTAAATGGTTCCAGAAAAGACATTTTCTCCAGTCCACTAAGCAAGAAAAAATCTAAAATTGCCCCGGTTTTACTTATTTTTTTTTTGATGAATGGAAGTACAAGTCAAATTCACGTTACTAAGGATGTCACAACTTATTAGCATTATGTCAGCGACGATGATGTCCACTGCCAAGAAAAGACCCAATGTTTCCAAATGTCTTAACCCGTTAGAGGGCTGTCACAAACACCAATGTCTAGACCCCTCAGAGCTCACTGTATTGTATTGTTTGTGCCTCACACTCACACACCTGACCCCTGCCATCCAGAAGGCTTTTACCTGAATAGTGAGAAGTGGCTGTTACCAATTCTGCTCCTTACATCAACCCCACAGAACTGACAGCAGAAGGATTAAGTCCCTGGTTTCACTTTTGTCTGTGGGGAAGTGTTTTGGAAAGTCCTGAGCGTTGACTAGCAGCTATGATTTGAATGTGGTCCCCTAATATTCGTCAAACCAAATTCCTGGGTTAATAGTGTTACAAGGCTGGAAACTTACTCTGGCCATGATATTTTACACTTGAATCTTGGTGGCTTTATAAGCGCAAGGAAGATGCACGCATGTACACACGTGCCCATGCTTCCTCTCTTTTGCCTGTGTTCTTTTGGAAATTCTCCAGCAATGAGACCGTAAGCATGTGAGTCCTTTAAAGTTAGGTGTGTAGCTCTGAGGTGCAGTGGCTGCCTAGGATGTGTAATGCCTTTGTTTTGATCCCCAACACTACAGATATGCACTTTAATTCTTATGCCCCCAAAACTGAAATAATAAAATAAACCATTTTTCATATAAAGCCACCTCCATTAGGTTTAGTTACAGTAATGCCAATGTTCTGTCTAAAATCAGCAAATAGCTACCATGAGTGGGCGAGATCATCAACTTTGCTGTGCTGTTCCATGAGTTCCAGATAAGTCATTGTCTGTGAACACTAAATTTCCCCGAGGGGGCAGAACATCACAGAGAAGGCCAGGTAGAGAGAAGGATTGGTTGTCAGTTGGGGCTGTGCCACGGTGATGACGCTGTGAGTACATTATTGTGACCCTAAAAGCTGTACTTGAACGCAGCCACGGGCACTTGAGGATTCACTACACAGAGAAGAGAGTGCCGAGGTTTCCAGAGAAACGAATTCTACATTGTTGGCGTCCAGGCTGAACATGGAGTCTGGGATCCAGCAACAGCTTAAGCTACAGTTTAAGATGCAGTTTCAAGGTCAAGTAGGTTAGTGACAAACCATGAACACGACGATTACTCTGCACCCAAACCTTTGGCTGTGATTGACAGTCGTCTTGAGTGGAACGAAGAGAAGTATATTTAGGAAATAAAATGTTAATGCATGTTAGAGTTCTGTGTATTATGCAATGAAAACCAAGTCGGGTGCTGAGAGGTGGCTTAGTGGTTAAACCAAGAAGGGTGCTGAGCGCTGGCTTAGTGGCTCTTGCACTGGGTGCCTCACATATTGTTTGCTTTTAGATTCTGGGACAAGGGCTGAGGTGCATACTTTACATACCAAAGCAGACCTAGTCTCCAGGATCTCCCAGAATCCCTCGGTCCATACCTGGCATACCCTGGCCCCAACCCTGAACTTTCCAGCCCAAGGGCTGGGCTGCCCATCCCCCAGAGGCTCTTCCCTATAAAATCTGGACATTTTGGTCTCTCCCTCTCTTCTTCTTCCTCTTTCCTTCTTTCTCTGTGAACGATTTCTTTGTTTCTTTCTCTTCCCCCTCCCCTGTGTCTTCCCTGCCATGACTACTTCCCTGGCCTCCTTCCTTGGGGCCGGCGAACTCAGCAGCCCAAGAGCAGCTTCCCAATAAGCATATATATATATATATATATATATATATATATATATATATATATATATAAATCTAGCTTGAATTGGCTCATTTCACTGGTGGAGAAATAACTTATCACAGATCACCTGGATCCAGTTCCCAGTACCCACATGCCAAGTCACAACCTCTGTAAGATCAGTCCTAGGAGATCTGATGTCTTCTTCTGGCCTTTGCAGACATCAGGCACATATGTAATACATACACACACAAATATTCAAACACTTATAGACATAAAATAGGATAAATAATAAAAAAAGAAAATCAAGAGGAAATTACCTTTGCTTCTTAGCTGTGCACAGCTCTATATAAGGTTTGCCTGTGTATAGACGGCTCTTTATTCTGTTCCTACTTCCTCCTATCACAGCCCTCTTTTACACTAGGGTGTAACTAAAAACTGCTTAAGTACTGCCATTTCACAAATACATTTGAGTTTGGCATGATTAATCTGAGGGAAAGGAGGAGAACACTACCACCACCATCATCATCATCACCAACATCATGATTACCATCATCATCATCTCCCACCACCACCATTACCATCACCATCATCATCATCTCCCACCACCACCACCATCACCATCACCATCATCGTCATCATCTCCCACCACCACCACCACCACCACCATCATCATCATCATCATCCACATCAACAACATTTGTGTATTTGTGTGTGTGTATGATTAATGTGTGTAAGTGCGTGGATGTCACAGAACAAGTCTGTGAGATTCGTTCTCTCCTTCCCTTTTATATGGGTTCTGGGGATTGAATTCAGGCCATCAGGCTTGTTTGGCAAGTATGTTTGCCCACTGAACCCTCACTAGCTCTGGGACAGAGAGCTCAAACCTGGGAAGGATGTAATGAGCTTAAAAAAAACAAACTAGCATGTAAGATGCCCTGTGTGATGTGTTAATTGCTGACTATATGCTTGAGTTGAAATTTAAATAAATGAAAACCATATATAAGGAACAATTTAGTTCTTCTCCTCATGTTGTGGTGCCCCCCCCCCAGCCATAAAATGATTTCTGTGCTATTTCCTGGCTTTAATTTTGGTACTGCTATGAATGGGAATGTCAGTATCCGATACACAAGATACTCAGAAACGTGACCTTGTGGTCGTCGAGAACCACAGGTTGAGAACCACCACTCTAGGGAAATGTACCAGTGCAGAGATGAGATGTTTCCATCCACACAGGGAGGAATACTCGTGGAACTTTGGGAAGGGCTGCCCTGTTGGGAAATGGTGGAGCCAGAATTGTGGCAGCAGGTGAGTGGTGGCCTCCATGGGAATCTGGTCTGCCCAGGTGCAGTCCAGTTGGGCAGGTCTGGCTGGTTCTTCTGTTTCAGACAGAGGTGGCTGTCAGTGGGCAGACTTTGAGTAAGTAACCAAAGGTGGACTGCTTTGAGGCAGGGATAGATCCAGTCTCCAATAAAAAATGGACTGGGTACAGGGGAGAGAGACTCCAGTTAGTTGGACGAATAAACAGAACTAGAAAAAAATAGACACGCATTTACTTTAAATTTGTATTGATTGGGGTTTTTAATTTATGGCAGCTGATATTGGTCTTACTCTGGTAACAGACTTAAAAAAAAAAAGTTAACCCAACTTTGAAGTAGAAAGCTCTAAAGTTGCCCTGGATGAAATCTAGGGAGAGGTGCAATGAAGCCCACGAGTGTTTAGGCTTTAAGGCGGCACTCAGTACTAACAGTCTTGGATGGCATCGGTGACATTCTGGGCTTTAGTCTCAGCATTGTAAGCAAGCTAACAAACACATTTAAAATCTGTAAATGCAGTTTACAAAACCTGAAGTTTGAGGAACAGCGATGTAATGTGAAAGAGGTGTTTCTGTGAGGAGTCAAATTATCTTTAGGGTGCTCAGAGCTCAGTGTTAAAGCCCCACAATGTTTTAGAGGACCATGGAAAGGTGTCAATTTCATGTTACAACATTAAAGACAACACTTAATATAAAATACCGTTTTTACAGTAACATAATTGTATATATATATATATATATATATATATATATATATAATGTATATATGAACATATGTATATATGTATATATTATAGCAAAAGGAGTCTACAAATATGCAAGTGTCTAGGGTTCTTGGAAGCCATAAATGCTACTACTCAGTGTCTTGGAGGGAACCTTGAGGTCACAAAAGACAGAAGGCCGAGCTTGCTCAGCATCACCACCAGGGGGCGTGCCGGGGCAGTTGTATTTGAACAGATCACTCCATTGAAGGACAATTCACATACATTTTTTCAGTATGTGCTCAAGCTTCCAGTGACTAGATCTCAGGTGTGGGTGATAAAACAGGGTGCCCAGGTCATCAGGCTGAGGCAGATGGGACTAGTTCCTGCTCAGATGATCACTATCTGTCTCAGGACTGGTTGTGGAGTTGCACATACAGGGGAAGGTTTTTCTGGGGACAGGGGAGAGGCACAACAAGCAGTGGGGACTTAGGGCGTTTACTATTAGAAGGCATATGAGTACATGCTTCCCTAAAGTCACATCATGGGGATCTAGGGACAGTTACCATGTGGTCTTAATCAAGCTGCTAGGATAAAAGAGGCATAGACATGAGAAACACACACACATACACATGCACATATATACATACTGAGAGAGAGAGAGAGAGAGAGAGAGAGAATGAATACAAAATGTGACTTGAGAATGATGTCATAGATTCCTTTTGGGGAAAAGCAGCCTATGAAACAATTACACCATCTTTCCTGCAGGCAAAGGCTGATGAGTTAGGGCACACTGAAGAGAGCTAGGGCACACTGAAGTCCATGTCTATCCGTGGACGGCCGAGTACCCATGTCATTCTGTGCTGGAAGAATGTGCTTACAGGCTCAGTAGGAGACTATATTTGCTCTCTTGCTGCCAAGTGAGGCCAAGGACACTGAAAAATGACCCTATTATAACTTCTGATAAAAGCAGCAGCTACTTAGAGGATCAACCAATAAACATCCGAAGAAGACAAATGGCTCCAAGAAGAAGACTGGTGTAAGTTGGAAATTAGGAACACCTGCTGTGAGGGGACCAGAACAAAGCATAGGGCACAGAGACTCTCCCACTCCCAGCTCATGGCTAGCCATTGATTTGGGTCACCTGACTGCTTGTCCTGGGGAAAAGTCAATTGCTTATAATATACATGAAAGTAACTTGAGATCGGTGACCCTTTGTGTGAAGGCTTGTTATCATTGTGACAAAACCATCTGAGATGGAAAATCAGGGTAATTTTACGTAATACTCACACTTGGGCTACAAGCCTCCGAGCGTTTGGTCAGAATTATTTTTTATGGTCTAAATATAGAGTCAGCATAAAAACTATTAAAAGAAAAACCCTCAGCTTTTAGGGTTACCCAAGGTTATTTTTTAGAGGCTTAAACAAGCCCTGCAGATATTTCTTTCTTGTGAAACTTGGTCTATTTTATATTGTTGATTGTAGCAGTTTCTACCATAGCATCCAGCATGTATCCCACAAATTGCTTCCTTCTTAATCTCAAGGGTTTCGGCAAACCACACTTAAATGGCCAGGAAAAAGCATTATCCCATACTTTCCATTATGTCAGAGTCTTGGCAAGTGGGCCCAGGGCTTGGTGGTGGTGGTGGTGATCACTGGCTACCTCACTGTCCCCACGTGGCTGATTAACCACAAATACACAATGTGGTTCAGCCACAGAGGAAGCCATAGTGGAGAGCTCGAAAGACAGGTGGGACATTTGCTGTGATCTTTTTCTGTCAGCTGTCATCAGTCAACAAAATCCAAACCGAGGCCTTCAGCTGCCAACTGCTTTGAGGAGAACACGTTCCTGGTCCCAGAGTCGAAGGGGGACCAGCTAAGATGGGATAGAGTTGAATGAGAGTCTCTCTATTAGACAGAATGAGAGTGGATAGAAAAGTCAGTTTTTGAGAAGTTAATGAAGAGCCTCGTTGTGAATGGAAGCGGTTGGAACGTGTGCTTCTAGCAAGGAAATAGGCAGCCCACAGTAGCATGCAGTAGCCCATTTCTTACTCTGCAAAAACTCTCCCTTTCTGCAGCAGCTGCTACTGTTTGGATTATGAATAGCGATAAGCCATATGGCATGACAGAAATGAATCACACATATTTTCACATGGACAAATATTATTATTCCCAAACATAAACACATCCATATAAGTGTTTTTTTTCCCCTCCTGGGATGAATACAGTTCCTGATCTCAGTTATGAGAAGATGACTCTGTATGTGTAAAAATCACCTGCCAAATTTATTATCATCAAAACAATCCCACATTTGCTCTCTCCGTGCCTTCCTTTCCTTGTTTGTCATCAGCCACACTCAGGGTGGTGGCAGAGATGTAGGAAGGAAGGGAAGGGGAAGGCAGTCAGGAGCAGGGGAAAGCACAGCTGTGGAAGGGGCTCCATGCTGTCCCTAGCTCTGCCCTTAGCTGTCTTCACTCTCGCAATGAAGCAGCACGCTTGCCTGGGAATGATTACTGGGAGTATCTAGCAGCCAAGCCCTGGGAGGTGAAGCTGGAAAAGGCTTCATGGGGTCACTTAGACATGTCTACACCGGGGCTTTGGAAGGATCTTACTACTCAGTTAGGTTTGGTTTTTGTTTTTTGTTGTTGGTTTTTGTTTGTTTGTTTGTTTGTTTGTTTTTTTTTGAGACAGTCTCATTCTATAGTTCAGGTTCTTCTGGAACTCAGCGTGTAGTTAAGGCTGGCTTTAAACTCATGGTACTCCTCCTGCATCAGACTCCCAAGAGCTGGAATCACAAATATGATTTGTAATTCCCCAGGATTCCAAGCATACTTAGCTAATATCTTTCTTTTCTTCTGATTTTATTTCAAAGGTTTCAAGGGCAATGTCTATAAAAGACAATACAAGGCCTCATCTCTGTGTGTATGAGTTCATGTGTGTGCAGTTGTGGCAGCATGTAGATGCATGTGCATATGTGTGTGCACAATAGGGAAGCCAGAGAACAACCTGGGCTGCCATTCTTCGGTTGTCATCCAGCTTAGTTTTTGAGATAGGGTCTCTTCTTGGCTTGAGACTCACTGAGAAGGCTAGGCTGGCTGGGCAGTGAGGTGCAGAGGTATACCTCTCTGTTTGCCCAGTGCTGGCATTCTAAACACACACTGTCATGCTGGGCTCTTTTTATCTGGGTTCTGGGGGACTGAGCTCAGGTCCTCATGCTTGCAACGGAAGCTACCACTCAAGTCTTAATTTCTCACTTCTCTTCTTCCTCCTGTTTGCATGCATGCATGCATGTGTGTGTATGTGTATGATGTGTCCATGCATGTTTCCATGTGTGTGTATGATGTATGCAGGTATAGTTGCAAGTGTGTGTATATACATGTATGTGTGATATGTGCAGATATGTCTGCATGTGTGATTATATATATGTGTGTGTGTGCACATGTATGTTTGTATGTATGCTTGTGTGGTATGTGCATGTGTGTATGTGAGGTGGGCAGGTATGTTTGCATGTGTGTGATATGTGCATGTATGTATGTATGGTTGGTTGGTTGGTTGGGATGTGTGCTTGTATATTTGCATGCATATGAGCATATTTGGAGGTCTGGGGTTGATGTCAGGAGTCTTCCCTTGGTCACTTTCTACATCATTCATCTTTTCAGGGTCTCTCAGTTGAACACAGAGCTCACTAATACCTATCTCAGCTATTCAGTTTGCTTCTGGGATCTCCTGTTTCTGCCTTTGACCACTGGAATGTATGTCATACCTTACAGCCACGATCAACACCCAGCTCTGGTCTTCACACTTGTCCGACAAACACTTAACCCAGGTCCATATCTCGTTTTAAAATTAGATCTTTTTTTTGGTTTTTTTTTTTTTTTTTCAAGACAGGGTTTCTCTGTGTAGCCCTGGCTGTCCCAGAACTCACTTTGTAGACCAGACTGGCCTCCAACTCAGAAATCCACCTGCCTCTGTCTCCCGAATGCTGGGATTAAAGGCGTGCGCCACCACGCCCAGCTTTAAAATTAGATCTTATTAATTGCTGTCATTTCTGTTTTTCCTCATATTTCCTTCACTAGAAAATCTCGTCATTTGAGTCAGAGTCTTGCTGTATAGAAGCAAGCTGGTTTCAAACTGTGATCCTCCTGCCCCAGTTTCTCAAGTGCTGGGATCACAGGCATGTACCATCACCACACTTGGCTCTGAAAGTCTGAGTTTCTCATCCTGAGACTCTCTGGCTTGAGGAGACAGCAGTTCAGCACCTGCACAGAGCTTTCTTGTCTCTTTTCCTGCTAATCCTTAGCTCTGACCAGCCTCTTTTGTGTTTACCAAGCCTCCCAGACTGCTGGACACCTGCTGGTCTTCCAAGGAGGGCTTAGGTTACACAGGATCAGCTTAGACACACTTCTCTGATGTATTGACGGCATGCAGATCCTGCAGCCACCATAGGTCAGCACTTCAGTGTGTGGTGATGCCCTACTGAGGGAGAGGGAGACACTAGAAAATACAATCACTCTTCCTGCTCTACATGAAAACAGTTTCGTGGCCAGGCCAGTGCCTCTCAGTAGATACACCCTGTAGATACACCCCTGCAGGGCAGGCATTACCTGGCAACCTGGCATTGATGTGCATTTTGTGGCCCATATAGATCACTGAATCAGAAATTTTGGGATTGGTGCTTACTGGTGGGTTCATCAGCCTTTAGAGGCCTGAGCTGTAAGTTCATTTGAAAGTTATTATGTGATTCGTTGGTCTACTTCTTACATGGCAATTTACTTCGATTTGCTTATATTTTTCTCCTATTTCAGTATCTATAAAACTAAACCATAACTTCTACACATTATTGCAGTCATTAAATTAATATAAGGTATTGTGAGGATCTAACTAGATGATACCTATGAAATCTCTATGCTTGCCATACTAGTTATTGTTATTAATCTTGTGTGTATCTGTAGTGTGTGTTTGTGTATATGAATATTTATTTGCATGTGTTCATATGAGAGCACAGGCATGTGTGAAGCATGTGCTCATATGTGAGTGCAGACATGTGCGGAGCATGTGTTCATATGTGAATGCAGGCATGTGTGGAGGTCAGAAGACTTCCTCAGACACTGGTCCTCTCCTGTCATCTTTTTTGACATGTCATCTCTTCTCGTTAGGATTCTCCTGCCTCACATTTCAATATAGGGACACTGAGATTACAGAAAGTGGTTTCCTGGGATCTAAACTCAGGTCTTCATACTTGTGTGGCAAACATTTTACCCATGGAACCAACTTCCTAGACCCCACTTTAGTTAATGTTACTGTGTCATCATTAATACCATTATATCAGTGACATCTAAAGTCAAATAAACATTTTAAGTATGACTTGAATGTCATACTTTCTACTGTCAACTCACATCGCCAGACACCCTGTAGCGTTATTAGCTTTCACCTAAGCTCACGTGCTTTATGGCAGACAAACATACAGAACTTATATTGAAGATAATAGGGGCATGCTAAGGCTGAAGCATCCTCACAGCTGGACAGGAAGTGATCCTGTTACATCCCTTAAAAGATCCAAAAGCTTGGGAAGGAGAAAGGGAGGCTCCTCAAAAAGAAAAGCAGCAGTCACAGGGGTATAAATGCTCAAGGAAAATTAGGGTGGAGGAGTGAAAGGAGAGAGTGAGCATGGGTTTTAAAATTAAAACATTCGTTTGGAACTGTCTGTATTTGAAAGATCATAGATATGTCACTTCCCTGTGTAGCTTCTAAGTGTGCTGCAAAACCAAACCAAACCAAACCAAACCAAACCAAACCAAACCGAGAGAAACAGAAAGAACACACACACATACACACACACACAGAGAGAGAGAGAGAGAGAGAGAGAGAGAGAGAGAGAGAGAGAGAGAGAAAGAGAGAGAACATATACACACACAAGAAAAAATCAAAACAAAACCCAAGCCATAAAACCCCATCTTCCATTATCAATGCAAGGCTAGGCTGAATTTCCACAAAAGCGGAAATGCTAGTATGCATGAGTTCTGTGCTGAAAGTCACTCAGTAAAAAAAAAAACAAACAAAAAAAATTGTGACTTCCATTAATTTTGCTACTGAAGTAGAGCCACGAGGCTGCCCTTTCTGTTACCAGAGCTATACCAACCACCCTGTCTTGGCACATGCACGGGTTTCTTGCAAGGACTTCAGCAGGTGTCTCCTGACTAGCAGCCAGATTCACACTGGACAGGAACACAGCAGAGGTCACATCAATAATGCTATGCAGGAGGATGGCGGCCCCCTCCTGCTGGCTGCGGGAGCTGGCAGAGATCACACTGCCACTTGGAGCTTCCAGCCAACAGCAATGTCACTTTAACATATTCCAGACAGAGACTAACTCAATCAGCAGCTCAAGCTGGAGTCCCAAAGAAACAGAGCGAGGCTAGGAGCGGAGAGGGGACAAGAAGAGAAATGCACAAAAAAATCTGCATGAGTAAAGCTAGGAAATGGGGACATTTCTAATATAAATGCTTCAAATGTATCACAATGGCCACATTCCCAAAGGCCATTGGTAAGCAAATTATCATTAAGGGGACGAAGGAGTCATGGAGCAAGTCGTTGGCATTGTTAAGTAGTGAGCACAGGAATATAAGAGATAGTGCCAGCAAGGGCCACAGGGGACAACTGTCACTGTGCTGGATGCTCCGCCCTAGACTTCTGCTCCCAAGGCATCGGCTCCTTTTCTTCTTAACTAATAAGCATCTTCCAGCAATGCTATTTTTCTTCCTTCATTTCCCAAAGCTTTCCAAAGTTTGTATTCAAGGAACAGCTATAGCACCCACCAAAGAATTAAGAACTTACAACAGGCTGGATGTAGTGACCTAGTGTAATCTCAAAACTGGAGACTGAGGTAAGGGGATCAGTGTGACTTGAGGCTAGTCGAGACTATGGAGTAAGAGCCTGTCTGGAAATTATCCTAAAAACTAAACCCTGGGCCAGAGTAGTAGCTCAGACTGTGGAGTGCTCAACAGGCATACATGAAGCTTGGGGTTTGCTCCACTGCCCTGAATGAACTTGTCTGCGATCTCAACATTTGGGTGGGGGGAGGTAGGCAGATCAGAATTTTAGGTCATCTTGAGTTACATAGCAAGTTCTAGGCCAGTCTGTGATACATGAGGCTGTCTCAAAACCACCATCATCACCCATCGCTACCACCACCATCAGCAGCAGCAGCACCACCACTACCACCATCAAACCTTGCCTGGTGAGATGGCTCAGTGTATAAGTTCTGCCAAGGAGGAAGAACATCAGGTCAATTTCAGAGCCCCACATGGAGGAAGGACATAATCTGTAGGGCCAAAGCCTTGTGACTTGGGGAGACAGTCCTGAGTCCCTCCAGTGACAGATGACCTCCCTAGTGGGGGTTGTTGAACAAAACTGGAGAGCTCTGAGCTTGTAAAACAAAACATAGAAAATGCTCAAAGCTCTCCAGTGAGACCTCTATGCATACCACCCACCTTCGCCATGGTCCTCAAACCCTCTGGTAGCTTGGCTTCTTCCCCTCCTTGACCCATACTGGCTATTGGAGCCCTACTCCCCCTGGCACCCTGCTTCATATTCAGGAAACGTTCCATATTTTTTATGCACTCACTGATAAGTGGGCATTAGCACATAATCTTAGAATATCCAAGATACAATTTTCAAAACACAAGAAAACCAAGCACAAGGAAGACCAGCATGTGGATACTTCATTCCTCCTTAGAATAGGGAACAACATACTCATGAAAGGAGTCACAGAGACAAAGTTTGGAGCTAAGACGAAAGGATGGGCTATCCAGAGACTACCCCACCCAATTGGATCCATCCAATAATCAGTCACCAAACCCAGACACTTTTGCAGAGGACAGCAAGAGTTTGCTGAAGGGACCCTGATATAACTGTCTCGTATGAGGCTATGCCAGTGCTTGGCAAATACAGTAGTGGATGCTCATAGTCATCTATTGGATGGAACACAGGGCTCCCAATGGAGAAGCTAGAGAAAGTACCCAAGGAGCTGAAGGGGTCTGCAATCCTATAGGTGGAACAACAATATGAACTAATCAGTACCCCCAGAGCTTGTGTCTCTACCTGCATATGTAACAGAAGATGGCCTAGTCGGCCATCATTGGGAAGAGAGGCCCCTTGGTATTGCAAACTTCATATGCCCCAATACAGGGGAATGCCAGGGCCAAGAAGTGGGAGTGGGTAGGTAGGGGAGCAGGGCAGGGGGAGGGTATAGGGAACTTTCGGGATAGCATTTTAAATGTAAATCAAGAAAATATCTAATAAAAAAATCACTGCCAATCAGTTTCTGGTTCAACACTAAACCATTCCCAACATAGAGGCTGATGTTTATGACAAGACCTTTCCTTTATAAGACAAAAGGTGGGGAGATGGGGAGCCAGTCTGGAGCAAGAGTGAGGTCGAGGTGCATCCAGACCCTGAAATTCTTGTCCTGAGACCCGCAGGAGAAGGACTGTTCCCTCCTTGCTCTGGGCTTGCATGTCCTAGCACATATAGGCTCTATGACCTCCACTTCTGCCACCTAGTAGTCATGTAGCCTGGTGACCAAATTACAGGTTTAACTTCCTCTTTCCCTATAAGGACATGTCCAGCAAGCTCCTGGAATTCCTCTTCAGGCAAATGAAGCATTTCTATCACCTTGGCACCAGCTAATAATGTTCAGTCATCCCCCAACCCCTACACCCTCGCAGGTTTATATAGACCTTGTTACCCCCAATAAAGGAGAGCTGTTTCACTGAAACCCATCTTGGAGAAGGCTGTTTCTCACTGCTGACTATGGTCCTGCATAACTCACCCAGTCAAATAAGCGTTGCTTCTTCCAGTTTGTCCTGGATACGCAAGGGTATACAGACAGGACACAGACAGCAATAGTCAAATCCTCTAATCTCCATACATGGACCCCTAGGACATGTACACACAAGGTCACACACAAGCTCACACACAAACTCACACACAAACTCACACACACACACACACACACACACACACACACACACACACACATAAATGTAACAACAACAACAACAGCAACAA
>LR749507.1:3367147-3407412 GCA_902729485.2 Mus minutoides
TCCCTCCCTCCCTCCCTCCCTCCCTTTCTTTTTTCCCTCCTTTGTCAGACAGTGTCTTTTGTAGCCCAGACTTGTTTCAAACTCACCATGTAACTGAGGCTAGCCCTGAATACAATATGATCCTCCTGACTCTCAGGACTAGGACTGATCACAGGTATTTCCCACCATAGGTCTTGTCCTCTGGCAAAGAAATTCTTTCTCTGGATTGTTACTCGAAGTCTTCTGGATTTAATGTGTGGCTAAAACATGCTTACAATACAATGATTATGAAAATAGATATCTTAGCACTTGAGAGGTAGAGGCCAGCTTGATTTACATAGTAAGTTTTAGGACAGCCAGGGTTACATAGACTTGTCTCGCAAAGCAAAGCAAAGCAAAGCAAAGCAAAACAACCAACTGCCATTAGCACCATTACCACTACCACCACACACTACAGGTCAGATGAAACGCTCCTATAGTTTGAAACACTTTGAAATGTTGGCCTTTTATCATTTGAAATTCCCAACCTGTCTCAGCACTGTCATGCAAATATATAACTCCTGGAGTTTCTTTACTTGTGGACCCAAATGATAACTTTCTTCCTCTTTCCAAATTTCAAATGAACTTTGCGTGTAACCTTTTTCCCTGAAGCCAAGAGATATCCCCTGTTAATATAACTAAGTAGAATATGTTTGAGAAAAATCATTTCTCTAGAACTGAAGTTTGTCATTTAGTACCAACTATCAGAGGGCAAATAAGTCAGCGTGGATAAAATGGAAGAGAGAGACACTAGCTAGGGGCTGAGATGGGGTGGAAAATGGAAAAAGCACATTCCACCAGGGAGAGACTCAGAATCAGGAATCAGAAAATGAACCGTGGCATCTTTGGATTCCCTAGGAAGAAAGGGAATTTTGAGGGAGAAACTTTCAGATGACAGAAGTGTCATCTACTAGATAAATTTTGGCTATAGTGTCAGGGTTGCTGATTCATGGAGAATTTTCTAGAAAAATCTCAGTTACCTCAAAGAGTCATGAAGGAAGTTGGAAAAAATGTACGTTAGACTCTAAGAGTGGACCTAAGGAGAGGTTGGCTTAAACACTGCTAGACAGCTACATAGGCAAGATACAGTTTGCTGACTGAAGGATTTCTACCCTATAGGATTCCATTGGTTAAGTTATGTTTTACATTTCTTAGAAACAAGCTCCAGGCCTGGATAGCTCCAGTAACAAAGAGCTTATAGACCGGTGTCTAAAACCTTCAAAATGCAATCTATCTTGCCAGACTGACTTCATTTAGATGCTACTTCCTTCATGCCACGAGAGGAGCCTGATACCTCTCGTGGTTCCCATTTCCTACAAAGTCAAAATTCCCTCCATGGCCTTCAGGGATGTCTAAGATCAGCTCAACTTTATCTTTCTCTAGGCCCTCACACCCACTTCCTGCTGATAACACAGCAGTGTCCTATGATCAGGCACATGTATGTAAATGCTGTCCCTGACCTTCTGTCCCCTCCCTATCACACTTTATCCTTCATTCTCTGCCAACTTTCTTTTTCCCTGCAGCCTCTGTGATTCTTGTAGGTCCCCCTGATGCTTCTGACACCAGCTCACTATGCCGTTTAATTTCTTTACTGTGCCATCTGCCACTCAATTACATGTGGGTTTGATCTCTAATTGTTTCATGCATGTATATCTCATCTCTCAATTATATTTTGACCTTTAGGAGTCTCTCTTCTTCTGTGTTCTCCATGAGAAAAGCAGATTCAGAACAGAGATAGAGAGGGATGGATTTCAGGGTTGGGTAAAGAAAGATGGCTTGTAGACTCCAGGTAAAGATGGTCACACAGAGCTATGTAGCTAGTTACTATTTTCCAAAACACACATGCAAGGATTTCATACCCACTGTTGCTCCATGCTCATTGGTGGTCATCCTCGCAGAAGCTACCACACCTTATGTGCTACTGAATTGCTACTTACAGTCAGGGCAGAGGTCTGGTCTACCACTGGCCCATGGTGACTTGAAGTTGTACTTGGAGACAGGCTCTTGGATTTGAATTCCTGTGAGCTGCTATTATCTTCTTGGACACGATCCTTTTCTAGTCATGCCCAGCACAGGAATGATATTTGAAGTTACAGAAGTATTTTGCAGAGGTGAGGACATACAAAATCCCAGGTGTGCCAAGAAGCAAAAAAGGTCCCAGTAGTAAGTGTGGCTGAAACTGACAAAACCCTCATGGTTGGCAGAGAAAACTGGAAAACAGTGTCTGGTGGCCAACGTTCTGTGTGACCTGGCCAGATCTGAGTGGTAGAAGCTTCTGTTTCCCTTCCAACCTGCTTTTCAAAGGAAAGCGTCAAGCCTTTTATTAAAATGTTATGCCTCACCATCTACATAGCAATGATAACAACCTGCTGACCACAAGAGAGGTGAGGTGCATTAATTATAGTAGAAAGACACTAGGCAAATAACAATAATCTGTTCAAAATCCCTTTCTGTGCATTCTCAGGCTTCTGAGCAGCCATTGGCTCATAATTTTAGTCCATTGCAGATACTCTTTTCTGCTCCTGGATCTACTTCTGCTACTACAGTTTGATATCACAAAGAGAGACTCTTCAGTATGGCACTTCTCATATCAAGAGAACAACAGGATGGCCTGAATTGCATGGTAGAGGTTTCCTTTATAGTTTGTATAGCTCTTTCCAGTGATTTTCTTATTCATGGGCTCCTTGGAGGGGTGGAGACTTGTGGGAAGAACCAATACAGGCATCTTAGTCCTTTGTGCCTTCTCTGAATTTGAGCATGGGTCAGGACTATAAACTCTCTGAAGACCCGGAGACAAACAGAGCCAGCCTCTGCCTCAGTTCCCAGTCTTTTGGAAGACACATTCTCCTCTCCACCAGGGGCACATGTAGGAGAAGCCCTTGCTAGCATTCATAGTCTGTAAAGGTGAGCTTAATAAAAATGAATACATGAAAAATAAATGAATGGATTATAAACACATAAACACAGAGTTCCCAGATGTGTTCTGTTAATAAGTGACCAAAGGAGTTTGCCAAACAAGGGCAGATGTTTGTGCTATGTTTGGCTACTGGTGCAGTCTCTGCTTATTCAGACATTAAAAAGATGAAATTATGAAACTATCAGGAAAGTGGATGAAACCAGATTAGACTAGGCGAGGGAACCTAGGTTTAGAAAATCAAATGCCTCTTACTCTTCTCTCATGTGCGGATGGTTGTGTCTAAGTTTTCATAGATGTATATTTATATGGAAATGAAGGTGAGCAGAATCAGGAAACCAGGAAGGGGTCCTGTGAGGGGAAAGAGATACTTTAAGAAGAGGGGCAGGGAGGCCACGGAGCATACACATAGCAGAAAGGAGAGTGCTGGGGGGAGCCTGGTATAAGCTGGAGGAGGGGCAGTGAGATAGGGACAGCAGGGTGAACCTGTAGGAACTTCATATGGAAATGCCATAAGGAAGCACTGTTATGCTGTATGTAAATGAATAAATAAATAAATAAATAAATACATTTTTTTAAAAGAAAGAATGCTGATTTGAAAAAAAATTGTATCTTTTAATTTCTACCCTTAGAAAATAAATTGGTTTTCTTTATATCCTTTCCAAAGTGCCTCACAATCTGGCTTTGCAGATTAGGCACAGCATTAAAACATACGACACTAGAGAGAGCAGACGGCACTTAGTGAGCACGGCAGGACACATCTGAAAGCAGGGTTCTGCATTGTACTTGGAATCAACATCCTGTCATAAAAGAAGGTAGCACAGGTCATTTTGATAGGCAGGTGACTTTGTTGCCACCAGAAGGTAATGCTTTATGTCAATCTAAGGATGGCGTACATCTTTCAGTACTCTTTTCATTCTCCTGTGAAGTTTGAATTCATACTGGGAAGGGGAAGAGAAGACGAAAATCTAGGCTATGAGACAGTGGGATAGAATGAATAAATGAAGACTTGCTAGTCTAGGCAAGGTGTGACGTGGGAGTGTGTAGCTCACTGTAGATGGCTGGGGTGGGGGGACTTGAGCTTGTTCAACTGTCAGCTGCGGTGACCAGCAGGGTCTCCTCAGTGAACACTGCCAGTTAATCTGAACCCTAACCCTAACCCTAACCCTAACTCTAACCCTAACCTTAACCCTAACTCATATGAACCAAACACACAGCTCATAGTAACAGTGAGGGTGAGGTGTAGGTCTGAATCTGCCCAACACCAAATCATGAAAGTTAGTCTCAGATATTAGTGTGCCCTTTTATCACACCCCTCTGATTGTTTCACCTCACACGCAGACACAACTATATATGCACACCTCTGCACATGTGTAAAGATAAAGTCTTTTTATAAGGGAACAGTTACGAGATCCCCTTTCACCTGAAAACCACAACCTGACAGAGTTCTGAGAACACTTCACTTGAAACACAAAACTCACACTCCTCTTCAGGGTGCCCGTCCATCAGCATAGCCCCCTAGCTGCTCAGGTCACACTATCTTGCATGCTAGCAGGCTGTTGAATACGGTTCATCAATAACATTAGAGAAAAAACAAAAAAAAAACCCAACCCACACCAAACATTTCATTCAAAGCCATTTATCACTAACAGCATTTGGTATCTACAAGGCATGCTTCACTTAAAACTAATGAGCAAGACCACAATCTTTTGATTATAAATTCCCCTTTCATCTTCATTTTATAAAAAGCCACAAGGAAAGTGCCCAGCAGGATGTCCTTGATATTAAATACTTCTTCCCACTTACCATTAGCTTGCTCCAAAACTCGGCTTCCCTTGCAAACGGCTCCATGTTGGAGGGATAAATTTCTCCTTCTGCTTTGTCAAGTGTGTCACTTGGATGGCTGAAGTGACTGAACTAAGGAGAGCAAACATTTCAAGCCAGCCACTTTCATAACATTGACAGGTTGCATTCTGTCATAGCTGGCGGTCTTGGGAGAAATGGAATTTACACATGTTGGCGTGAGATGGGCGTGGGCTTTCCCACAACTTATGATTCAAGATGGAGATACGTCTCAGTCAAAGAAATAATAATACAACTCAAAAGAGAAAAGTATGCCTTTTCTCATCACTGCCAATCATGACATGACTGCTCACATCTCCATGTGCAAATGGGCCCCACCTTAGTCCCCGTGCCAAGAATCTTTCAGTGGGTGGTGTAGGTGCCTCTGGCATTTGGTTCTCAGCAGACTCTAGTAATTATACATCTCACAGTTCACTTTAAGGTGTGTGTATTATACAAAAATGTACAACTGGAATGCAAACAGGAGGGAAACATTCCACATTCTTGTGGGTGACATTAACCAGTTGGTGACCAAAGGATCCATTCTCTACCCTACCATACTAGAACAGGCAGAATTATTTTTTTAAAACACATTTCTGGTTTTTAAAATTACCTTCTATTTAGTCAGGGTGGGAGGGGTAGATATATGTGCTCATGCAAGTGTCAAAACAGAAGTGTATAGGTCAAAGGACAATTGGTGGAAGTCAGTTCTTCCCTACCTACCGCTCACCCTAGCTGTTACTAAGAGCTGTGTGTTTGGTTCAGATGAACTGATAATGTTCATGGGGTGGCAAAAATGTCTACAACTTTAAACAGTTAAGTGAGCAGATAGGGACTTAGAATGTTCTCAATTCTCTTGACAAAAGGTGGGAGACAATGTAGTTTTCTCAAAAATAATATAGAGAGTTCCATCTGTGGTGCTCATTTCAGACACGAGCATACTCATTTTCACTCTAAGGATTGATGAGAAGACATGTCTTCATGGTCCAAGGAGATGGCTCAGAAGGAACAGGGACTCACTGCCAAGCCTGATGACCTGAGTTTATTCCCCAGGACTAAATGGAGCAAGGGAAGAACTGACTTCCACCGATTGTCTTTTGACCTATACACTTCTGTTTTGGCACTTGCATGAGCACATATATCTATCCCCACCACCCTGACTAAATAGAATGTAATTTTAAAAACAAGAAATGTGTTTTAAAAAATAATTTAGCTAATTATTTTTTAAAGAGTTATTTATTTTATTTATGTGAGTACACTGTTGTTTGCTGTCTTCAGACACACCAGAAGAGGGCGTCAGATCTCATTACAGATGGTTGTGAGCCACCATGCACTTGCTGGGAATTGAACTCAGGCCCTCTGGAAGAGAAGACGGCACTCTTAACCACTGAGCCATCTCTCCTTCCTAATTAATTATTTTAAAATATTTTTACAATAAGCCTTAAACAGCACAAGAGCTGGGGAGATATCTACCCTCTATGTTATTAGCATCTACTTTCCTATCGATAACCCCGAGTTATTACTATGTTAGAATTCAATTAATTTATTTGTTAATCAGCATACAAAGTCACAAATTTCATTGTTGCATTTTCAGAGGTGATTTGATACAAAGTAACAAATTTCAGTGTTACATTTTCATACCTAATTTGCTTTTGTATGGAGGCAAGTCTTTGTATGTGCTTCTTTCTCACCTATCCTTTCCTCACACCCTTACCATATCCCTTGTCTTCTTTCTGATCTCTTGTCAGAAAATCTAACACCCCATTCCCAGCACTCCTGCCAGCGGAAGAATAAGGGGAAGTAGAGACCACACAAAGCCTGACTGAGGAGATCCTAGGGAACTGCAGTAGTTTCTTTCTGTAGTCCCGCAACCATTCCATGACCAGTAAACATCTCATGGATACTTGGCACCTATAAAGAAGTGAAAACTCAGGGTGAAAAGCAAAGGCAGCGCCTGCTTCTTCTCCTTGACTCATCTGACATCATGCTTCCTCAGGCTGGCTTCAGATCATTCAGGCTTTCCCGTGCCCTGGTCCTTTCCAGTGAAACATAACTGTGATCAAAGGTGGAGTTGTCACCAAAGCCTACTGTGCAGAACCAGAAGCTGCCGCCACTGTAGCAACGCCCTGAGACCAGGTGAGCCGCCACTGTAGCAACGCGCTGAGACCAGGTGAGCCGCCACTGTAGCAACGCGCTGAGACCAGGTGAGCCGCCACTGTAGCAACGCCCTGAGACCAGGTGAGCCGCCACTGTAGCAACGCCCTGAGACCAGATGAGTTTTCCCGTGTTAGTGTGGGCTGGGCTTCCTAAAACATTCAGTCTAACGACATTTCATACTGAAGAACAGATATTTGTATCTGGTACATTTTCTTTCTTTCCTAGGTACCCAAAATGATTGCCATATCAACTGCTTAGATTTATAAAGTAAAGACATTGTGTATATGTTACAAAATCTGAGGTCACAACAAAACAAAACAAAACAAAACAAAAAACAAAACAAAACCGAGGAGGGCGTACATTAAGTTTTCAGTGCCGGAAAGGTGATTATTTTGGAAGGATGCCTAATAGTTCACCTGTACTCTTCTGCCCTGGAAGCCTGAAGAGTATAATTAGCCTAACTACTCCTTTAACCTCTTAGCCTTCAGAACCTGTTGTGCAGGTCCAACCACATAATCATTCACCTCTGTGCTGGCTGGCCCGCAGCTGGTGTGTCATGCTCTAACTCTGCAACTCCCCAGGAGTACAGCAGACAGGGAGGTTTCATCTTTGTCACTGGGTGGAATTTACTGTGTTGATATTCATTTCATTGAGTCTAGTGACATGCACTTTTATGAATGCATGCATTTGAAGCACTGAATAAACCCATCCTTCTAAACTGTGTAGAAAACCCTGAGATAGACATGCATATACTTGACTCAAAAATACCTGGATACTTTTTTGTTGTTGTTGTTTTTCGAGACAGGGTTTCTCTGTATAGCCCTGACTGCCCTGGAATTCACTTTGTAGACCAGGCTGGCCTCAAACTCAAAAATCTGCCTGCTTCTGCCTCCCGAGTGCTGGGATTAAAGGTGTGCACCACCATACCCGGCTTCATACCTGGATACTTAAAGGAATCCCTTGGCATATCCATTTATCAGCATTTACAACCTTTGCAAAACTACCTGTCAAATGTAAGTTTTACAAGCTGAGGTTTTATAGACTGTGCTCTAGTAAATTGAAGGATCCAAGCTAATCCTACCTGGCCTGTGACTGATTTACCTGAGGTCACTGGAACACAAATGTGACTCTACCAGGAAAATTTTAGATTTCTTCAAGAGAGCAGTTTTGAACCCTTTGTTCATTAGTAGCAATGTTTGCTTACTCAGTTCCAAACCATTTGTGAGGAAATAAGGATTCAAACTTGATTTATAGTTTCCAAGAAATTAAACTGATTTTAAGGTCTGGGAATGTCACAGTGCATGCAACATGCACAAATGAGCCCTGGATTCAATCCCCAGGATGGTTTAAACTGGGCATGGTGGTACATGCCTGTAATTCCAGGACAACTAGAAGGGAGAGACAGAAGGACCGAAAGTTCAAGGTCATTTCTGGTTACATATGTACTGTCCCGGCTGCCCTTGTCCATTACCAGAGTCTCCTGGACCACTGACAACGTAATCAAAAAACTAAAACTGAAAGTGAGCCCTGTCATGATGATTTGAGGTCTGATAATAAAAAAATAACATTTCTTCTCCTGCTTAAGTGATCTGCAGAAGAATTAACAGGTGAGACACACAGAACATACTCCTCGAAAGGAAGGCCCTTGTGCACCAAGAAGGGCTGGGCAGAGTTCCTGTCCTTTGACAGAAAGTCTCCCAGACAACGGAGGAGCAAGAGTAGGTTGCATGAACACCCTATGCACAAGTGGAAGGTAAAGTGTTAAGCTCTGTGTTTGTGTTGAGCTGCTGTCCCATTGCCAGTGTAAGAGCTGGCATGTGTAGGTCTGCTTGCTTGGGTAGCTGCATGTTGTCCTGCGTCTGGCTGTCCTTGAAGGACAGGCAGAATCACAACAACTGTGGGAACTGGTATTTCTTGTCTATATCCATGGGAGCTGGGGAGCAAGGACAGAAAAAGGAAGCAAAGTCTTTTCCTGAGCTGTTTGTATTGGGTCCCTAAAGGAAAAGGGGAAAGGTCTTCTCAGAGGACTATTCATGTGCTTTTTCTACGACCTCAAGATGAATCTGGACCTACTGAGCCTGAAGTGGTGCATGGATCTTTTTCTGGACACACATCTGGATAGCAAGTCCAATTTAGAGTGCATCTAAGATGACCCTCCAGAGAGCAGCTGGCCTGAGCACAAGGCATTATGATTGAGGAGTTTCCTGGGAATTACTATTATTATTATTATTATTATTATTATTATTATTTGGGGGGGAAGAAAGAAAAGATGGGAAAGTTAGGAATTGCAAGGCATTAAACACCCACTTCATGCTTGCACTTTTGTAGGGAATTAGCATCTCATTATTAAAAACTGGAAGGTAGACCCTGATTTTTCACTGGAGAGGGAAAACCAAAGCCAAAAAGATTCCCCAGATCTCTGATATTCACCCAGACAGATGCAGTTGTAAAAGCAACGTCAGTGGAGAGGGCGGTGGTGAGAGGAAGACCTCACCTTTACTACATATTGGAGTTTTACACATATACTCCATTTACCTGCTGTGATGGTTTAAATATGCTTGGTCAGGGAGTGGCACTATTAGGAGGAGTGGCCTTGTTAGAGCAGTGTGGCCTCATTGGATGAAGTGCGTCATTGTGGGCGTGTGCTTTAAGATACTCCTCCCAGCTACCTTTTTGTCAGTCTTCTGTTTGTCTTCATTGAACTCTGAAGAGACTCCTCCTGCACCATGCCTGCCGGGGTACTGCCATGCTCTTGCCTTGATAGTAATGTACTGAACTCTGAACTTGGATATTAAGTCATGTGGCCATTAAGACGTTAAACCATGATTGATACCCATGTTGATTTGCTTCTAAGTCCATGTCATCTCAGCATCCAGCACTCTGCTCATTCTGAGCTACTAATACAGGTTTGATCATAGTTTCTCTACTTCTCTCAGAAACACCTCCCATCTCTAGATCCGCTTCTTAACTTTGTGTGCCTTTATTTTATATAATAACCCACCTAGTTTAATTTGTGCTGTCCATTAATTCAGGTGTGGGGCTATCACTGGAGCATGGTCAATCTGTCAGGGGCTACACTGATACTCCCAGAAGTTATCAACACTCAAGAGCTCCTTAGTTAGGGGTGGGAGCTAAGGAGTCTCTCTTTGCTCCATGCTGTAATACTGACTGGCTTGATCTTGTCTGGGTCTTGTACCAGTAGCCACAGCTGTTGTGATCATAGTCAATCATATCAAGGAGATGCTGGTTTGCTTCTCAATCTCTGGCTCTTACAATCTTTCTGTTCCCTCTTCTGTAACTCTCCCCAAGCTTTGGGGCAGGGGTGGGTGTCTGCTGACACTGACTCCCTGAAACTTGTCTGATGAGGTCCGAGAGCTGCACTCATCCATGAGGGCAGAAGTATGAATTTAGATACTATTTGATACTATGCCATTCAGCATAATAGTAGTAGTAGGTTCACCACTGAGGCCCATGAGCTGCCCAGTTATGGTCTCTTAGCCAGATTGGCAGTATCAGGCATGTGCTTCATCCTGTGGAGTGGTCTTAAATCCAATCAGAAAGTGTTTGGTTACCACATACATTTGTGTCAGTACTGTACCCATGGACATAGCTTGTTGTAGTTCACAGGGTTAACAGTGGGACAAGACTGTTGATGCCCCTCCCCGACCAGCATCCATCCTACCTGCCACCTCTGGTTCTATGAAAGCTAGCCATAGAGGAAGAAACTACCTGGCTAGTTATTAAATTGATTTCTCCATGTTCTGTGACCAAAGGGTATGCTGTCTTCACAATTTGGGGGGTATTATTTGTTTTATTATTAAATTATTTTATATATTATTTTATATATAATATATTATATTTTACAATTTATAAATATAATTTACATATATAATAAATTATATATGATATATATAAATAAAATGTAATTTATATAATATATTATATACTTATGTATTATATTTGTGTACTATATGTATTAAGTATATAATATAATATTATATATAAATAAAATGTAATTTATATGATATAGTACATATTATATACTTATATAATATTATATTTGTGCACTATATGTATTATATACTATATATGTATGATGTGTGTACACCTGCTTGCATAAGTGGTCATGTGCCCATGCTCAGTGCATGCATAAATCAGAGGAAAACATCGGTGTAGATCCCCTTGAGTTCTACCTTGCTTAAGAAAGAGTCTCTGTCACTGAAATTTATAGAGGAGAAAGTGGGGAAAAGCCTCGAAGATATGGGCACTGGGGAAAAATTCCTGAATAGAACAGCAATGGCTTGTGCTGTAAGATCAAGAATTGACAAATGGGACCTCATAAAGTTGCAAAGCTTCTGTAAGGCAAAAGATACTGTCAATAAGACAAAAGGGCCACCAACAGATTGGGAAAGGATCTTTACCAATCCTAAATCTGATAGGGGACTGATATCCAATATATATAAAGAACTCAAGAAGGTGGACACCAGAAAATCAAATATCCCCATTAAAAAGTGGGGCACAGAGTTAAACAAAGAATTCTCAACTGAGGAATACCGAATGGCTGAGAAGCACTTGAAAANATTTACACAATGGAGTACTACTCAGCTATTAGAAACAATGAATATATGAAATTCCTAGGCAAATGGATGGATCTGGAGGGTGTCATTCTGAGTGAGGTAACCCAATCACAAAAGAACTCACATAACATGTACTCACTGATATGTGGATACTAGCCCAGAAGCCTAGACTACCCAAGATACAATTTACTAAACACATGAAACTCAAGAAGAATGAAGTTTAAAATGTGGTCTCTTCGCCCCTTCCTAGAATTAGAACAAAGCACACATTGAAGGAGTTACAGAGATCATGTGTGAAGCTGAATCAAAAGGATGGACCAACCAGTGACGGCGGCTGCCAGGGATCCTTCCCATAATCAGCCACCAAAAACAAACACTATTGCATATGCCAGCAAGATAATGCTGAAAGGGCCCTGATATAGCTGTCTCGTGGGAGGCTATACCAGTGCCTGGCAAACAGGGAAGTGGATGCTCACAGTCAGCTATTAGTTGGAACACAGGACTCCCAAGGAAGGAGCTAGAGAAAGTACCCAAGGAGCGGAAGGGGTCTTCAACCCTGTAGGTGGAAGAATAACATGAACTAACTAGCTCCCCCTGCGCTCATGTCTCTAGCTGCATATATGGAAGAAGATGGCTTAGTTGGCCATCATTGGGAGGAGAGGCCCCTTGGTCATACAAACTTTATATGCCCCAGTACAGGGGAATGCCAGGGCCATTATGTGGGAGGGGGTGGGTAGGGGAGCAGGGCGGGGATGGGGGAGGGTATGGGGAAATTTCTGGATAACACTTGAAATGTAAATGAAGAAAATATCTAATAAAGAGAAAAAAATAAAAAAAAAAAGAAGTGAAGAATAAAAAAAAAAAGTCAAAAAAAAAAAAAAAAAAAAAAAAAAAAAAAAAAAAAAAAAAAAAAAAAAAAAAAAAAAAAAAAAAAAAAAAAAAAAAAAAAAAAAAAAAGACAGAGTCTCTGTTTTGGTTGCCCCCTATGGCATATGCTAGGTTACCTGGTCCTGGATTCTCCTGTCGTCTACCATATTACTGAATGGTCATTTTGATTACAGATATATGTTACTTGATCTGGTTTTATGAGGTTTGGGTGGGGAGTAAAACTTAGTTCCCCATGAACTTTACCCCCTACAGCCAGATATCCCCCCCTAGCCCAAATATATATGAACTATTTCACTCTGAAGTACATTTTTCACCTCGAAAGTGTAAATATTAGTGATGGTTGTGTTGAAAATTAAAGAAGGATAGGTGGGTAGAAGGAAAATAACTCAGCTATTTATACCTAAGAATTAGAGTATTTATATCTAAGAATTTATTTTATACATAAGTATTTATACTTAAGTTTATACCAAAGTATTTATACCTAAGAATTAGAGTATCAGGACCCTGCAGATTTTATTACAGACACTATAGCAAGCACACAATACAAGTACACAGACAGACAAGGCCTCCTGGGCCAGCCTCCCTGGCAGTCTTCTCTGCCACATCCATTGCTATGATACCTTAGGATCTGCACTCATTTTGTTTTTCTCTTTCTGCTATCTTGTTCTCTCTCCTCAGCCCCTCCTTTAAAGGAACAACAGTTAAAACCATCATTAAAGTAAGCTACCCTTTGAAAATTTCTTTTAGTTGATGGTATTAACATGTTGTTCTGGAGTGAGAGAGGGAGTCTGTATGTCTTGGCTATGGTTGCTCTGACTTGCTGTGAGCAATTATATAGCATCAGAATGAGAACAGTTTGGTTATATTTATGTTGACAAAATTCTCTCTCTTTGACACATATTGCAATCCGTTTCTGATGGACTGATACAGCAATGCCCAGGTTTGGTTGATTAGGGGCAATGCCCAGGTTTTGTTGGTTAGGGGCAATGCCCAGGTTTTGTTGGTTAGGGGCAATGCCCAAGTTTGGTTGGTTAGGGGCAGTGCCTAGGTTTGGTTAGGGGCAATGCCCAAGTTTGATTGGTTAGGGGCAATGCCCAGGTTTGATTGGTTAGGGGCAATGCCCAGGTTTGGTTAGGAGCAGTGCCCAGGTTGGATGTGGGATCTCTAGCCTCAGCGTTACCAACAAAGACAGCCCAACTTTTACATAACTTCCCTCAAAGATATCTCATGTTCACAAAATGGACACAAATATCAGCTCAATTCCTAGTATATTTTCTTAGACTAATAATTAGTTTCCACATATTTGTGTCAGAAAAGATCCTATCTTTATTTAAGATAGAAAATACCATTTTCTTCTCTACTGAAGCCTATATAAAAATTTCAACCTCAATCTTCTGACATGTTTTTCCTATCAGCTCTCCTCTGTTCCCTGTCTCTTTCCTCTTGCTGAAGTTCTGTGTGCTCTGAAAGCAGATGCTACAGATGCAGTCACATGCCTGTAGGTTTCACCTGTAAATATAGAAGTCTGTTTCATTTATCTTGCAAAAGGCCTTCTCCAAGGGGTATACACTGCTTGATATGACCTTGGTCACTTCTTGAAGGATCTAATAAGTATGTTGATTTAAATTTTGAATGAACAGCCGGTAGTATTCAAAGATACATACATACACACATGCATGTGTGTGTATGTGTGTGTGTGTTTGTGTGTGTGTGTGTTGTGTTTATTTGGTAATTGAAATAAAAATCCAGTAGCAAGTTAGAGGATCATCAAGCTTCAACTTTCAATATAAAGGTAGGCCCTCTTTAGAAAACTCAGTAGTTGTGCATGGAAATGTTAGGTTGTAGGTGTTAAGATGATCTGTCTTACAAATAGGTCCATCTCTGTCCCATAAAGGCATCAAAGAGCCACTTAAGAGTTCTATCCATTTGGAGATAAGAGTAGGAAAGGACTTGCTGTAGTGGTTTGAATGAGAAATGGCCCCCATAGACTTATATATTTGAATACTTGGCTAATAGGGAGTTGCACTGTTAGGAGGTTTGGCCCTATTGGAGTAGGTGTGGTCTTGTTTGAGGAAGTGTGTCACTGTGAGGGTAGGCTTTGAGGTCTCATATGTGCTCAATTTATGCCTAGTCTCAACTTATGCTCAACCTATGCGCACAGTCTCCTTCAGCTGCCTGTAAATCAAGATATAGAACTCTTGGCTCCTCCAGAATCATGTTTGCTTGCACACTGCCATGCTTCCCACCATGAAGATAATAGACCAAATCTCTGAAACTGTAAGTCAGCCTCAATTAAATGTTTTCCTTTATAAGAACTTCTATGGTCATGGCGTCTCTTCACAACAATAAAACACAAAGGAAGAGACTTGCTTAGTCAAACTTCTGATACTTGCCATGTGATGTAATGACAAGATCCTAGAGTACCAGGCTGGAGTTCCTATGATTTCAGAGTTAAGACTGTATTCAGCTTCTTCCATCATAAATCTGGGGATGGAAGTGGTGATCTGGGAATGTTTTAGCAACAGCCGAGTCACCTGGCCAGGGGGAGAGCAGGTCCTATCTTCCCAGTTTTATAACACCTGGCCTGGCTCCAACTGTATAAATTGTCACAGAGAATAATCTTTTAAAGTTGTAGTAATCAACATCCACCAAGGTTTATTCTCTTTCTTCCCATATAACACACTGGCTTGTAAAGATGATGTTCTGGTATTGGCAGAGGGGCACTGTGTTGAGCTGTGCCTTTGGCCATCCACTTGTTCTGAGCTAAGCAGCCTTTCTTAGTTTCCGAGTGTAGTGGCAGTGACAGCAGCCTTCAACATTCAGGAACCTCTTTAGGTGTTGTATTATATTTTTTATACATTAGAAATGCCACCACCACCACCACCACAATAATAATAACAACAATAACACTAAGTCATTCTTCTGAACAGAGCCTAAACTACCTCACCACCAATCTAGGAAACCAGGACTTTGAGTAATCAGAATGGTTGACTCATTTATAATTTTCTTGGCATAACCTGATCAAAGAATTGATAATGTATTTAGTGCCTAGGGACTTTGAAGGTTGTTCCTTCAACTAAACACTCAATAAAAGCATTAAAAGTCATATGTGGACTGTGTTCTTATTTTCTGGAATCATTGAAATACAAGGAAACCAAATTGAATTAGTTTTGAAATACAAACAACAGCAGCAGCAACAACAGCAACAATCACAGGAATGACAAAACAGATTAAAAGCTTATGACGTAATTTCAACTCTGTATACAATATTTATTAAGGGAAGCAAATAAAACAATGGCTAAGAATGAAATAGAGATAATCTTCAAGCTTTGTTTTCTTCTTGCATGCTTTAAGTATCTATGCAGTGTTAATATGCATATTTATGCAAATGAATATATTTAACATCATTATGGACATTATCAAATATTCTTACTTATTAATTATTCAAGATGAAGATTTCTCTTTTATCTGTCAACTCTTGAGAAAACAATAGAGAGTGACACCTCCAGTTATCCTTCCAGACCTGTAAATCTTGCCATTTCCTGGTTGATGGGCCAAGAGTAGGCTCAATGACAACCTCTGGCACCTTACCATTCTGTGCAGCTCTTTCTGGATCTTTCACCATTGAATTGCAGCAGCCCCCTGACGCTTCCCACCTAACACACTGGCTTGTAAAGGTGATGTTTTGGCACTGGCACAGGGGCATTGTCTTGAGCTGTGTCTCCCACCACCCGCTTGTTCTGAGATAATCAGCCTTTTCAGTTCCCCAGTGTAGATTATAGACCGATGGCTATCAAAGCCTGATGTTTTGCTCTCCCTGCCCCTACTTGCTGAGACTACAGGTGGAGTCATCTTGATTTTAACAGCCTCAGGAGGATAGCTGTCCTTCACTGCCCAGGGCAGACATATCTGTCTCAGAAACTTGGATGTTTGCTTCAAAAGGTGCCAGTACAGGGCCATTTATAAGAAATGTAATTTCACGGAGAGGGGAGAAGAGGACATGGTTGTAATTGATGAAAGGGAGGCAAAACCCTGCCTTCCTGTTCTCTCCTTGTTGACGAGAGTAGTTTAGGACAGGATAAGTACCCAGAAGGGACATTAGCTGCAGATTCATTTTGTCAACTTATAAAACCTCTCAAAATAACTTCATAATGAAGACCTCTTCTGCAGACTGTCAGCCTTATTTATCTTGCCTACCCCCATTCTAGATCACAGTCATTTATATACTCTTTGTGGAAGGTGTCACATTTGGTCGCCAGAATCCAACACGGTGGTATGAATTTACAGAGGGACGTGTCTTTTAAAGGCAACTAAAATGACTGCTTTTATCACATAAGATGTTTCTCACAAAAATAGCTTTTTGAATTATTTCAGTGATAGACAGACTCGATTTTGGCTTAGCAATCAGTATCATTATTTGTAACCATGAGACAGATGGCATGTCTCCAAATGGCTTTAAAGTACAGTATTCTCTTGTTTTGTACTGTAACCAGAGTCATCAGGAGACATTTGTAAGCACTGGATGAAATAAAATGAGGAGAGGGTGGGACAGTTTTGGGTGTGCCTGACAGGTAGGCCAGAAGACCTGGGTGTGGCTGGGTACCAACCAAACCAGTCAGGTGACCTTGGGCAGATCATATCACTACCCTTAGTATCCTCTCTATTTCACCAAGTGTAGGAAGACTGCAATGAATATCTTTTGACAATGCTGCACAATACCTGTGGGGGACTCCATTCAAGTCTCTCAGTGCAAACGAGAAGCCCCCTTCAGTTCCCACAGGTTCAATATTAGGTGTGTGGGGCAAGTTATGTGTCATTGCCGTCCCTACAATTCAGCCCAAGGGACTGAGCTTCTCCGTTCCCTCTCTCTCCTCCTTCCTTTCTCCAGACTATACTGAGTTCTGCACAAGGGACCCATGGTCGCCATCTTCACAGACTCCAATCATAGTGGGCACTGGACTTCTCATCGCCCTCTTTCACTCTGTAGACCAGGTACTGACTCATGTCCGTGCTGCCAACCTCTGCCATGAAATCTTCACTCTTTACCCATTGTTCATAATCTACCCTTTATCCCTGGCTTCTACATTTCTCATCCAGAGGACCCCTGCTGGTATTCTACTGAATCTGCTGGGTATAGTGTGCCTCTCCTGTTTGGGACAAGGTACTTCCTGGCTCTACTGTCCCTAAAGAATACTTCTGTTTCTTCAATTTTAAATTTCCACAATGCTATTCTTCCTTTAACTAGAAGAAGCTAGGACATGATGAGAAGACAAAGATCAGAAGGATAATGACATCATCTATTTAAGTAATAGCATATCTGTTGGGAAGACGTTGGCTCCCTGAATCTGGAAACCACAAACATGTTAATTGGAGTTCTGTGGAGGGAACTCTCTTTCCCTTACTTTCTTTTTTTTTTTTTTTTTTTAATATTTATTTATTTATATATGTGAATACATTGTTGCTGTCTTCAGACATACCAGAAGAGGGCATCAGATCCCATTACAGATGCTTGTAAGCCACCATGTGGTTGCTGGGAATTGAACTCAGGAACCCTAGAAGGGTAGTCAGTGCTTTTAACTGCTGAGTCCCCTCTCTAGCCCTCCCTTACTTTCCTAAATGAGGAAGGACACAAATATATTTATTTAAGGCATGTTGTCCCCTGCTGGTAGCAGCTCTGCCACCCTGCAAACAGGGCTTCCTAGGTTATTCTTTTAACATCTATTGGGCAGGAACACTAAAGCTCTCCAAGCTAATCTGAACCACTCTGCCCTGCCTCCCTTTCCACCTTCCACAGTGGCAAGTAGAAGCTACAGCCAGAAAACATTACATGTGTTGTCCCTGCTTTGTGTTTAAGCCTTTCTACACCATACAACTTCAGGAATACATGGAGAATACACAGCTCTTAAGTAGAGAGTTGATGTTGACATCGCTATAGTGTTTGAATGTTATTTTAAATGACATATATGGAAGTCTGGTGCTTCCCTTGTGAATGTGCTCCTGTGTAGCTGACTCATGTAACTAGAACTTTCAGGATCTCCCTTCAGAAGGAAGACATAATTCCCACATGTTCACAGAACTTATGACTTCCCAACTCTCCTTCATGGCCTGAGCATGACAAGGGAATCTCATTGGCCAGTCTAAGATTTAGTTTCAAGGGAAAAGTGTTCTTTCACAGCTGTATCTCTTGATTAGAGGAGGGGATCAAGATAAATGGGTTTGATATTTACACAGCCAGGGCATTTCCGTCGTCTTTCTAAATGCTCACTGATTTATCCAAGTTTTATCAAGGGTTTATTAATATGTGAGTCTTAAATATAATTCCAGTGATCAAAGAAGAAAATTGTATAATTATAATGGTTAATGTTTATTGAGAAACTCAGAATCTCAGAGTTGTCTGGAAAAGCAATAAATCTAAATTTATTAGCACATATATAAATGCTGTATGTATGTATGTATGCATGTATGTATGTATGCATGTATGTGTGTCTTTGATGCATGTCTATACACTATGGTCAGATGGTTGTCCATACTAATATGGCATTTATTCCAATCAATTGGGGCTGTTATTAAAAAATATAAACTGGGTAGCTTTCTAGAAGTTTCTTAAGGCTGTGATTGTGTTCTGGTAAAGGATAATTCAAGCTTCCAGACTTTTTTTTTGTAAATTCTCATGAGATGGAAAAAAAAGTAGGAGATGCTCTGGGGTCCTTTCTGTAAAGGCATTCTGAGGGCTCTACCAATAAGTCCTAATTACATCTCAAAGACTCCTAATACTTGAGGGTGGGGTTTCAAATATGAAATTTGAGGGTGACACCAACTTTTAGCCCATTGCTCTGTCCATTTATGGCCATAGTCATTGGCAGCGAAGAGCTCTTAAATTTCCACATCTAATAATACACTTCTACACAGCTGTTAAATGAATCTGGTGGGAAGCTTCTGGGTCAGGATTTCCACCATGCCTCTGCTTGCCTCAGTTACTTCACTGTCTTTAATCAAATCTCCACCCAAAACTCAGTGCCCCCCAAACACAGGACCCCCAACACAGGACCCCCAACACAGGACCCCCAACACAGGACCCCAAACACAGGACCCCAAACACAGGACCCCCAACACAGGACCCCAAACACAGGACCCCAAACACAGGACCCCAAACACAGGACCCCAAACACAGGATGACAGGAGGGTTTTTTGATTCTTTTCATCTGGCCTTGGTCCCTTTTCCTCTTGGCAGCCCTCTGCTATTGTGTCCCCAGCTGTTCACATTTGTGTCTGTCATTTGTATGTGCATGGTTTATGTGACTCTACCATGCTATTCCCCACTTTATTCCTTTGAGACAGGCGCTCTCTCTAAACCTGGAGCTAAGCTGATGGCCAGCAAGCCCCCATCATCTTACAGTCTCCATCCTTTCCTGTAGGGGGTTGGTCTGTTGTTGCTTTTATTCAAATGCTAAATTCATACCCCAAGATCTGGTTGCTCCAGATCCTCACTTATGCAAACTTCTGTTGTGTAAACCTTGCTCCCCAAGTTATCTCTGATTGGTTAATAAGATGCCTACAGCCTGGGCTGGGCAGAAAAGATGGGGGCAGAGTAAAGGTTTCTGGGATTTAGGTCTCAAGCAGGACCCAGGAGGAGAGGTGGAGGAAGGAAGCAGCCACCATGGGGTAGGCAGATGATTAGTACAGGGCCATGAGGGAGGGCCTGTTGGAATAGGAGGGAATCAGGAGGAACACGGCAGTGATATCTTGGAATTACTGACAGGAAAGTAGACAAAATAGCATAGAGGGTTGGTATCTGCTCAGGTCTATTGCTTTAAGGCTTACTATAAATCTAGAGATTTTTGTGTCTTTTATTTTGGGAACTATATGGTCTCAAGGAATAACTCCAAACCCCCCCCCCCCACCACCACCAAGAACACTATCTCCTGCAGCACTGTCCTCTGAGCACTGACGCCACCCTTGCCTGCCAGCACTAGGGTTACATGTGGCCACATAGCCACACCTGGCTTCTTCTTACCTGAGTGCTGGTTTCCAAATTTAGGCCTTCATGTTTGCAGAGTAAGCACAGTTTGTTGCTGAATCATCTCTCTAGCTCTGACTCTCTCTCTCTTTCTCTCTCTCTCTTCTTTCTTTCTTTCTTTCTTTCTTTCTTCCTTTCTTTCTTTCTTTCTTTCTTTCTTTCTCTCTTTGTTGTTCCTTTCTTTCCTTCCTATCTTTCTTCCTTTTGTTTTTTCCTTTTTTTCCAACAGTGGAAATGGATTTCTAGTGTGCCCGTGCATGTACATATGCAAGCACGTACATACTTGGCCACTATTGGAGACTGAACCAAGATGTGAACTTGGAAAGGCAGGCATTGAAGCACCTCCTATCATCTGCTTAGGTACAAACTCAAATGTTGATCACCCCATTTGCAGTTTCTTAGAAAGCAGATTATAGGAGAGCTTCATGAAGAGAGGACTGGAGCTTGCCCTCCTAAACAAACACGTCTGTTTCTCCAGAGACACCGTCTGCTTATCCTGTAGCCTGCCTGTTTTCTACTCACTACCAATTAGCATAATTACTCTCTCTAGGTCTTGCCCTTCATTGATCCTGGTGGTTAAAGCAGTTTACAGTCAGAAGACACACTGACAGAAGGCACTAATGCATTCACCAGGACCTCAGCTGGAGCTTCCTTCTTTTTCTTACAATTTCCTCTGTCGCTTCTGTTTCTTTCATCGTTCTCCCAAACTTTGTTGTTGTTCTCCCAAACTTCACTGGAGCAGAGATTCAGTGTATTCTTTAGTCAAGTGACAGAAAGCCATGGGCAGATGTTTACAGCAAAAGCTCCATTTTGATACAGACTAATGTGAGGGGCCTGTCAACACCAGTGTGCAGTCAGATAAATAATCAGCCAGGTATTTATCAAATGCTATGGAAGCACCACACAGAGGGTTGTTTTAGTTAATAGAAGAGGCTGAGGCTGGAGTCCCGGGCTCTGAAGAACCTCACTGAGATGCTACTGAGGAACTAATGGTGAGGGACACCAGCACGGATCCTGAGCTGTTGTTAAGAAAGGCATCTGTGAGCATCTAGAAACCAGAGGTCTGAAGTCATGTCATTGATATAAAGAGGATTAGTTCTAATTTAGATAAGAAATGCACCAAACCAAGGAATGCACAAACTATTATTAACATATTATCATGGATAGTGTGCACCTTATGCATCTTTGAATGTGCATGAAATGAGCTTTCAGAGACGAAGTGGTGTCAGAAAACTCAGGTGAGGCCCTCTGAGGGCTGGTATCTTGGAAGGCCCAGAGGGCAGGAGGGCAGATGGTTGGGATTTTTCTAGCCAGTTCTGACGGTTGTAAAGGCTGGCAGGAGCCTGGCTTAGGAAGAATTTGGACAGGCTGGCCGATGCCATGCAAATATGAGCTTTGCTTAAGAGCTGGGTGTGTCAAGCACAGGACCGACACACTTAGGAGATTCTGAGCCTGCTCTAAGCCTGGTGAGAGGAGTGCTTTGATTGATGCAGGCCTGATATTTTCCACAACACGAGAAGGTAATGGAGGACCCCTGCTGTAGGTTCTGCTTCTGTGTCTTCCTGAGTTCATCCTTGGCCAGGCTCCAGCCATGAGGGATGCTGTGACTGTCCCTCACCTCTTCAATTGTCACTCTGCGTTGTTTGGTAACTAATGAGAGTTGGCTGTCGATCCCTCTCTTGTTAGATTTACTCTCCCTGTCACTGGCGCCAAAATAGCCAAATTAGCTCTTAGCTTATTAAAATAGGAAGAAAAATGCAAACTTTCCCTTTACTTGGAGAGAAATAGAGCAACAGGGAAAAGGGTTCAGAGAGCAAAGCACTTGCTGCAGAAGTTTGAAGCCATGTAAAGCCAGGCAAAGTAGCACATGTTTGCACTCTTGGCGTTCCTATGATGACAAGGGAGTTGGAGGCAGGACAGTCACTGGAAATCTATAGATTTGGTACACTGGCATACCCAGTGGCAAAAAATAGAGGTTCTGTTTCAAAAAAGGTCAAAAGTAAAGATCAAAACCAGAGGTGTATACACACACACACACACACACACACACACACACACACGGAAAGAGATGACAGATGGCTAGGTAGATAGACAGAGTTTAGAAAAGGGAATTGGAGGGAAATTTGAATGCTATGATCCATTTGAATGATGGAACATTTTACACTTATTTAGCACTTTATTTGGTGATTCACAGTAGTTATGTGTATAAGAGGTAGGCATAGGCTTTATTTTTATTTAATAGATACTTAATATAATGAATATTGATTTACCTGCCCACAGTACATCTCCGTTCACTTTGTAGAGCATTTGACCTTTTCTAGGCTAGCTGGTCCCTTCTCGGTTTTATGCCTTGCATTCACTCAGCAGCAGGGACCACAAGTCATTCTGAACTGGCCGACCCACATTTTATGTCTTCTTAGAGTCATTGGTTGCTTAAGGAGTTGTTGTGGGTTGAGTTGCGTGTGGGCACTATCTCTAGTACTATAGGACATATCTTATTGGAGACAGATTATATTTCCCTACAGTGCTTACTACTTCTGAGCAGTAGCCACAGCATAGAACATAGGAGCTTTACAGAAGGAAGCACGTTTTTTAAATGTCACTAGACTGGCTCCAAAGCAACCAGAGTTCTTATAAGAAGACAATACTCAGGCATTCAAAGGGGGAAGACTATATGTCAACTTGGGCAGAATGTCCCCTTCGACCTAAGGCAACCTAGAGCTAGGAGACATGTGTGGAGGACCTCCCTCATAGACCTCAGAAGACATCAAGGGTTTTGATCTCTGAGCTCTAGCAGTGTGAGACCAGAAATGTCTGTGTTCAAGGCACCCAGCATGTGATCCTTAGCTTTACAGCCTAGCAAACTAATGTGGAGGTGGTCAAGGAACTCAAAAGGAGCCAATGAGAACTCAGGCCAGGGCTTCCAATGAAGCATTGGAAAAGTGATGATCTCAGGTTTTTTTTTTTTTTTTCCTCTTTTGTTTTGTTTTTTTCTTCTAGATATGGAAAATAAGAATGTAACTCCCAGGGCTTCTACATAGACCAAACCTGTTAGAGGTAGTGACAGAACGGGGAGACAGAGACTGAGCAAGATGGGGTCCTAATGACATGTTGGAGCCATGAGTTCAAAGCATTTTCAAGTAGCTTCAAGCTAAGAGATCCTCTCAGTACTCCAAAGATCCCTATAGAAAGTTCTTAATCAACTTGGGAACTGATCAGAAGGTTGACTGTGAACTCCAGCTGGTTCCTATTACGGAGTGAATGTGGCAGCCAACAGTGAAAGGAGGTATTTTTGCTCTATGAATTCTGGATTATAACTACAAAGTATTTTACCCACACAGACAAGGGACTCCTTCAGAACAGTCATCACAGAGCACACACAGTGACATGAGAAGAATATGTGTTCAATATCAAGGTGTGATATTAAATAGAATCATTCAAATATCACTGTCATGAGTCAAACCTTTTTTACAATTACTGCTGACATTCTCTTCATGTTATTCTCAAATGATGCCCTAGGAGACAGATGGTTCTTAAAAAGATGCCTTTATAAATGTCTCTTAACACTAAGAAATAAAACTTCATGGTGTTTGACTTTGAGTTTGTGGATAGCAGACTGTTTCTACGGTCTTTACAGTGAATTATTGCATAACTGTATTCAGGAAGCTCCTACTCCCTTTTGAGAGGAAGAGTTCACATATGCTGGCAGTGGGATGATTCTGCAGAAGTGTGCAGACGTCGGAGGAGTTCCTGCAAGGCCAGATTGGGGCTATAAGTCTCCATATAATTGAGGATCACCAGTGAAAACCTGGCCCAGGATAGTCATGACCCCGAGTGATTACCATCTGTTGATTATTGGTCTCCATCCAATTCTTTGGCTGGTCTCCACATTAAAGAGGTTATGCACATATATTAGCATCAGAATAATTAACCACAATGGCATCTGTGCCAAGGACAGAATGAATGGGCCATTTAAAACACATTGTCCATTCACTCCTAAAGGTGACCTCTGTGATTATTCTGGGGCAATCTCTTAGAGGCTTTGACTTGTTGTATTCTGATATATATATATATATATACATATATATATATATATTCTATTTTTAATATAGTATATACACATGTACATACACACAATTTAATACACACATATATTGCACACACACATGTGTCTCCATATTAATTATTTTTGATCAAGAATATGCTTTATCAAAAAATGACATATAGCAACTTGTATAGTCACATATAGTACATCAATCCTCTACATTTTATTTGAAAATAAAAGCAAAAATAAAGGAAAGAGGGAAAATTGCAAACAAATCAGACAGTAGTGAGCTTAGTGTGCAGGAGGGGAAGTGACTCAGTGGTACAGCACTTGCCTACTGGATGATCAGGTCCTGGGTTCCATGTCCAGAACTACAAAACAGCAGAATGTCCTATAGTCCTAGAGTTCTGCTTGTAGCTAGCTTTCTATATAAGCTATGAAAAGAGAACCTGGTCAGTGTCAGGACTCATCTCCTGTATCCTGTATCATCATACAGGAGACGATGAGCACACAAAATCCCCATTAATTCAGGTAATGGCAAGCTGTCTGATACAGAGACAGACAAGAATTTCCTGTTCTCTCTTCCTCTAGTGCTTAAAGGATCTAAGGACAAAGATCACAGCATTTCTTCTTTGCAGGGTCTCCATCCCACATCTCCATCTTGTCTACTTGTCTTCTATTATAGAAGCAACACATTTCCCCAAGCTGTCACTGTGAGTGTGTTCTCTTTTGGTTACTTTACCTTCCTTCTTCAGTACATCAAAACAACATACTGGTGTGCCTGTGTGTGCCTTCATGTGTATGTGTGTGTGCATGCATTGCACAAGTGTACCTGAGAGTGTATGTGTGCTTGTGTGTGTGTGTATGCATATGCATGGGAACACATGTGCCTGAGTGTGTACTTGTGTGTGCATGTGTGCACATGTGTGTGTGTGTGTGTGTGTGTGTGTGTGTGTGTGTGTGTATGTGTGTGTGTGTGTGTGTGTGTGTGTGTGTGTAAGGGGAGAGCCAATGTTGTTGTCCTTTTACAGATGAGGTCTGGCCTAGTGTCAGGATGACACAGCTTGGGAGAAGGTGAATCAGACCCTCCTCCTGCCCCCTGTATCTGCACTACTGGAAAGCATTGCTCCAATGCAGCGGGGTGTTTTTGATGATTCTGTTAATCTTGTTAAGATATCATGTATGGGATTCAAGCTAATTGTACATCATGTTTATTTCACCATACAAAAGCCTAGGCTATGTCTTATTAAGTTTCAATACATTCAAGTGTGGAGCGTCTGCTGCTCAAGTTGAGCATGTCAGAAACAGTGAAGGATGGTTGCACGTGTGGAAGACTGGCCATGATGCAACCTGGCTGCTCACTCACCACAGTCTAGACTAGGCATGCCCGTGGAACTGATGCTACATATACTTAGCTTTGCTCACAGAGAGGAATATAACGAAATGGCAGCACCACCAATGTTCTGTCCTTACTGCAGAGTGAAACGGCAGAGTTTTAGGTTTGTTTTATAAAGGGTGGTGCAGGAAAACAGAGCAGTCTAAAAACTGACAGAGCTACTGCTTTTGAGGCACACCAATACACCAAAGCAAGTTGTGACTGGTCTGTATGGGAAAAACTGCCACAACTTAAAAACGTAGAGATGAATATAGCACTGAGATCTGTAAATATACGATAAGAATAGCACACACACACACACACACACACACACACACACACACACACATGCAACACACAAAGACCACATACACAGAGACACCATATACACACACACTCATACAACACATAGACACATACAGACACACAGAAAGACACCATATACACACAGATACCATACATACATGTACACACACAGAGGCACCATACATAGACACACATACTCAGTCACACACACAGACAGACACACACATGCACACACACAGACACCATATACACACATAAGCACTGAGGCACATACACACACACTCACACACACCACGCACACAGAAACCATACACATACATACTCATACACACAGACACACACATATGCATACTCACATACACAGATACCACACATACATATATACATACATACACTTAAACATAGAGGTACATAAACACATATAAACATGTACACAGAGACACAGATACACACATATTCCCATATTCACACACATCCACAGACACATCCACATCACAGAATGTATATATTACCATATATAGCATTGCCACCTGTTTAATGCGTATCTTCTCCATGTTGGTCATGGATCCCTGTCGGATCCCAAAGGTTCAGATGGTGGGATACAGCTTGTAGGTGCTCTGACATCTGATTCAGTGACACGTGAGTGCACATTTGTATTTAGCAAGGTGTCGAGATAGCCAGGAGTGGTTAGTAAATGTAGGGGGAGAAGGCTAGATCCTTCTGCAAGAACCTTGCTAAGCTGAGGGCAGACCAACATTGGGGCTGGGCTGACAGCAAAAGCTGGAAGGATTCACACTTCTATCTAGTCCCCTATCCACAAGGAGTGTCCTAGGAGGTTTTCCTAATGAGTCTGTTTATGTACAGTGGGAACCAAGGCCAATGGATCTGCTTGCAGATGCTTTAATTACAGTAATGGGGAGTCTTCTCACCCTCTCCTGCAGTCTTAATTATATGCACACCCATCTCTTTACTAATCTCATCTGTAGTTACCTTCCAACCAAAGCCTACTTTAAAGGCTTTCCTGTTGCTCCCTTCTCCTCCCCAGGTTTCCCCAGTGATGTTTCTTCCCTGTCTCCCTTTGTCAGTCTCCACTAGTACTTGCTCCATGACTGTTTTTTTCTCAAATAACTTATCTCAACGATAGACTTCCCATTCCAGCACTCGATGAGCCTGTGTGGCACTGAGGCAGGAGGATGAAGAATCAGCCTTGGCTACTCTTGCAGAAAGCCTGTTTCTCAGAACACAAACAGGAAACCCAAACACCTACAACAAACACTCTGTCCACTCACGTTTCTTTTTCATCCCAGCACCTTGAGAGAGCTGAGTATTTCACAGTCATGCCCTTAGCTGCACACTGAAGCTGCATAGTGCACGCTGAGCTTGATGGGCCTGAGATGCAGACTTACTTCTGCTAGTTTTTGAAGATCCTGGGGTGACTGTAATGTGTAGTCAAGGTCTATTTGCTTTTTAAAGCCATTTATCTTTGGCTTATGATCACTTTAATTCTCAAAAGATTTCTCTAAATTAACTCATCCATGCTATCTCCACAGAATTCCATAACCAGTTTTTAGTTTGCTTTAGTGATCTTTTGGAAATTGTCCTAGCGCTGACTTCTAGACATGGATGGATTCCATTGCCCTGTCACTAACACTTACTACCCAGCAGTTCTATTTCTTTCCATATTAAACGGGACTGCTAGACATTCAGGACACACTACCTAAGTTATAGCACTCTGTCTGTCATTTGGGAAATAGATAGAACTAAGAATGTCACTCTTCCTTTCCCCCATCCTTCTTTCATGGAGCACATGAAATCCAGTAGGATGCTCTCTGACATTTTCATCCCTTCCACCCTAAAGAGCCTCTAATGATGGGGTCCTTTCTACACTCTAGGGAAAGACTATCACTCAGAGCTGCCAAGAATTTGAATGAATATGCATTACTCAGTTTATCAGCCTGAGAGCATTCTTTTGCCCCCTAAGCACATTTCAGTGTGCCTGTCCATAAGCACCCACAGATTTTGCTATTTCTTTGGTGTGCATTTTGGAAGCCTCCACGTCATGGGAGGAAACTTCAGGCCAAATCTATATGCCTTGTTATCATGTCTGTTAGATGGGCTTCAGCTAAAGCCCTGTAATGTGTGAAGAACAGACAGTGATTTCCTCCGTAAAGCACTACATTTGACAGTCATCCAAGCCATAACAGAAGTGCCATGGTCAACATTGTGCTAGAGCAGAGGTTTTCAATTTGTGGGTCATGATCCCTTTAGGGGTCAAACAACCATTTCACAGACACCTATTTTATGGGTCACCTAAGATCCATAAAGGAAAACACATTTATTTACATTATAATTCACAACAGTAGTAAAGTTGCAGTTATGAAGTAGCAATGAAAATAATTTTATGGTTGGGGTTCACAGTGTTAGGACTGTGACTTCCATTGTTAACCTCCCACTAAGCCTGTTCAAAACTCAAAAGTTGGGTGCTCTGACTCAAGGTTTGACCCTGTAGATGAGGCTCATGGTCGAGGTTTTCATGGCCTTCGTGACCTCCATCTTGACCTTTTTACATTTATCTAATCTAGTGCTTGAAATAAAGTAAAACGTGCCACGCCACTTGCCTGCTTTAAGCTCATCATGGAGTTCTATTCTCTTGGCATTGATGAAAATATCAGGCTCCCAAAAGGGAGCCATGTAGCTCTCATCTCAGGACTTCTTGCTACCTGTTTCAGGCCTTCCACACATCCCACTGTACCTCAAGGCTGGCCGCAGCATGCTTCGTGTACTTCTGGCTCAGCTCTTTGGCACTGCCCTCATATGTAGATGAGTGCATAGCCACCCATTATTTCATTGTCTCCACCCTGAGCTGATGCAATGGACCCCAGTACTGAGTGGTCCCTAGGAATTGGCTCATTGAATAACTGAGCTAATATTCAACTCCTTCCTGACTGTAGTACACCATATCAACAGGTAATTTCCAAATAACTTTTCTAGAAGGATTGACAAAGGCAATCAAGGATGAGAGGAAAATGTAGAACATGGTGGTCCTCACACCCTAGAGTCAGAGTGTGAGGTCTGGGGCCAAGAGTAGGGAGGTGAGGGGTGGGGGTTGGGGTGGGTGCAGGTGGGTGCTAGAGTAGGGAGGTGAGGGGTAGGGGTCGGGGTGGGTGCAGGTGGGTGCTAGAACTGCTTTCATAAACAGGCTTTGCTCTAGGTATCCAGGGTTCTCCTTCAGGTATAATTTTGTGCATTATAAGAAATCATTTCTTTTAGACAAGTTGAATGCCATATATGAGTTTCATTACAGACAAACAGAAGGCACTAAAGCTCCCCAGAGACAAAATAATAACATGAAGATGTTTTTAGATACAGTCTGGCTCAGCATTTGATTAAGGAGTATATTTAATCCAGAAGGGAAATAGTTTAAGCACCCACATTTTTTGAATTAGGAGGTTGATGATTTACCAGGAAAAGCCTAAAGAACGAAAGTTTGTAGGGAAAGGTATGTAACAGAAACAAAAGGAAATGACTTTTGTTTAATGTTTATTGTGTTTTCCATCAATTTTAGGGAATGATTTCTTAGTAGCTAATTTGATTTCCAGGAAGTGAATGTCCACAATGTGGCCTTATGGTGGTGCTTTCTCTGAAATACTGGTTTCATAATAATGTGAAGAAATGTCAATTTCTCTGGGTTAGATATCTACTTCTTTGCTAGCAACTCAGCACGGATACTTTGGAACCATCCTCTATTGCTGTATCCTGAGTGTGGACTGCTAATTGCTAACATATTAATTAAAACAATTCTGTGCATTCTTGCTTCAAGAAACTATGGTATTAAAGTTTACATAATCATCTTTATATGACCACTTCCATCTCTCCCAGATATTAAAGATGAGACTGTTAGGATTATTTGCATGCACATTTCCAACAACCAGTTTAGGCTTCTCTAATGATAAAGAATAATTAACACAAGCATCTTTAAAAGATACACTTTCTGAGAAAATGTTTTAATTAAAAAGAAAATTCTTCCTTTGCTTAACTACTCGGAATTAAGCATGGACTGTGCATGGAAACAGCTACTCAGCCCTATTTAGTGGGAATTAAGCATGGACTGTGCATGAAAACAGCTACTCAGTCCTATTTAGTGGGAATTAAGCATGGACTGTGCATGGAAACAGCTACTCAGTCCTATTTAGTGGGAATTAAGCATGGACTGTGCATGGAAACAGCTACTCAGCCCTATTTAGTGGGAATTAAGCATGGACTGTGCATGGAAACAGCTACTCAGTCCTATTTAGTGGGAATTAAGCATGGACTGTGCATGGAAACAGCTACTCAGCCCTATTTAGTGGTTTCGTTGCAGTTATATGTCCACAAGATGGCAGTAAGTGTTTCTGAGATGATTTGGGTCTTTTGTGTGCGAATGTGGGTGTGTGTACATAAGGGGGTAGAAATTTTTGCTCTAGAAGGAAAAAATTATTTATCCGATGTTTTATAGGTTCATGTCAGATAAACCCAGTGGTATATAATTAGTTTTAAATGCTTTCAAGGAGACAGTTACATTGTTGGTCACAACAATTAAGCTGAACACCATCTCACAGAACCATATAACTGGGTTCTACCTCAACTATGAATTAACAAAAATAAAAAAAGTTATATTTGGTTTTATGAAATGATAAAGTTCTGACTTCATTGGCTAATAACTTGCAAATACAGGTTCACTTCAAATCCTTAGGTGGGTGAATGCCATATGTAAAAGTTTTGGATATAGCATATCAGGTGTGCTAGAACCTTCTCTCTAAGAAGGCTTAGGTCAACAGAAAATATCAATGTAAACGCACTCAGTCATTACCCAGGTGATGGGGACTTCATGGACAAGGAGCTGAGCCACTGAAGTGGAGGTTATTTTTAACTGAGTGGAAGAACAGAGAGTGTTTTGGAAAGCAGAACTCACACACATTTGCCTGGAAAACAAGTGGGATCCAGCCCTGCTAGCTGAGTGCATGCAGGTATGGGATGAAATCACGCGGTGGGAGCAGGGAGTAGTCAGGATATACATCAGTGTGCTTGATTGTAAAAGTAGTCCAGGGAAGAGCGCGAACTTGCCTGCTGAATGCTAGGCTTAGAAGTTTGATTTTTATTTGGAAAGCACTGAAGGACCACTGAAGAGTTTTGTGCTAAGTAGTCTTCAAGCAGTGGCATAGAAAGAACAGCCTGGACTCTGAACTTGATGCAACGCAGCAACAAGAAACGGGCTGTGGAGTTACCTGTAGGTCTAGAGAGAGGTAGTGATGGTCATGTCCAACATGAAGTCCTAACGCTAGGATCATTAACTTTGTCTCTTTTGGTTGCTCTCCTCTTTAAGAACAATAACAAAAAAGTTGGACTAAGTGATTTCTTTCCAGTTCCAAACCCCATGGGAATGGCCAGGAGACCCACCAGGTGGAAAGAAAGGGCGATGGATGCAGATAGAAGCAAGGCAGGCAGAACAACCCCTGGTCTTGGACTGCGAAATGAAAGGAGGGCCCTTGACAGGGAGGGGAGAGGGATGATGGAAAAGAAGATCTTTTCGCCCAGCTGGTTGCCTAGAAAGACAATTGGCCCTCAGTGGGAAGATTCATGCCAGCATTGGAAGAATGTATTTGCAGTCTAGACTCTACTCCAGTGCTACACTATGTGGTCTACTGTATTTTTTTTCCCCCCGAGACGGGGTTTCTCTGTGTAGCCCTGGCTGTCTTGGAACTCACTCTGTAGACCAGGCTGGCCTTGAACTCAAAAATCCTCCTGCCTCTACCTTCCAAGCGCTGGGATTAAAGGTGTGCACCACTACTGCCCGGCTCGCGGTCTACTGTATTAGTCAGCATTATTTGTAGCATTAAACATGTTCAAAGCATAATAGCAGTGTTTTAAGATTTGCATAAATTATCTGTAGATACCCAAATGACTTATATGGGTGTGTCCATTCCTCTATCCTACCTGAACAGTTATCAGCACTGAATCAGTCATTGTCAGAGAAGGAAAGGGACTCTTCAACACAAGGTCAAAATGGAAGCAAAAGAAGATATTCCTTGTACAGAAAGGTGACACCGTGGACTCCCCCCCCCTCCCGGCCCCGGGGCTGGGCAGTAAGTTACTTCCTTCTAGTGGTCAAGCAGGAGGCTCAGGTCATCTCAGAGGAAAGCACAGAAGAAACCACTCACAGACATCATTGCCGCCTCAAGCTGCTCCAACCTATCCTCACAGCAGAAGCAACACAGAGATGAGGATTTTTCTCTACAAAGTTCGGATGAGACAGCTGAGTGTAAGGGACAAATGTGAAGTTATCAAATAGTAATCAGAAAATGACTTCCCCAAAATGCAATTTCCAGGGCTGTCACAGAGCCGGCTTGGACAGTCTCAGGGTAATCTCCTGGCTCATAACATTGCACAAATGACAACTGATGCCCACAGGGTGAGCGATGGGGGAAGGGACCCTGACGCTTTGCCAAATGATCAGATTGAAGTCTGTTTGATGGTGTTTGATGCTGAGCACAGACTGCAAGGTGCGCACTTCCATTCAATGTGCTGAATGTTCAACCAGCAGCTTCGTAAGCCTTTGACCTTTCTTCATGAACAGCCATTTACCAAATAATAAACAAGTATATGTACTGTAAAGACAAGAAATCTACACTCCTTACCAAATAAAGCTTGAAGCCCTTCTAACTAGGTAAAATTCTTTTCTATGTAACCATGGTTTATAGTACACTACTGCACTCTGGCCATTTTCACCTCCATGTCTACATTTGGAACTGGAAGGATTTGCATTTGATCTCCAAACCTTTCAGAAATTTCTGAACTTTTTCTGAGAGTCTGGATGGCTCAAACAACAGCTTGAAGACAAATATAAAAGATGTCATTAAGTTTTGGGATGATCGTCACACATTCCCTTCATTAAAAATGATGTAATATGTGTGTGTGCATCAATCAGTATGAGAGCATTCATAAATCAGAGTGTGTATGTGTGCAAATGTGTTTGTAATGTACACGAAGAAATCAGAGGAGACAACTTTGAGGAGTTGGTTCTCTCCTTTCAGCTTACATTGGTTCTGGGGATGGAACTCATGTGGCCGGGTTTGTGGGCAAACAACTTTACCCACTGAGATATCTTGCCACCCCCTTAATATATTAATAATAATATAATTATTTGAAGTATTTCTCTAATAGCAACAATATAAAGGTCCTGTGTAATTTCTTTTGAAATCTGTTTCTTCTTATTTAAATACTCATGAAAGGCAAGGTAAAAGCAGCGCTTATACAATATGGTGGGCATCAGAAAGGCAACACAAACGTACAGGAGCAAGGAGGCACCGGAGAAGGGGTTCTCAGAGGGCAGAATCAAGGGCTAAATATTAATTTTGGAAATTCAGAAGAGCGAAACTGGCCTCCTTGGTGGATTTGATTTTCTGCCTTTGGATCAAATGTTCTGAACCTAGCCCTTCCTTTAGTTCTCAACCAGTAGAGGCCACCATGTACCTGAGAAAGTTGCCCTCTTTGCTTTGTTTCTATCCTACCTGAGTACTGCCGCACAGAAACCGCATCTTCTCTCTTTTACTCCAACACCTATTTTGCCAGATGTTAGCTCCTGGGGCATATTGGTATAGATTTTGCAAATCGGTGAATCAGCCGTTACATCTACATCATTGTTTCACAGATTCATACTCCGTATAAAAAAATAGCATCATACTAACAGAACACATAGTGGGACAGCGCATTTGATGCTGCATAGTCAGTCAAAATTAGGGTTACGGTATGAATAATTTTTATTTCCTATTTTTTATTCTTCCCCCTCTTCTTTCCTATATGCTTTAAGTGTCTATTAACTCAAAGACATAAAGTTACAGACTGTCCAAAGAACCCCCACAGTTTGTTTAGAATAACTCTTGTCAGCCCCATGTCCTGGACAAGATTGTTATGGCCTTTGTCTGACTATGAACACTGAGAGGAATACATCATACCTCCATGTGCCTATATTAAGTGCGTCTGTTGTCACTAGACTGTTCTTTATTCTTTGGCATAAATTTGGACCCTTGTATTTTTTGTCTACAGGTTCTAATTTACAAAGAATAATTCCTTTTATTTTCAGAGACAGTGTTCTGCTAAATAGTCTAGGGTTGGATTTAACGTGTAATCTCTACCATCACACATGGTTCTGGGGATAAAACTCAAGGTCTTGCATACCTCAGACAAGCACTCTGCCATTTAGCTACATCTACAGCCCTATAATAATTCTAAGTTTTGAACACAACAGTGGTTACCATATCTAAAACTAAAAACCAGTCTGTCTGTCTTTCATCCACAGTTCTCAGGTGAAAACCAGTCTGTCCTTCATCCACTGTCCTTAGGTGAAAACCAGTCTGTCTGTCCTTCATCCACTGTCCTCAGGTGAAACTGCTGTTCTTCTCCTCACTGTATATGCATCTGGACTCTCCTCTGCAACAGCTAGGAGTTCTGGGCATTGCTGTTGCTGCTGCCACCGAGACTGCAATCTTCTTGAAACCCAAGACTGATGGGGGCTGGGCATCTCAGCTGTTCTCAGGCTACAATCTGTAGATCATTTGGTGCGGTGACAGGTAGCAGCTCCAGAAAAGCCATCCATTCAAAATTGGACATACGGTCCACATGATCAATTCCCATTTCCCTCATCTCTAGACCTGTGGCTCTCATGTTTAAACTCATATCTGAACCACCCAGTGGAGACTACAGATGTCTGAACTCTGCCCTGTTCTCTGATGCTGTAGGGTCTGGATTGAGACTTGGGACTATTTTTAAAAAGTCTCTAGGTGATGTTGCACTGCCAGTCCAGGGTCCACACTCAAAGAACTACTATTCTGGGCTGAGTTCAGTGTCAAGACTAGTATAGAGGATCTACCAAGGATTAAGAAGTGTAACAAGACCATCATCCTTAGGACCATGTAGGCACAGTGTCATACAAAACTGATGAGTCAGTTGCATCCAGCAAGCTGAAGGCTAGAATGTTCTTCATGCCACAGTGTGGCCTCCATAGAAGTCAAAATGTTGGCTCTCAGAGACTCAAATCTACTATGCATGTCTAAGAGGGTTCCTGGTTGATTCATCATCCTGGTGGCTGCTGAGAGTCCTTGCTACTGGTATAAAAGGGTTGAATGGCTACTGTGATGCCAGTATACACTCAAATGGTATACCCAGTAGAACACTACTCACCTATGAAATCCTGTTACTCATGATGCCACAGATGGAGTGAGAAGACATGATGTTAGGTAAGATAAGCCAGGCACAGAAAGATGAGCTCACTCATGTGAGAAATCTAAAGTAGTCAAGAATAGAGAAATTGAACATAGACTGTTGGTTATGGGAGTCTGAGGAAAGAAGGGAAGGGCCCAAGAGGAGCTGGTCAAAATGTCAACACTTCAATATTAGTGTTAGGTACGAGGAGTATGTTCTGCTATTCTATACACAGCAGGGTGATCATCATTACTTATAATGAAAAAAATAAAACCTCAAAGTATTTAGAAGAGAGAATTCGAGTACATCTACTGTAAAGACATATTTGAAGTTTAAGGTGATGGATACTCTGAATTGATCACTATCCAATACGGTACACCAATGAAAGCATCACACTGTTCTCATCGGTATGTATAAGTGTGACATGCCAATCAAAAGGAGCAGGGACAACATTTAAGATAGTCAAGGATTTGTTTCCTCAGAATGTTCCATCATTGTAGCTTAGTGTCTTTATGGTGGGTGGACAGATACAGACAAGAAGCCACCAGTGAAGAGTTTGGAGATGACAACACAGACACAGCAGCCATGTCAGAGTAGGGCTGGCTGTTTTCCAACAACTAAAACCCCATCAAAATCCTTAAATAATATAATTGATTTTCTTTCAGGAAGAAATGAAATCACACATGGGATGGTAGGTTATATTAAATCAGGGCTATGATGCATGGACTATTTCCCTATGACCTCTAGCCTCTAAAGCTTGTCTGTCTCCTAGGAGATGACATGTAAACAGATGATGCTACAATGCAGAAAAGGATAAGGCAAAGGTCTAGAGAAGTGCTTCTCACCCTTTAACACAGTTCCTTCTGCTGTGCTGACCCAAACCAAAATGTACGTTTATTGCTACTTCATAACTGTAACTTTGCTGTTATTATGAATCATAATGTAAAAAAAAATAAACAAAAACCCTGTGGTTTTCTGATGATTTTAGGAGACCTCTGTGAAAGGATTTTTCCACACCAGGGGGATTGTGAGCCCCAGGATGAGAACCACTGGTCTAGAGAGAGGTGGCAATGGGCTGTACTGGTGACAAAAGATGCAGGAGTCAGTATTTTCTTTGTGTTTGCAGTGAACTGATTTCAGAATGATCATTCCATGTCTGAGCACTTGGAGGGTAGCAAATGGAGTTCTGGTTCAGGGGAAAGGAAAGAAGTGAAAGAGTTAGCACCTTTGTCTCCAAGCCCCAGGGACCTGATCTTGTTATTCCCCTGGTTGCTACTGGCTTTAGGAGGCCATTACTTCCCTAACCTCATTCCTCTTTAATATGAAGAAAATCCAACTTCAAGTTTGGTAGGAATTGAAGAATGTCTTCTGTCCAAAATTTTCACATCAGGTGGAACTTTACTACTCAAGATAAATATAGATTGGCAATTCTATACTGAAATCTGTGGCTATAAAGGCTTCCAGCATTGCTTATCAGTGAACCATCCCCCTTCCCTCTCCTGTGCTTTGAAACTCTTGGCCCATTTCAACCCAACTACTGCTTGCCATTAAACGAAAGAAATGACTATGGACTGGTTTCCCGGGAGTTTGAAATGTCTCTCTTTGAGGTATGCTAGGTGGTGGGGCTGAGTCACAGTTCATATTTTCAGAGCTAAGGGCAGAGTATAAAGTACCTCTTTAGGAGAAGAAAGAAACTCATGGTTATGTGGTTCAGAGCATGTGGTCTATTCTAGGTCAGGAATGGAGAGGCTAAACAGAGCCCTGACTGCTCCATTAAGTCATTACTTCCAGTGGTAAAGATGGCCCCTGTCACTCAATGAATGGATGAGTAATTTATTTCCAAGGCAACTTTAGCCCCTGGATGAACTGATCTTCAAATACCTAACACCACAAACTCGGATGGATTCCCTAAGTCAGGAAAGAAGAAACCCTATGCAGTTCTCAGATGGCCTAAATCTCTGGGTTTAGCATTCCAAATGTAAAAGCCATCCTTATTGTGTTTTTATTTCAGCGAAGCTACTCAGGTTCACTTTTGTTTCTGCAAGACAAATGGTTGCTTCACATCCACAGCTGCGCCTCAGCGCTGACAAAGAAGGGCGTTCCTGCCCACTGCATTGCGTATTCTGGGATGGTTGCACTAACCTGAGCCTATTACCCCCACGTCTCGGCCTAATTTTTTTCTAATCCTGTCAAGTTTAGAGCCTCGTGGATAAGATTTCCCATTGGCAAGTTCAAGGCTGATTAATGAGCAGTTTCAACAGGGAACATGGAAGGAGAAAGGTGTGGCAAGAGGGGATGGTTAGATATTACCTGGAGTAATTCACTACATCCAATCTGGAACAAATTAACCTCTAGAGAAACACATGATAACGTTGGACCTGAGAAGTCCAGGCTAAATGTACTGAGGTTCGAAGCTGCCTGGTGCCAAGAGGGTACTTGTAACAGGCACCTCATGGCACAGCCTTTGAGTCGCTGCAACTCTGAAAGAGGGGTCTGCATACTCCCTTTTCCATAAAGGGGTCTTTTATTCACCAAGCTACCTTGCCTGCTGTCCCTGCTGCCAGCTCAGAGTCACATTGGAATACGGTTATTTTCCCTCCAAGAAGGAATGCCCAGCATGACACTAGAGCCTCTTGCCTTCCTTGTGTCTATAGTTCCAGAATGCCTCTTTCAGAGAATGCACACAAAGACTGTGCTGATTGGAATCAAGTTCAAAAAAGCATGACCCGTATCCCAGCACCTCAAAGAAAGCCTGCCTTGACATTAAGGGGCACGTGCTGTGAACTTTTGGCTTTATAAAACTTCTCACCACTTTTCCATGGGCAGAGCCTGCCTTATTTTTAATTTGTCCTTCAGAACAGTAAGCATTTTAGACTGAAGTTGTATTTGGGTTAACTATCCAGGACTCTTCATAACCCCAAAGCAAGACATGTCAGCCTATCTAGGGCTTCAGTTCACAGTGCAGGTACATGGTAGAGGAGAAATTTCAGTAGCTAAATCAACATTTTTTTTTCTTGGCCTTTTTTTTTTTATGGTCACTAATTTGGGTTCTACTAAACAGATTTTTCATCTAGATTCCCCAGAGTTGGAGGAGAAAAATGGTTACCTCTAGCAATAACAAAGTCTAATATGAAATTTGCCGCTACCATTGACTGAACAGTTTTATTGAGCATGCTACAGGCATTGTGACATTAACTTCAACAATATTATGTTTAAAGAATGTGTGTGTATGGTGTGTGTGTGTGTGTGTGTGTGTGTGTGTGTATGTGTGTGTAGGTTTAAGATGCTGACAAAGGAAGGGGACTCTGGCTCACTTGGAGCTAAGGATACAGGCTGTTGTGAGCTGACCGACATGTGAACTGGGAACTGAAATCTGGTTCCCTTGCAAGAGTGCCAACTGCTCTTAACCACTCTGCTGTCTCTCTGGCCTCCAACATTATCTCTTAATTCTCAATTCAAGTATATGGCAAAGACACTGTTATCCTACATCAGATAGGCAATTAGATAGAATCTATTCCAGAAGACTGTGTAGTTAGGAGGTAGCAGGTGGGGGATGGGATACAGCACTACTTGATCTCACAGCTTTCTTTCTCTTCCTCTCCCATGAATACTGTATCTTTCTGCTGTCGTATCACTTCCAAGTGTTAGCAATGTTCTGACATTTCATCCCTAGTTCTGACTGTTTTCTATACAGAAGCAAAACATATGATCACCTATGTTATATGAACAGAAAACTTGCCCGTGATTATTTTTGAACATCTGTCATTAGTGTCTTTTTAACACAGGCATCAGATTAATGTCAAAGCAGAGTCTTTATTTATTGGGCCCTTGGTACCAATATGTTGAGATTATATACAGCTCTGCGCCCATTTTCCTACAACAGGGCCTCATTCTCGCAGATATACCCATCATCCATCCATCAGTGAGAGGCACATCACTCATATAAAGAACACATTTCCATCAGACCTTTCCTCACTCCACAGATGGCAATTACAATGTTAGGAACCAGAAGGCTATAAAATGAATAGCTGAGAAATGATTAACTTTTAGACAGTTGTCAATTCTGCTCTTAAGAACCAAATGGGGGTAGTAACATCATTGCTCTCCATAGTCCCTAGGATGTAGGCTAAGGACACAATTGCTTGGGCAACCGTAACAAAACACCATAAACTAATGCTTCAGATAACTAATATTTTATGTTTCATAGTCCTGCAGGCTGCAAGTTCAACATCAAGAGAAGGGAAAGGAGAGGCCTTCAGAGGGGTGTGAAGAAGAGTCGGTTCCACACCTTTGCTTTTGGTAGTTTGTTGGGCATCTTTCCTAAAGTTTTATTTATTTTAATGGTCCTGGGGAATTGAACATGCTAGCAATGTTTTTTAGCTCTCTTTTTTAAAACTATCTGTTTTGAGTCATTTTCAGTGGGCTGTCCAGGCTGGCTTTCACCTCATGATCATCCCTCAGCCTCCTGATTAGCTGGGAATACAGGCTTGTACCACTAGCCTTCTCCTTGCTGACCACCACAGACTCTGCCTTTGTCTTCACAGGGAAATCCCTCTGTGGGAATGATTGTTTCCAAATTATCCCCTTTTATGGAGACATCAGACCTATCTTCCATTGTGATGGGAGCTTCAACAGAATTGTCTTTGAAGAATTTGTGTGTGTGTGTGTGTGTGTGTGTGTGTGTGTGTGTGAGAGAGAGAGAGAGAGAGAGAGAGAGAGACCTTTTGTACCAATATGTTGAGATTATATTCGGCTCTACTACAATGGAGCCTTATTCTCCCAGATATATGCAACAAGTGTGACCTCATTCTTGTTAACCGTAACCACAATAACCCCATTTTCTAATAAAGTTATTCTGGAAAGTATTAGCTTGGAGGAGAGTGAGAATT
>LR749507.1:3408820-3508221 GCA_902729485.2 Mus minutoides
CCAGAAGGGAGCGTCTGTCTTGTCCTGGGCCTTTCTCAATCTCCTGCTGTTGTCTCAGGTCGCTTGAGATTGGGCTGGAACAGAAGCTGAGTTCAGCTGCTCACCAGTGGTCCTTAGATTGTTAGGAGAGTCTTGCTGGAAACCTGGGTGGGTGCACGGTACCCAGGCCTTGCGCCCTGCGCAGTGGTCCGGAGATCGCGGTGGTCCGGCTCGCTGGGAGAGCTGGAAACCTGGGTGGGTGCACGGCCCCCAGGCCTTGCGCCCTGCGCTGGAGCGGAGCGGTGTGGGCCGGAAGGGAAGGGGTCTGCTCTCCGCCCTCCGCCTATCTCCCGCTGCAGATTCAAGTCCCACGAGATTGGACTGGAACAGCTGTGTGTTCCTCTTACCAGTGGTCCGGAGATCGCGGTGGTCCGGCTTGCTGGGAGAGCTGGAAACCTGGGTGGGTGTACGGGCACCCAGGCCTTGCGCCCTGCTCTGCAGCGGAGCGGTGTGGGCCGGAAGGGAAGGAGTCTGCTCTCCGCCCTCCGCCTGTCTATCTCCCTCTGCAGACTCAAGTCCCACGGGTTTGGAGTGGAGCAGATGTGTGTTCCTCTTACCGGTGGTCCTGATCGCTGGGAGAGCTGGAAACCTGGGTGGGTGCACGGCCCCCAGGCCTTGCGCCCTGCGCTGGAGCTGAGCGGTGTGGGCCGGAAGGCGATAACTAATATTTTATGTTTCATAGTCCTGCAGGCTGCAAGTTCAACATCAAGAGAAGGGAAAGGAGAGGCCTTCAGAGGGGTGTGAAGGAGAGTCGGTTCCACACCTTTGCTTTTGGTAGTTTGTTGGGCATCTTTCCTAAAGTTTTATTTATTTTACTGGTCCTGGGGAATTGAACATGCTAGCAATGTTTTTTAGCTCTCTTTTTTTTAAACTATCTGTTTTGAGTCATTTTCAGTGGGCTGTCCAGGCTGGCTTTCACCTCATGATCATCCCTCTCAGCCTCCTGATTAGCTGGGAATACAGGCTTGTACCACTAGCCTTCTCCTTGCTGACCACCACAGACTCTGCCTTTGTCTTCACAGGGAAATCCCTCTGTGGGAATGATTGTGTCCAAATTATCCCCTTTTATGGAGACATCAGACCTATCTTCCATTGTGATGGGAGCTTCAACAGAATTGTCTTTGAAGAATTTGTGTGTGTGTGTGTGTGTGTGTGTGACTCTCTCTCTCTCTCTCTCTCTCTCTCTCTGGAAAACATGGTTATACAACTCTAATATAAGCCGAGATGATGTTACCTCGGAATAAGAGGGTCTATATACGTTGTTCACACTGGAGTAAGAACAATTGGCATTGGTGTTATTGGGGTAAAAGATTATTTCAATAAGACCTTTCATAATCGAACCTCCTCTCACTCTTAACAACACAGATGTTTTGGGAGAGTCAGGATTTAAACTCTTGGTGGATAGCAAATGATCTGGTGCACTGGGAGAGATCAGCACTGAGTAAACGCTCTCCACCATTTATATTACAGAGCAGAGAGGGACTAGCTCAGTCACTTGAAGGCACCTAAGAAACCTAGGTTCTATGTGATGGAGCCAGAGGCCAGGCTGTGCTGGACACATGTGTAAACATGTGCCCTGCCATGGAATGTAGGTAGTGCTGTTTCAGAGAAGCACAGTCTGGGGATGAGTACTGGGGACTGAGCACTGAAATCTTTCTGGGACCTCTTAGAGGCATTTAGTGAGAAACCTGATGTTCCCTACCCACTGAAGAGCCATGTTGCACTCTGCTTCCGTGTTGTTTAATGTGAGGGGCTCTAGTACTTCTTAAGTTAATTGGCAGGGGAAAGACTGTTTCAAAGGAGGGTGTCATTCAAGAGTTTGAACAAGTAGCTTCCTGGCCCTATTTATATAACAATTTTAGGGCTTTGTGGTTCTTATTTAGGGATAAGCGTGAAGTACAGTGAGGCCGATATAAATGTGTTCAGTGAAAAACTACATCTTCATATATATTGGTTTTATGTCTCTGTAATTTAAGTTCAGTCTCATGGGCATTGATGTACAGTGGCAGAGTAAAAGGGGTTTCTTACACTCAGCTAATAGTCTCTTTATACCAACCGGTTCAGATATGTTTAACTTCCTTTATCATAAGTCAACAGACCTTTGGTGTTTGATTCAATGGAATGTGGCCTAAATTGGCAATAACCACTACACATTACAGTAGCTTATGATATGCTTTATCTTCAAGGTATCGATTATGAGTTTCTAGCCTAACATGCATGAGGGAACTTGGAATGCATAGAGTATCTAAGCAAAAGCAATATTCTCTCTCTCTCTCTCTCTCTCTCTCTCTCTCTCTCTCTCTCTCTCTTCCCTCCTCCATCTTCTTTCTGAGGCAGGTCATCACTCTGCACCCCAAGCTAGCCTCATTCTTTAGCTGAGGCTGGTTTTAAACTCATAGTAATCCTCCTGCCTTAGCCTCCTAAGTGCTGTGAATATAGGCATAAGATCTCAAAGCTCAGCTATTTGTTTTTAATTAATCCCCAAAGTGTGTCATTGCCTTTAAAATTTTTTTACTACGTGATGGCAGCCATTGAGAGAGTGCCATATGTAGTTCATGATCTAAAGAAAACAGATCCAGGTGTTGTGTAAGTAGATAGAAATCAATTTCTCAATTCTGTCTTATGCCACAATGTAATGTTCACATCTTATTCTAACCTTGGCACATGAGATGCCTCTTTGTTAATGGTCTCTAAATTAGTTTTTGGTTGTGTTCATATGTATGGTATGTGTGCATATGTGGACATGTTTGTACACTGGTGGCCGTGCATGTAGAGACCTGAGGTTTACTTCAGCTGTCTTCCTAAGCTCTCTCTGCTTTACTTACCAAGGCGAGGTCTCTCAGTGAACTGGGAACTTGGTGATCCTGCTTGGTCTAGCTAGCCTGCCTCAGGATTCTCTGTCTTCAGAGTGCTGACACAGACACTCTGTGGTCTCCAGACCTGTCTGGGTTTTATGTGGGTTCTGGATTCTTAAGGCTTTATGCTTGCCTGGCAGGTACTTCATCCACAGAGTCACCTCATCAGCATGACACTTTGACTTTTTGATTCTCAGAGTCCTTCTCATCCCAATACTGTTCTCTCTATGATGAACTCTAAGCTCCTTAGTCCCTTTACAGCTACCAATAGAAAGCTCCAGAAGGAGAAGTGTTGGGTTCACATATTTTTAAAAATGTATTTATTCGCTTTACATCCCTATATCAGCCCCCTTTCCTCCCAGTACCCCCTTCACAGAGATCCTCCCCCACACCCCTTTCCCCTTCTCCACTGAGAAGAGGAGGCCCCCCCATATCACTTCCCCCCAGCACATCAAGTCACTGCAGGACTAGGCACATCCTCTCCCACTGATGCCAGACAAGGCAGGTCAGTTAGGGGAATGGGATCCACAGACAAGCAAAGATGCAGGGACAGCACCCCGTTCTGGTTGTTGTTGGGGAACCCACATGAAGACCAAGCTGCAGCTAGGTATATATTTTAAATGAACTCTTGTTTTCTCTTTCTGTGATGGAGACTTTCAGTTGAGGAGTTTAATGTTCCTGGTGGGGGAGACTTTTTCCATAACAATGTCATCTTAAAGCGACTAGGTTCCTAGAGAGTCATTCAGCCAGTCCCTCCCCCATCCCATGATAATAGAAGAACTGTGAAGTCCATCCTCTGCCACATATGCAACCGGAGCCATGGTCCCTCCATGTGTACTCTTTGGTTGGTGGTCCAGTCCCCAGGAGCTCAGGGAGGTTTGACCTGTTGACACTATTGCTCCCTTCATGGAGCTGTAAACCCCCTCAGCTCCTTTAGTCCCTTCTCCAACTCCTCCATCGGGGACCACACACTCAGTCCAATGGTTGGCTCTGAGCATCCACCTCTGTATTTGTCAGGCTCTGGCAGAGCCTGTCAGGAGTCAGCTATATCAGGCTCTGGTCAGCAAGCACTCCCCGGCATCTGCAATGGCATCAGGGTTTGGTGACTGTATATGGGATGGATCCCCAGATGGGGCAGTCTCTGGATGGCCTTTACTTCAGTCTCTGCTCCATGTTTCTTCCTATGAGTATTTTGTTCCCCCTTCTAAGAATAATCAAAACATCCACACTTTGGTCTTCCTTCTTCTTGAGCTTTCTTTCCGAATGTTTTCAGACTGTGACTATCTTTGATTTGGCTCACTTCTGCCCCTGAACCAGCCTTAGCAGGGGTCGCCTTGACATGATTTTACATTCATCTTTGTTTTAGCATGACCAAACACATCACCAAAGAGTCGTTATCTTTTGGCTTACCATCCCAAGATTTCTCTGTGTACAGTGTAGAGCTCAAGGTCAGCTGGGTAGACAGAGCCTTTTCCCTGTGGCCTCTGCTTCCCTTTCTAGCTTGGTCTCCTGTGTTTGATGTTTCCTTAGGAAATAAGCTGGGTGCTTTCACATCTGTATGAGGTTTACTTGGCTGCAATTCCATTCTTCTCTCCTGAAAAAATGCCAGTTGATGTCTTTAGGCTACCCTGAAACTACCATTTATTGGATAAAATTGCAAAGATTTGTCTAAGTGTTCCTGGCATGATTCTTCGCTTCCCCTAGGTGCACACAGCGTGGCACAGTCTTTGCTCTGGCTCAGAACAGAATGACATGGGATTCTTTGCTTGCCTCCCTTCCCAGGGGTCTTTCTTTGGGGGCAGTGACTGTAAGTTATTCAGCTACTCTTAAGACTTCTCAGAAACATGATAAGTATCATTTTTGAATGAATAAATGGATGAATGAATAACAGAGAGTGAAGTTCTGTCTACCATTTCTTTAATATTTCCAGCTATTTCCCTTGCTTCCCCTCTTTGCAGATTCCTGAGTAAATTAGGAAAACTTTCCCTATATCTGACTTGTAAAACTGCACACAGTTGTTGGCCCAGAAAGAGACAATTGGAGAAATGGAACAGGGATCCTAGGAAGAGCTAAGCACAATCCCGAGTAATGGGATTTCTTCCCCTTTAGTCCGCAGGAAAAGGATTTGCTTTACAATAAATGGTACAGGGGTTGTTTGTCATTAAGGTAGGAAAAATGAAATTGAATGCCCATTGCTTATCATACATGTTATTTAATTCCAAGTGAATTTAATATTTAAATGTAGATACAATAATTACTAGCACGACATTCTAAGAGACTATGGAAAATTATCTTTATGATAGCAAGATCAAAAACAAATTGTTACCCAAGAGATAAAGGCAAGAAATCCCAAAGGGGGGTGGGGAGGACTTGACAAATGACATGTTAAAATTCAGAAAGTCTGTTCTTGAAATGATAGCAGGAAGAAAGCAATTGACAACGATAAGCTTGAGAAAGATAAAAATTTAGGACTAGAATTCTAATCTGCTATTTAAGACACAGGCTCGTTTCTCTTTATCTCTCTTCCCATTACTTTTCTCTCCCCTTCAAAGTCTCTGGTATCTCAGGCTAGCTGGGAATTTAGTGAGGATGACAGTGATTTTTGATCTTTCTGCCTCTTCTTCCCAGGTGCTGGCATTATAGGTTTGTGCCATCTGATTTTTATATAGTGCTGGAATCAAACCTAAGGTTTGGTGAATGCTGGGCAAGTACTCTACCAACTGAGCTAGTCTGCAGCCTCAGGACATTACGTTCAAACATTAGTAGGCAGCAGAAGATCTTGAGAACATATGTGAACCTGTGCATTCTTTTTTTTTTTTTTTTTTTTTTTTTTTTTTAAGAAAGGCTCTTACTATGTAGCCCAAATTTCTTCAACTTTAATATATAGTCCTGGCTGGCCTTGAACTTGTGATCTTCCTGGTTCATCTTCTGGAGTGCTGGAATTACAGGCAAGTGACACCACTGATTCAGATTTGAGTTTATAATGTGTTAAAAATTCAATGAATAGAAGACACTGTCTTTACATTGCACATTAATGAACATGTATAGAATCTCGATTGCCCTTTTAGCTATAGCTTGTGTCCAGCTTTTAGTGGCAAATTTAGAAAACTTACAGGGGTGTTGAGTACACACAACGTTTGTCACCAGGGGCACCTAGTCAAGGGACATCACAATTTTCACTGTGTAAGAAATTATCTCCAATTACAATGAAAAGCACTGTATTTAACAAAGACAATTCTTTTTTTTTTTTTTTTTCTGAGACAGGGTTTCTCTGTGTAGCCCTGGCTGTCCTGGAACTCACTTTGTAGACCAAGCTGGCCTCGAACTCAGAAATCCACCTGCCTCTGCCTCCCAAGTGCTGGGATTAAAGGCGTGCGCCACCACTGCCCGGCAACAAAGACAATTCTTAACTCGTCTTTATGTGACATGAATGGAGGGTGCTATTGTTGGTGTTGATGGGTTTTCACCTTTATTTGTGTTCTACTTGAGATTAATTCTAGCCAGCCCCACACCTCCAACTCCACTGAGTTTATGTTAACCTAAGCTACTTAGCTTCCATTAGCAGTGAGTGTTATTAGCCATTATGTCACCTCCTTGACTCCTCAAGCTGAGCTCATGTGTAATAGCAAAGAGGTAGACGATTAAGAGAAATCCATCTTACACAGCACCACTGAAAAACACCTCTAAGGTTTTCTCCAGTGACATAAAATGCTCCAAAAGTTATAAGAAGAGAGCATCCAATCTCCTCAAACGACTCTCATTGTCTGTTGCTTTATTTTCAATACCGATCGTTGGAAAGTAATGTACTCTCATCTAAGTTTCAACCTGTACTTGCTGCCTGAGAGGAGTTTCTTTGAGATGACATGGAACTGAGTTTTGGCTCCCTCTCATTTACATCCTGGAGATGGAGGGTGCTATAGGGTATCCCTGACGTAGCAAAAGTCAACCATAGGAATTTGAAATTCTCTGATTGTCATCTGGTTGCTGGGCTTTCCTGGGAGAAAGCTACCAACAGGGATGGTGTTAGTATGTCAGAGCTAACTCCCCAGCATTCTGCCTTGAATTAAAAAAATATTAAGTAATACAGACTCAAAAAATTTCAAGAACTGTAGGACAAATAGACTTATAGTTCACCGCTTACTGACTACATTTCTGGGATGAACATCTGTAATAATTCATTTTTCTATTCACAGACTCAAACGCCAGGACAGCTAGAAGAGCTGTCAGATTAAGAGTGCTGTCCCCTCAAGATTCTTACATCCTTTGTCAGACAGCCCGCATCTGCTTGCTTCTCTTTACCTTTCTGTTTTAGCTAGAGCTGGTCTCTCCTCCCCCTCTCAGTCTGAAAGAAAGGCAAAAAGGGAAAGGACCAACAATTTAGCTGGAGGTCAACTGGGAACCCCTGCTAATGGCTGCTTCTTCTCTGCTCAGTGATTTCAGAGAATAGGAAATCAGGCCAGACCCACTGTTGTCATCAAGGAGCAAAAGCTGGTGAGCCAGCGAATGATACTGACTGCCTTTTCCCTTTGAAGAAAAATAATTACACGTTTAAGGGACACGCTTCAGGGCAAACACCTTCTTCTGAGCTCATCACTGTGGAGGACAGTGTGCTGTAGCCTAGCCTGTGATGGAAATGGCCTGCTTCCCTCGCAAGACCCCGTGTCCCTGTGTCCCGTGATCTCTCCCCCTAAACCAGGAATGAGGGAGTCTGAAGATCACGTTTTGCAGCTCCGTACGTTCAGGTGACCCGTGGTTTCTGGTGCTTGTATGAAAGGCCTGAGACTTCTTATTGCTAAGAAAGGATAGGAGGATAAGGCTAACGGAAGGGCTGTGCTACTGTACAAAATACACCTAAGCAGGTAATAGCTTCAATCCACCCTTAGCTCCAGAGCAAGGCGTCTTTACAAATAAACAGATTTTCTGGGAGGCTGAAGTGAAGAATGAGGCAGGGCAAGGGTCAGAGTTAGGGCCTTCATACCTCTTCTGAAGAGGAGGACATTTCCAGTTGAAAATTTGTGTTCAGTTCCTGAAAAAATTAGACTCTTAGCAAATAGGATTTTAAACATATCCCTGAATTTTATTTTTTCATTTACTGACAGCACATAATCGCTCTGGTAGGTAATAAATTCTTAAGAGTACCTAGAGATAAAGGTATTAATGTTTGTCACTATCTGCAAAGCTGTTTGAGAGGTTTGAGCTTGGACAGGGTGTGGGGTGTGGTGTGGGGCTGTCAAAGGCGTTTTACATTTTTAAAGGAAGAATTTGGTTAGCAGTTCAGCATCAGTCTTTACCATTCACGATTAAGAAACATTAATCAAGCTTACTTAACATACATATATGACAAAAAACTATCAACCTATGTTTTGGCTTTGTGTTATAAAGTAAAGGACTGTGCCAGCCCTTCTGTTGGAAGTACATATGCTCCATAAAATGAAAGAACTCATCTCACTGAGCCTTACCCTTAGGTGAAGAGCTACAGCAATTGATGGCTGCGGAGAGAGGGAGAAATGGGCTGCCCTAGGGATGAGCTTCCTGATAAGTTACCTAATCCCAAGGGGTAAATCCTGAACACATATTCATATAAGCAATACTGAAAGGACGTAGTAGACTTTGTGTGTGTGTGTGTGTGTGTGTGTGTGTGTGTGTGTGTGGTATATGTGGTGTGTGTAGTATATGCATATGTATAAAATATGTGCATGCATGTAACAGTAATAAAGAAGAGGAAGTCAGGAATATGAAGAGGATCATGGGAACAAATTGGTGGGGAGGAGGAGTGAGTGATGTAAACACTGTATTCATGTACTAAATTCTAAAAAAAAAAAAACCAAAAAACCCCCAAAAAACCCAAAAGCCAAGCAACCACCTCAGCCTCAATCAAAAGGAAGAAAACAGGGAGAAAGAATTTATATAATAGAATTATTTAGCAAGCAAACTATATCCTCGGTAAAATAAGTATTAATAATTATAGACGCCTAATTTGGAGGGTTGGTTAATTATTTTTGTACCTCTGTGGCAATGGATTGTGAAGGAACGTTAGTAATTCTTGCAACCCCAAATAAAGCATCCAGTTCATGGATAAGCATGTCCTGTTTAGCTTGATTTTCACCATTTCATGCTGTATACCTACAGAAATGTCATAACGTTCAATACACATACATACAATTTTCATTTGTCAACTACATGTTAAGAGTACCTATGTGTTTATTGTTATAACTACATGGTAATTACCTATGCTGTCTTAACTGAAAATCACTAATAAGTTCACAATAACATAAAAGGTATTATTAAAGACGTTAGCAAAATAATTGTGTGTGTGTATGCGTGTGTGTGTGTGTGTGTGTGTGTGTGTGTGTGTGTGTGTGAACTACGGTTTGCTCCTCTCCACTTACCATACCCCGGATTCAGCTTTTCCGGCCCTCCTGACCCTACCTTCTCCCCAGTTCCATCCTGACCCTACCTTCTCCATAGTTCCATCCTGACCCTACCTTCCCCCCAATTCCATGTCAAAACAGTTTTCCTTGTAGACTCCAAGCCAGCCTACAAATGCCACAAACTGTAAAACATGTTTATCAGCATTCTGACATGATATTCTGTATTATAGACCATTTTGTTGCTTTTGGTTGTTGTTCCCAGTGGTGATATTATCCAGTTGATGATTTGATTTTTTTCTTCTGTCCTCACAGCCCCAGATGGACTACAAACACAATACAACCAGTCCTTGGCATATGACTGAGCACGTCACAAAAGTTTACATAGAGCTTAGTCATTTGAAACTGAAAATGCGTTCCCCAAGAGAAACCATCCAAGGAATCATAATTAGTTTCCAAGGGTACTCTCTCAAATCCGTTTAACCCACATTGTAAATTCCTTTTTTTAAATTAGATATTTTCTTTACTTACATTTCAAATGCTATCCCGAAAGTTCCCTATACCCTACCCCACCTGCTCTCCTACCTACCCACTGGGGTCTACAAACCTTTAAGTGTCTCACATTGGAAATTCTACCAGGGTAACATTTCTATTAAATTTGCTCATCGTTTATCGAATTATTTGTTTGGTTAAATGGATATTTACTCTTAGCATGGCCAGAAGCAAACCTCTGCTCCTTCTGCACAGACTAAGGGGCACCTAGCTATGAGCAGAGGGCTGCAAGTGGGCTTAGTGACCAGGCAAATACTTCTCAGAGATAAGCCGGAGGTAGAGAGAGAAATCATGACCTCTCTCCTCACCATCACCCAAATCCCTGGGCAGGTCCCTCAGCATCAGATGACCTTCATTTAGAAGCAACATACCTTCAGGGTTTTCTCTAGTTATGTGGTCTGTTCTCTGGCTTTCATCCTCTTTCCCCCTCCTCTCTCTTCTTTCTCTTCTCTCTCCTCCTTCTCTTCCTCTATGTCTCTCTCTTGCCATTCTCCCCCTCTCTCTTCTTCCTCTATCTCTCTCCCTGCCTCCCATTCTACGTCCCCTCATCACCAGACATTTATTAGCTCCAGTGTTGGTACAGCTATCCTGGCAGATTCTAGGGATATAAAAGACAGGAAGATGGGTAAGAAATAGTCCCTGCCCCTGGGGCTAACCTTCTATAAGTAACTACAAGTAACATAACTATGTTTATAGGCCAATAAGAACTATACCAAACAGTAGGTGGCACAAAACAGCTTCAAGGGGTCCTTAAAATGCATGTAGAGTTGGATAATAAACACAATCAGAAAATTAAATCAGAATAAAGACCATATTTCATATGCCACAAGAGAAACTAGAAGCAAGAGTTAAATTGTATCTATCACTCCTTGACCAGAGAACTCTTGCTTTGCATAGAGTCTGCCCTCACCTCTCTCCCAGTACAATTGTAGCACAGAAGGCAATTGAAATGCATTCTGCTGTAGAAAATATATCCATTCAAGAGAGAGACAGACTTTTAATTAAGTCCTACTAGCTTGTCCAAAGCTCTCTGAAAGGTGAACAACTCAAATGCTGTAAGCAGGCAAGGGCTAAGGGAGAGGGAGAGGGCAGACCACAGGCACTGACCCAAATCTGGAAAAGTAGGAAGAGTGGTTCTTCCTGGAGTCTGGCGTCATGGCAGCTGGAGGGAGGAATACCCTTCTCCAGACCTTTGCTTGGTGTTCTCCTTGCTTCTCAGAATGCTGCTGCCAGGCTTATGGCTTCCAGGCAACAGAGATTAGATGACATGTTAGAGTATGGAGTCTGATTACTATAGGGATTCTTGTAAAGTGATGCTAAGGTCCTCTGTCCCAATGAAAGAGTCATTTTTACACAAGACCTCCTGGCCAGAATTTCAACACATACATCTTAGGTATGAGAGGGATGGCAATGGTTATGGGGCCCTGTGAGGAAACTGATAAACAAGATGAGATGTCAAGATTTTCTTCTCCTTTCCTTCTCCTTTTCTTCTCCTTCTCCTCCTTCTCCTCCTTCTCCTCCTTCTCCTTCTTCTTCCTCTTCCCCTTTTCCTTGTCCTCCTCCTCCTCCTCCTCATTCTCCTTTCCCTTCCTCCTCCTCTGCTAAAAAGACAATCTACTTATTTTTATTTTAATGTCTCAATGTTTGGCCAGCATGTACGTAAGTCTACAACATACATACCTGGTGCCCACGGGAGGCCAGAAGAGGGCACATGGAACTGGAATTATGGATCTAAAGCCTCTATGTCGGTGCTGGAACCAGAACTGGAATCCTCTGCAAGAGCAGCTGGTATGATTAACTGAGGAGTCATCTCTTCAGCTCCTAAACTCCCACATTTTTTCCCAGAGAATGGAAAGAGAATTCTAAGGGCTCACTATGAATGTCCTTATAACTTACAAAAACATCCATAGGATGTCTGGAGTTGGGGGGTGGCACAAAATAAACCCTTTGGTAATATGAAATAGGTTTGTTTGGTTTGGATACAAAATATACCCAGAAGCTCGTGTGTTCAGGGCTTAGTCCTGGGATAGAGGCATGATTTGAGTGAAGGTCATTGGATGCCCCCCAAACTGGGTCACATCCACAGGTTGGGAGCCACTGCTCTAGTGTATGTGTTCTGCCGAAACAAGGGGATAAGTAAGAGAAAGGTAAGAGCCCCGGGAAGCAAATCTGACACAGGAGAGTTGAGAGTGGAAGAGATTACCGGAATGATAGTGATGGAAGTTCCCAGAACAAACACTGTAGATCTGAGTAAGAGAGCACAGAGTTCAAGGGAAATGTTTATAAAGACTGAGAGGAAATTATTTATCTTATGATTTGACAGTATCGGGAAGAATTTTTTATTGTTCTTTTGAAAAATTTAGGACTGAATTTGTTATGAGTATAAAGGAAATTAAGCAAACATACAGAGAGAACCAGCAGTCATTCAACTCAGAGAAACAGAGGAACAGTCGAGAAAAGACTCGGGGTTATAGTCCTCCGCATGCTCACTTGTAAGCAGCACTTAATTATAAATATGTAGCAATGTAACATTGCTATGAATAAAAAACTGTTATTAAACATTATCAAAAGTAAGGAAAGACCCCTCCCTTCTCTTTGCATTTTTGTGTGTGTGCACATAGAAGCTAAGACCTGATAAGTAAGACGTTTATAAATGTCTATAATTAACAAATGGAGTTATATCCAGTCAAGCATGCAACATGGGAACAAATGCCCTAGAGAGCTGACAGCAGTTGTCTTTAAAGAGTGGGAAGTCGGATTGAAGTAGGATGAGGGAGGTTATCCCTTGTTTAAATCAGGTTTATTATGCTACCATCTTTAAAAGATTCTACAAACACCACTTTCTTAAATATAAAAACTAAATGCAGAGCACCACACTAGCAAAGGGGAAACTATGGATGGTTCAAAGCAGAAGCAACAAAATTATAATGAACTTTCATAATGCTAACTATGTTAGAGAACACAGGAATGTGAAAATGATTTGTTTTAAACTAAGTTCAGTAGCATGTATGGCAGACATTTGGTGTCTTTGGGAAGGAGCTGCGGCCCTGAAGCCTCTGGCAGGGTAAGAGTCACTGTGAGCAGTAAGTAGCATCTTAGAATGCCCGTTATCAAATGAGGTGGTGTTTGCATCTCTCCTGTTAGTTCATAGCTGGAAGCTTCATCTTAGCAATCTAAAGCATTGGGACAAGATAGTCTTTGTCTTGATGTCAATTTTTATTAAAGTAGAAAAAAATTCTAAAAGTTCTTAAGCAAACATGGTAAGTTATGATTTTAGTATTGGCTTATAAACAACCCCACTAGGCTCCTCCCAGGAACCCAGCAACAGTGACGTCATCATCTGCCACCAGGTGCGAGCCAGGAATATAAGAGGATTGTTCTCCCCTCTCCCCTCTCCCCCCNCTCCCCTCTCCCCTCTTCCCACTTTCTTTCTCCCCTTTTCCCACTTTCTTTCTCCCTCTGTTCCCATGTGTTCCCAGCCGGCCTCTTCCTTTCTTCTCCTTTCTCCTCTCTTTTCTGTCCTCCTCTGCCCCCCATTTCTGACTCTATCCTTTTTCCAGATTCCCTTCTCTTCCCTTCCCTGGCACTAAATCCTCTTTATACCAGGCCTGTCTGCATGATGTGGTTGCTCAAGGGGACATTTTAGCAGGGCCCTGCCAAGATGTTCCCTCTTACCCTGTTATAAAGCGTAACACTTATAATAGAGGAAAAAAGTTAAAATGATTAAAATGCATGAAAACCGACTTCTTATTTATGTGTTTTACTGATAACCCACAGAATGTGAGTGTCTACATTTGGCACTCTGTCTGTTCAGATTCTCTAAGACTTTTCCACTTTTATATTTTACTTTCTGCAGTTCTGAAGATTGAACCCAGCACTTAGTGCATGCTCTACCCCCATGCTGCAACTCCAGCCCACCCATCTCACTCTTTTCATTATAGAGGTTCAAAAAAAAAGTGATGGCTGATCCTGCTTGTCAACTTGTCTAGATCTGGAATCAACTAAAATACAAGTCATCAGGCACATCCATGAGGGGCTTTCTTGACCATGTCATTTGAGACAGAAAGTCCTGTGCCTTGTGGTTGCAGCCCAGATAAAAGGATGTGGAGGAAGGAAGCTTTGCTTTGTGCCTGCTTGCCTTCACTCTTGCTGGCAAGTTCATCTCTTCTGCTGCTGCATTCCTTCACTGATATTACAAACAGCTTCTTCAGGCTTCCAGTGTAGACTGTGGACAACCAGCTCTTCAGGACTATCCAGACCTTTAGTGCCTGCTTGGGATTGCTTGAGGGATAGAATGTTGACAAAGTTCTCAGCCTCTCTAGTACCTTATCATGCTAGCCATTTTTAATAAATGCCCTTTAATACATATGTTCATCCCATCCTTTCCATTATAGAACCTCTGGCTAAGACAAAGGAGGCACAGGAGACCTGACAGTCACAGGTTACAGGCAAGATGGGGCTGAAACCCTGTGGTTGTTACCTGAGAATAGAACTCGACTAACCTACAAACTAGAGGAGAAAGTATTAATGTCTGTGTTCATACAGTCTTGGCTGTGGCTTCTGACAGACTCAGAAACTTCAGCCACTTCTGTCCAGTTTGACAGAAAGCCCAAATCTCTAAAAGTGAAGCAGAAACATCCTTTCCCCATCTGGAAACCAATTCTCACGTGAGATGAAGAGTTTATTTGGATCAGGAAAAAAAAGTAAGAAGACATAAAAATCTTGAAAAAATTTTAGGCTAGAAACTTCTAAAGCTAGAGTTTATTCAAACTTCTAAAGCTAGTATTTATTCAAACAAATAAATACTGTAGAAATTATTGTGTTAAAATATACACATGTGAGATTAAAATATTGCCCAAGAAACCCCTTTACTGTCTCCATCAATCACCTATGTCCTGCACCCGTGTGTCTGTCTAGACATTAACTTCAGTGTTACATTTTATCACTGATAAGAGAACCACACATGTTGTTTTTGAATGTTTAGGCAGTGAATAGGAAAAGATCTCCAAATCACTTCTAATCTTGTCCCTTAGTGGCGATCACTGCGGATACAGTGAGGATGCAGCAGTTCAGACCTTTCTAACTGTGTACAGATAAAAGCAATTTGTTTCTAAACCAGAATTGTAGACCTACTTAATGTTAATTTTGGTTGCTATATTATAGATTTTGCCTGTGTCACTAATTTTTAACAATATGATGCTAATTATATCTAATGAATTTGAAGAGGGTTCTGAGTTTTCTAAACATCCTGGCTCACTACAAAAAAATGAGTCTATATGGTTATAACTGGGTGTTATTGATGTGTACATGGCTTGAAAACTTTGATATTTTTTCATTAAAACAAGAAAACAATACCTTTATTGTCAAACAGATCATGACCTCCTTCCAGTGGTTGTCCTTGGTAAGTCTCCATCATTATTAGATGCCCCTCTTTAGGAAGGGACTTACTAGCATGCTTTCTAACCCCGACATCATACATATCTAACTCTCTATTTCATAGTGTCATAGTTCATTCCTCTGGGGTCAAGGGTCAGGCTTCCACAGAAGTGCCCACTGAAATGAAATTCAACATGCCAATGTTTCCAAAGGTGTCCCTGTGATCAACCCTCCTGAAAGGGAGGAGCACAGGAAGGCAGGATCTACAGAGGGAGAAGCTGAGCTGTAACTGAGTTTCAGCAGAACCCCCAGCCATACTCTAGGGACTTTTCAAGGTGGGATGTCACCAGTTGCATCAGTGGCTTGGACCTTGACTATTCCTATTTCATCTGAAGCAGCTGCCTGGAGCTGGTGCCCTCCCCTGTATTAGTGGCTCTTCCCCGAGGCAGTGAGACACAGGGCTTTATAACTGAATGCCTGGAGCAAGCAGCTCTATCGCAGCTGAACTAGCAAGTTCTCTCCTGAAGGGGACTGTGGGCAGGTTGTCACAGCATCTTTCTCCCTTCTCTTTCCCCGGGTTGAAATCTGGGACACATTTATTATTATTATTATTATTATTATTATTATTATTATTATTATTAATTTTCTGTAAATGTAGGATGCTCTTGTCTTTTTTTTGTTTTTTTAACTTAGCAGTCTGTGATTGGCTGCTTCTGTGTTTGGGGACAATGTTGGGGACATGTGGCAGAACAAGATGCTTGCTTCAAAGCAGCTAGAAAATGAAGTTAAAGAGGAACAGACTAAGGTCCCAATGTTCCCTTCAAGGATATATCTCTAGAGTAGATTTCGTCTCTTTGGCCACAACTCCTGAAGACCCCACCATGTCCCAGAAGCAATGCACTTTAGCAGCAAGAGTTTAACCTATGGCCTTTAGGGACAGGACTAGCTCTAGCTCTGGTCCCACTTTTTCGTTAGTTTTTTTCCAGCAACCCTATACCCAAATCCTTCAACCACGGTCTCTCTCCTAGCCTCCCTTCTCCCTGCCAGGCACAAGGGTGGGTTGGAAACTCTTTGTGATAGGCAGGTCAGGATAAATCACCTCTGCTTGCTTCTCCTTCTTTCTCCTCTTCTTTTATTTCTCCATTGGGTTTATTGAAAGCGGTGCCACACTGTCACTGGGAGTTTATCTCAGCCAGGTTTCTGACTGTAGACAGGAACAGCCTTCAGTGAGCAACTCTCCTAATCTATCTATCCATGTGGGTTATTCCATTTTTCCTAGAGGAGACACAGCTGTAATTTTCAGAAGACGAGTAGCACCATGTGTCTCCATTATGTGATCTCCCAATGGCTGGATCCGAGGGGTAAGCCACTGGCTCTTTTACATGCCTGAATTGGAAAGTAGGAAGGCACCTAACTCATTCCTCTAATGACTCTAGCTCAGCTGTAAAGGACATCTCTTGACAAAAGCAGGTTGATTTTTTGATTAATAAGAATGGGTTTCTACTTTTCAACATTTGCAAATAGTCTCCCTGATAAAAGCCACCTAGTTAGCCGACACACCTTTTCTCGTAGCTTCTTCTTGGTGAGCAATGTCTTCTATGTGAGACTTCTTTGTTATATGCAGAAAACCTTGCAATTGAACAAACCCAGCCACTCAGGGATTTACCACTTGGGGGTGGGGAGGGAGAGCATCACAGTATGTGAAGATGAGGAGAATAAGTCACGTGGTAGGCACTTTCTGAGAGGATGAAAAAATGAGCTTAGAGCTGCCAAAGAAGCAGGATCTGAGCTTACAGGACCCTGCTCAAATCAGGTGGCTGCTAGATACTTTTATCCTCACTGCCCACAGGACTTTTCATCCTTGCCACCAAGCTCCAAGGAAAGGTACTTTGTGACCCCCCAAGTTTGAAATCTCCACAGGAGGAAACAAAACTCAAAGACGAAGGCCTCTTGTGGTCCAGGCCCAGGGCATTAAGAACCTGCTCACCCCTTCTGCAATCCTCTTGTAAAATGCCTTCCTCCAAAGCCTTTAAGATTTAAATCTCTAATCCATTTCAAATTTATTTTTAATAACTTCAAATAAATTCTTAATTTCCAATTAAGAATTTGAATTAGAAATTCTCATTAAAATTTAACGTTCTGAAATGTTAAGATACAAGAGTTGCTGGCCTGCTGTCAGTTAGCTTTACTCCGATACATAATCATCCTAGGAATCTGAATGTATATGAAATGAGATGCTCTGATCCGTGCTTTACTGGAAGTAATTCACAAATATAAGAAGACCGAAGCTGTAGGAGATACTCTAGCCGAAGTTGGGGAATGACTGGGGACCAGCTGGTGTTATTGGGTGGGTGTCTGGGAGAACCCAGGGTCAAGGCAGGCTGCCCAGGTGAGGTCAGAAAAGATGGGAAACTTGGATGAATTCTTCTGCAAAGAGGAAAGTACACGGCATGGTGGTTATTTTATCATCCCTGATTCAGTCATCCACAATGCTTGTATGCATCTGAACATTAAACAACACTCCACACATTCACATGCAGCTTAGTTGCCTAAAAATAGAAAGCAGTTTATAAATAAGTGAAATTGATGGCTGTTCACAGCTTGCAGAGCATTCCCAGGGTACCAGAATGTCTCTTCTAGGAAGGCTTATCTGAGATCTCGCTGAGCCCTCCTGCTGGCTACTGGGAAGAGGTCAGTGGGAATAAGAGGCTGGGAGAGTTCTGATGAGCATGCTCCGGGGACCCCTGAGTCTTCAAAATGAGTTTATAAGAACAGGGTCCCTCATAGGGCACTGATGGTGGCTGAGCTGACAGCAACAAAGTTGAGACTGTCCTGTGAATACTAACAGTTGTGCGGGGATTACCAGGAGCCCCCAAATCCTCTGAATATGGCCTCATTCTGAAGATTCCCAGGATGGTCATTCCCACCCCTGACACCCAACGCTAGTATTCTGCCTAGTGCAATAGAGGCTTTTTTAAAATTTCAAATTAAAAACTTAGAAGTATTTATTTTGGTTTGAATTGTGTGCATGTGTGTGCTCGCACATGCGCACATTCATGCGTAGGGTTGTTGTGTAGTTTTGTAGTTGTGTGCATATGTGTACAGCCAGTGCCTCTGGAGGTCAGAAGAGGGTGTCAAAACATCTGGAACTGGAGTTAGAGGTGGCTGTGAGCTTCCTGACGTGTGTTCTTGGAATAGAACACAGATATTCTCTAAGAGTAGGACAAGGATCTTAAATTGGAGACATCTCTCTAGCCATGCTCTAAAAAGCTGAAGGCTTTCTGAATCAACGGCTTTGTTTATGCAGTACCCAAGATATTCTGAATCCAAGACTTTGTTTATGTAGTACAAAGGTCATTTCCAGGCCTTTTTATTTTTGTCTTCAATAAATTCTATAGTTTCATTTTCTTTAATGACTTCTTAGAAAACGTTTTCAAAAAAAGCCTTGTGTTGCTTTTTACAAAAGCAGACTGGTGGGAGCAGGCTACTCATGAGGAAACGGGAGGCTCATCAAGAAAGATCTATGCCAAATATGCAATATTATTTACCCATATAAGTTCTGATATGTAATACAATGTGGACATAGTTTAAAACTATGCTAAAAAGCCAGACATGAAATTTTATATATTACATTATTCAATTTATGTGCAATGTTCAGAATAGGCAAACTCACAGAGCCAGAAAGTAGTCTGGTAATTTCTGGCTGGAAGATGAGATAATGGGTTGGGGTGAGACAAGCTCCTAATGGGAACAGAGTTTCCTTTGGAATCATGAAAATGTTTTAGAACTACATATAGAGGCTATACAACAAATGTCATTGAATTAACTTTAATTTATTTATTTTAATTAATTATTTCTTATATGTTTGAGAATTTTGCCTGCATACATGTCTGGGCATTGTGTGCATGCAATGCCCATGGAGTCCAGAAAAAAGTGTTGGATCCCCTGGAACTGGAGTTACAGCCAATTGTGAGCTACCATGTGGGTGCTGGGAATTGAACTGAGGTCCTCTGGAAGAGCAGGCATGCTCTTATATGCTAAGCCACCTCTCTAGTCCCCTTAATTTTTGTTTTAACATGGTTAAGTGTGCAGCATGAACTTACTTCATTTAAAAGAAAGAGGGAAGTGTGTTCTTGGTTCTATGAAGAAACAGAACAAACAAAAATAAACCGGTATCAGCTAGAGTCGTCCAGCCCCTCCCACTCTCCCTCCCTCTCTCCCTTCCTTTCATGTTTATGAAGATCAAACTCAACAAATGATCAGTAGTGCCTCTCTATTTGCCACCTTAATGAGCAGGTTCCATGAGTTGAGTCTCTGTCCTTCTCCATTTAGGGTACTGTTGTCTTCTGCAAGTTAGTTAAACGTATCACACATTTCCCCCTGCCAAACAAAAACATTATGTACATTCCCATTCTTCTGGAAGAGTACCAACCACTGAAAACTTACAAGATAAGAGTATTTTCTTAATCACCCCTCTGCCGCCACACCTGTCTGATGAGGTCTACTACAATACCATCAGGGCCCAGCCTCCCACAATCACGAGCTCAGCTGACGTCAGGATCTGGGACTGGGGGAAATTTTATCTTTCCCAAGCACAAGTGTCAGCTGGGCTTAAGGGAATGAAGGACTGCAAGACATTTCCTTTCTCCTTCAAAGCAAATAGCTTCCTGGAAGGAAGTCAGTCTCAGAAGTGTGTGTGTGTGTGTGTGTGTGTGTGTGTGTGTGTGTGTGTGTGTGTGTGTGGTGTTGGCATAGGGGGAGCAAACTTCTCCAAATGCTACGGCCTATTCTTTCAAAGCTCACCTCCTGGGGTAATGGGTCATTAAAAGACAAAAGAGCATATCAAAAGAGTCGAGTAGATAAGTGTGAGCCATTCATCCACCAAGGGAAGACAGCATAGACTGAAAAGGTGGATTTAGTAATGAGGTGATGTCAACTTAGGTGCCTGTCTTTTCTTCACTCCTATTGTACTTACAAGAGGAACGTGTCTGTGAGATCTCTTGTTCTTGTAATTCCCACTCTAAGAACTTATACATTATTTATTTTTATTTGGGTCCTGTCGTCTCCTGGAATGTTATCTCGACACGTTTGCTAGTGATCTGTTAATTTTTATTTTTAAAGATGTGCAGAGTCCCATTTACTCCAGAGACACGAGCTGACTTCTAAATTCCCAAGCTGGTTTTAAAATCTCATGTCTTATTCTTCCTCCTAGCCCGACTCTGCTTTTTTTTTTTTTCCCCAACTCAGCATTATGTCTGTGCGATTTGTGAATTGTAAACAACAATCATTTTTTAATGTTCTTAGGAAAATGCCTTGGCTGCATTTCAAGCCATTTATGTATTCTTCTCATGATGTTATCTGTAATTAAGCTTCGGGTAATTAACATTTCCCTCAAAATCAGTATCTTTATATCTTTCCCTCTTGTTTGTTATAGAACATTAAATTAAATTCAGCACAGGCTTCCTCTGTGTCCTTGGCCTGATCATGAAGGTCAACTGAGTTTTGCATCCCCACCCCCTACCCCCACCACACATGTAAATAATAAGATGATTATGGACCAGAGAGGAACATTTAATTTAGTAAACCCAGAGTCTAGACAAGGAAAGAAACAGTGTGTTCTCGGTTTCCCTCTCCTCTTTCCTCTGTCTTTCTTAGGCCCATGCCCTGGACCCAGGCAGCAACCTGGACTAGAGGCAAATGACTAGTTCTGAGGCACTCTTAGTGCTGGCAGACACTTGCAGGAGCAGTTTGGCTATGGAGCTGCTGTCTGGATTGGAGAGGAGGCCTCTTGTTCAGGGGCAGTGATAATATTCTTGGAAATAGCTCACACAAACCACTTGCTACTATTTTGTTATAACGGCTCTTAGGAAAATAGGAGCCATGCTTTAAATCTAAATTCCAGGCAGGAGCCCCTTTTTTTTGTTGTTGGGTTTTTGTTGTTGTTGTTATTTTTCCCATGTGGTTGCTGGGATTTGAACTCAGGACCTTCAGAAGACCAATCGGTGCTCTTAACCACTACACTCCTCCATTGCTGGTGGGATTGCAAGCTGGTACAACCACTCTGGAAATCAGTCTGGCGGTTCCTCAGAAAACTAGACATAGTACTACCAGAAGATCCAGCAATAGCTCTCCTTGGCATATATCCAGAAGATGTTCCAACTGGTAATAAGGACACATGCTCCACTATATTCATAGCAGCCCTATTTATAATAGCCAGAAGCTGGAAAGAACCCAGATGTCCCTCAACAGAGGAATGGATACAGAAAATATGGTACATTTACACAATGGAGTACTACTCAGCTATTAAAAACAATGAATTTATGAAATTCTTGGGCAAATGGATGTTTCTGGAGGATATCATCTTTAGTGAGGTAACCCAAAAGAAGTCAGTTGATAGGCACTCACTGATAAGTGCATATTAGCCCAGAAACCTAGAATACCCAAGATACAACTTCCAAAACAAAAGAAAATCAAGAAGGAAGACCAATGCATGGATACTTCATTCCTCCTTGGAATAGGGAATAAAATATCCATGGAAGGAGTTGCAGAGACAAAGTTTAGAGCTAAGACAAAAAGATGGGCCATCCAGAGACTGCCTCACCTGGGGGTCCATCCTATAATCAGCCACCAAACGCAGTCACTACTGCATATGCCAGCAAGATTTTGCTGAAATGACCCTGATATAGCTGTCTCCTGTGAGGCTTTGTCAGTGTCTGGCAAATACAGACGTGGCTGTTCACAGTCATCTATAGGATGGAACACAGGGTCCCCAATGAAGGAGCTAGAGGAAGTACCCAAGGAGCTGAAGGGGTCTGCAACCCTATAGGTGGAACAACAATATGAACTAATCAGTACCCCCAGAGCTCGTGTTTCTAGCTGCATATGTAGCAGAAGATGGCCTAGTCGGCCATCATTGGGAAGAGAGGCCCCTTGGTCTAGCAAACTTTATATGCACCAGTACAGGGGAATGCCAGGGCCAAGAAGTGGGAGTGAGGGTGTACGGGAGCAGGGCGGGGGGGGGGTGTATAGGGGACTTTTGGGATAGCATTTGAAATGTAAATGAAGAAAATATCTAATAAAACAAATTCCAAGCAGGAATGTTGCCTCTCACTGAATCCATTTTTTCCTTTCTCTTCTTCCAGTTGGGGCCCTGCAGCTGTATTAGTGAGACCTCTCTAAGACACATTGGAGAGGAAGAGAAGCCCCCAAACTCTTGACACTGGAGCTGAAGGACAAGCCTTCCACAGAAGTGTAGACTTTCCTTGAAGAATTATGAACCATGGGAGGAATAGCAAATTGCATGCCAGGAAACAAGGTTCTTGCTTAACCTCTGCTTTTACAAATCAACAAGAGACCTGTCACCACATTTAGTAGTGCGATTCTGGAGACCAGGGCCGGCTCTGCTGCTGGACATGGGTAACCCAACCCCATCATTCTATGGGGGCAAATCATTTTTTTTTAAAATCAAAGTGAAGTCCATTATGAAAATTCAACACACATCTTCAAAAAGGAAATGAGCCTCTTTCAAATAGCATTAGGATATAATTGCTAAAAGGTAACAAATAAGCTAAGCAGAAGAGGAAGTGAATTAGAGCCCTTCTAATCACACAAGGAAAATAATGACTCATATTTACCCAGGAAGATACTTACAGCCTCGGTACTGGGGGAACAGGCACTAAGTGCCTCATTAGTTTTATAAATAGTCAATGATGCAAAACCAATCTTCCAAGGAGGGTCAAGAGGATTTCCTATTTCTCTGGACAAAGATAACCAGGGAGGGCAGCTGTAGAGATTGCTATTTCCCGAGAAACTGCAAAGCCAGCAACCTGCTTATACTGATGTTCTCTAGAAGCGCACATCACCCATACATAACCTGGAAAACAGTGCATCCTTTTATGGTGAGCAAGTGATCTGTATAATATAATCTATGTAGTGCATATATATATATATATATATATATATATATATATATATACACACACACACACACACATACATATATATGTATACACACACACACACACACACACACACACATATATATATATATATATATATATACACACACACACATATATATACATACATGCATATTCATATATGTGTATTGAATGTTGTTCTTTCTCAAACAAGTTGAGACCCAGTCCTCAAGGTGATGGTACTTGAATGTGGGACCTTTGATAAGACACAAAGATGCATCCCTCACAAAGGGATTAGTGTCCTGAGAGGCCCCAAAGTGCTTCTTTTACTCTTTCACTGTTTATGAAGCAGGGAGTGTTGTCACTGAACCTGTCTTCTCTGATAATAGATTTCCCAGCTTCCACACCTGTGAGAAACATGTCATTTGTAATCCACCTAGTGGCCAGTATGTCTGCTGTCTGCAACATTATCCCAAAGGGACTAGATGTGGGGTTTTCCTTTGGGCAAGAGTTGTCCTCAGACTACAAATCAGGTGCCCATGATGGCCAGCAAAGTACCCTTTGCAGAGGCTGTGAATGTTCTCTGGGCAATGGCTAACATTTAGAGAAGGAACAGATCCAGAGGGACAGTGTCTTCACAGGTAGACTGGCTTCTGTGAACAGCAGGTGCCTGTCACGTGCACTTAAACTCTCAAGTCACACCTAATATGATTTGTCAATCACCACAGCTTTGAAGATTTTCACACTGCTGTTCATGTTTCACATAAAGTTGTGGACTGTACAAAAAATATTTAAGAATTCCTTTGCCTTGGGGCTGGAGAGGTGGCTCCACGGTTATGACTAGCCATTACTCTTNGCCATTACTCTTATAGAGGACTAGAGTTCAGTTCCCACCATCCGTAGTGGGAGTCTCACAATTACCCATCACATCAGGTCCAGGTGTAGCCAACCAAGCTTCAGTGGAAGATGGAGCATCCAAGACGACTAGGGCAGCACAAACTGTTCTTGGTGGGTTTAAAAAATCAAGGGCACAAATCTGGGTGTGTGGTGACTGGGGAGGTGCTGTGGATCTTGGAAGAGTCAGGAAAGGGGGTGAATATAATCAAACCACATTGTAGGAAACTCTCAAAGAATTGATAAAATTTCTTGTCCTTAAGACCAATGAAATATATACAAAAGGTCTGTGAAATTTATCATAGAACCCTACCTTAGCCATAAATCCAGGGGCTACCATTGAATGAAAATTTTTTCTGACTCTATATTCCATACTTAAGTTAAGACAACATGAAAACCACAAGCTTGAGTACCAGATATCTTGATTTTTTTCAATCTCAAAAGCGTTTTCACTTCTGAAATATCTTTGCAAGGGACCTGGATATGTCCAGATCCAGCAGCTTCTTTAGTAACAGGAGAGAGAGAGAGAGAGAGAGAGAGAGAGAGAGAGAGAGAGAGAGAGAGAGAGAGAGCTGTGTTTCATGGTGAACACAGCCAAGTTTTCCAAAAGACAAGGGACTGGATATTGAATTTCTCAAATGCTTACATCCATCATTCTATATATTGGCCACGTGACAGAATAAATACATATTTATTTCATTAAATAAATATTTTTATTTTTAAAACATGTAGGAACATTTATTTCAATGAATTTTGAGATACAGAATTCTGTCCTTAATCTTCTGGGAGATTTGAGAAAGGTTGAAATGGGACAATGGCTAATGCTACTTGGATTGTACATGCATGAAATTAAAAAGTGCTGTTTCCTGTGGTTTATAGTCCTTCCAAAATTTAGTGATTGAAACTTAATGGCTAATGTTTAACTAGTAAGAAATGGGGCCTTTTCAGAAAGAGATGAGCAGGTGGGGTATGTTCTTGCTGCATGTATGAGATGAAGGCCTTTAGAACAGATGTGTTACGCAGCCCCTGCTCCATTGTCTTGGAGCCCACAGTGTGTCCCTTCCCTCCAGAAGATGCAGTCATATGGCTCCAGCAAGAAGCAGAGTCCATCTCCTCACCAGATCTCAGCAATAGTATCCTGGCTCTGCACAGGCAGAACTGTGGGAATAAATCTGTTCTTATAAATCATACTCTGAGACTCTCCCAAAGTCATAGGTTAAAGGCTAGATCCCCAGGGTGGTGATATTTGGAGGTAGTAGAAACTTTAGGAGGTTGGGCCTAGTGGAAAGTCCTCAAATGCTTGGGGGTTTGTCCCTGAAGGAGATTGTGAGACCCGGGCCTCTTCTCGTCCTCTCTTGCTTCTTAGATGTAAGATAAGATGTTAGTTTCATTACATGCTTGTCAGCATCAGCATCTGATCTTAATCACTGGCCCAAAGCACACAGGTTCCCTTGATCATGGGCTGTCATCTCTAAAACTTTGACTCAAACCTTTTCTCTAATTATAGAGTCATTATTGTGAATATCTTATTTTTTAGATAAGGTCTCAGTATGTATCCCCAGTTGCCCAGGTTGGCCTATAATTCACAAGAGATCCTCCTGCCTCTGCCTCCATTAGATTCTGGGATTATAGGTATGTTCTATACCATGCCTGGCCATGGGTATAGGTTAAACCTACAAAGCTGACTACCACATCCTTTCTGGAACATTTTAGTATGGCAACACAAAGGGATTAAGTGACCTTTCCTCCTACAAAACAGTAAGAATTTGTGGCTGGGAGTTTTCATCTTGCTTTTAGGCAGTGCTGGGCTGCACAGACCTATGTTTTCTCTGACTAGCCACGGAGGCCATGTTGTTTGTCTGGGTGGCAATCACCCTGAGGGTCAAAACAGTGGTTCTTAAGCTGTGGGTCATAACCTTTCTGTGGGTTAATGACACTTTCCAGGGTTGCCTAAGATGGTCAGAAAATAGATATATTTACATTGCAATTTATAACAGTAGCAAAATTACAGTTATGAAGTAGCAATAAAAATAACTTTATGATTGGAGGTCACCACAACATGAAAAACTGTACTGAAGGGTTGCAGCGTTAGGAAGGTTGAGAACTGCCGCTCTAGAATATAACACTCATGTACAAAACATGGACTTGTTTAATAACTAAAGTAAAGATGACTGCAGGCCTGGCTCGTTGGCAGAGTGTCTTACTAAGATGAGTTAGATAAGTGTGCAGCCACCATGCAAAATAGGAAAGAAGAGAGCAAGGGATATGCTTCTAAGACTAGCAAGTTATGCATTTAAATTTCTAAGACAGAATAGTGGATTTCTGCAGCTCAAAGCAGATGTCAAGAAACTGCAAGCTTAACTCCTCCAGGACATATGCTTGAGTCTCTGAATAATGGCGCTAAATGGAAACAGCAAGTAGAAATGAAATGGCAGTTTTACAGAAGGTTGGGTGAGCTTCTGGGAGCTCTTTACAGTTACACAATGTGAACCAGTGTTTTAGATGGGTGTGGGCAGAAATAAAGTGTGCTAAAGTGATGCTTTGGGAGTGGGGCTGATAGCCTATGGACAAATGGGGAAGGCCAGGTATCCTGATCAAGTTGTGGACAAACTGTGTGCTGCAAAGAAGGGACTGCTATACACAATCAAGGAGGCATTCTTTCTCACTGCGTATAGACTGAGGTGGCTGCTCAGATCTGGGATCAGCTTGGACACACCTTCAGGGCTCAAGGAGGCTTGACAGTAGACAGAGAGAAAGAAAGCAGAGGGCTAGCTGCTAGCCACAGAGCCTGTTTGTGTGAGCACATGTGAGCAGCACATGGGGAGCCTGGATATTGCACCCATGGTGTGCATGGGTGTGTGCCCACACATGTGCATGTGTGTGTGAATTTACACTAGTGTGTCTGTGTATACACTGAGGAGACCTGTGGACCTGCAGGAGCTGCCACTTCTAGCAGATAGCCAGAGGCATATAGCCCTTGCTAACTAAATGTGGTGTCTTTTTATTATTATTATTCTATTGGAAACTAGAGGAGTAGCTGTCATGGCCAGAGCAGCTTCTACTAAAATATTAAATGGTTAGAATGAGTAATTAATATTTCTAACTAAATGGTTGGATAGCATGCTAAAAACATTCACTAAAATGCCATAAATTTGGGCAATAGAAATATTTTTAAACTAGTCATATAACTGCTGGATATTATTTAAAAAGATCTAGCTTTGTGTGTGTGTGTGTGTGTGTGTGTGTGTGTGTGTGTGTGTGTATGTGTAGGGGTGGCGGGGTATATCTGGGAGGAGTTAGTGGGAGGAGGATGACCAAAATACATTGTATGAAATTTTCAAAGAATCAACACTATATTTAAAAATTCCACTTTATTTTCAAATAAAGTGCGCATATATAAGACATGAGTATTTCTATGTGTATACCTATTTGCATACATACATACATACATACATATCTGTATCGTGCTTTATATTGATGAATTTCTTAATTAAATGTCTTTGTAGTCTTCTATTATTAATGGCTTCTTTGGAAAAGCTGTCAGTGAACTTTGACATCATAGGGATGGGGTCAGCACGTTAAAACTATTGTTAGAACAAAGCCTCGTTGGCAATGGAAGGTCAGTTTGAGACTTGCTCGTGAATTAGGTTACAAGAAAGCAGAACATTAAATACATTAAAGGGAGATGGAAAATATTTTACCTTTGTTAATAGTCTAAATATTCACAGGGCATTTATCACTATGAAATGCATGACTTTAAGTCTCTAATTAAATTGCTATTTCCAGGCCTTGAGCTACAATGAAAATTCTATAAAGGAGGCTATAAACCAGTTATCAACCTATTTTAATCACAGTTTAAATTAACATGAGAAAAATAGCATTCAAGGAGAGGGCAGGCTTAACATTCTAAACTAGATGGCCGGTGGGGCCTAGACAGGGACTGTTTCTCTTGTTTCTTTGTATGAACTCTGGGCATGGTAAACAGTTCTGTGGAGGGAGTATTCCATCAATCCTACAGACTAGTTTCTATGAGTCTCTTAAAAATAATTAAAAATGCAGTTTTACTCAAGTTCCTGGTTAGAACATTCTACAAGCCTCCCTGGCCAGTACAAACGCACTCATCAAAAACTGATGCTGGCAATTGGACACACACACACACACACACACACATAGTGTCAAGTGATCTGTGCTGCCAAATTTGCACAAAGGAGATCTGGCTTGCCGCCCAAACCCAAATGTGGCCACTGTAACTCAGCTTGGGCTCAAATATAAGGAAAGAAGATAAAATGTCAAGAGATACTGGTTGCAGGTTAGATGAGAGAATGCATCAGCCAGTAATAACCACTGGGACACGTAGCAGAGTCCCCTTCATTCTAGGCTTAATTTTCTGCCATCTCAATCAAGGTCAGACATGGCCCCAGTAGAAAATTCCAGAAGTAAAGAAGGAAGAAATTTTAAATATCACAGTATTTTGAGTAGCAGGATGAAATCTCACATTTTTGTTCCTAGGTGATAGACCATCTCATTGCCCAGTGTCTCTGTGCTCTATGCCCTAGTGTCCTGTTGGTCATTTCAGTCATCCTCATCATCTGACAGACTGTTATGGTATTACACAGTGCTTTTGTCCAAGTGCTTCTCATTTTATTGAATGATGACCCTCAAGTGTATGAGTGGTAGGAGGGGTAAACTTCTTTCTCACCTTGAATAGATGTGAGGCTCTTAAGGAGATAAACCTATCAGATGTCTCCAGAGAGGTTAATGGAGGAAGGCAAATCAACCTGGATGTGGGCTCCCCCATTCCATGGGGTGGGGTTCTAAACAGGATGAAAAAGAGAAAAAAAGAAAAAGAAAAAAGAAATGCCATTGAAGAGGCAGTGTTAATCTCTCTTTGTTTTCTGAGAATGCACTGAGGTTCCTACTACCACGACTAGGGGCATTGTAACCATGGAGTCCTCTGACAGAGAATGATTGTGAATTATAAGAAAACTGTCTTCCCGTAAGGTGCTTCTTGTCAGGTATTTTCTTAGCAATGAACAGCGGGATTAATACAAGTAGTGGTGCTGGTGATTGGAATGTTTCAGAGGGAAGATACACAGTGCTTCAAGTGAGAAAGAGAAAGTGTGAACACACACATGTGCATGGCTGTGTTCGCATGTGCATGTGTGTGCACACACACACACAGAGTCAGAGAGACACAGAGAGATAGACAGAAACAATAGAAACAGAGACAAAGAACATTCACATAATGCATTACAGTATATTTTTTCTATCTTTTATTATTGCTATCTCTTATTGTATTTAATTTATAAAGTATGCTTTATTATAGGCCTAAATACAAAGAGAAAAAGCGGTAACAGTAAGGTTATTTAATTTCTGAAGTTTGGGGGGGTTCTAGATCACCTTCCTAATGGGTGAGGGAGGTCCACTCTGTGTGAGTGTGTCCTAAGATCACATGGAGATTTTAATGGGAACATTGGCTCAGCTCAGTCTGCTTGAGAACAACACATGAACATGGAGTTTTAAATAGGACATTGGAAACACTTATTAAACAATTATTTTTAAGTATCTGGTGTGCTCTCCTTATTGATTTAATTATTGGGGCTCAAATGTTGAACAGAATGGAGCCTCTGATCTTCAGGAGATTAAAAAATCCCGAGGAAAAGGAGGATTGCAAACTTTGAAGAGGATTACCTATAAATTAAGGAGTTCTTATCATAATCATGAATATGTACTTAGCTCTCTGAACAAGGCCTTTACACACACACACACACACACACACACACACACACACACACACACTACACACACACAACTTTAGCCTAATTGTACTTTAAAGTAGCAGTTTCTACTCAGATACATGGAGGCTAGAGGCCCTTATTTTCTTGGGACTTTAGAATTCTTTTTCCCTTCTCTATCTTGCTCTAATGTGATTCTTCTTTAACACATGTTCAGTAATAGTGGTTGAAACTAGTATTTCAAGTATTGTAGACAAGTGCTCTACCACTGGGTATAGACCCAGTCCTCTTCTTGATTTTTTTATTTTTATTTTGAGACAAGGTTTCATTAAGTTGCTTCTTCTGGTCTTAAATTCATTCTGTAGTTCAGGCTGGCTTTGAATTCACTCTGTAACTCAGGGTAGACTTGAAATCACTCTATAGCTCAGGGTAGACTTGACATCACCTGAGTAGCATCACCTCAGTAGCCCAGGCTAGCTTCCAGCTTGTGATACTTCTGCCTCTGTTTCCCCAGTAGCAGAAATTCCAGGCCACCTTGATCTGATATTTTCTTTTGAGTCTCAGTTTTATCTTTCTTCTCTCACTTCGGGTGTCAGAAACGATGATTTGGACATAGAAGTCTTACCTACCCAGGTCTTGCCAACCATCTGCATATTTCTTGTTTTCTTTAGGGAATTTTCAAATATGCACAAAATTGGAAGAATCATTATGCAATGAACAATTCATTAAGCAGCGAATTTCCATTTAGTCATCCCTGAGCTTCAGCAACGGTTGACATTTTCCCTGTCTTGCATCATTTACTCAAAACTCCTTTGCATAAAGTGAACACTATTTTCAATCTTGGGCTGTTTCCATTTCTAATTCTTACTGACAAATACGACAGACCTTTCAGTCACAGGGTTGGGACCTGGCGAAGAGCTGATCTCAAAAATATTTGCTCAAAGAATAACTACCTTCAAAACTATCTCCTGCCTTTACAGCAGGAGGGGATTTACAGCTCTTCGGGATGGATAAAAAGTGAAACAGGTTGAATCCAGTGATTGAAAGTGAGCCAGAGTGAACCATGTCCCAGTTCCTACCCAAAGCCCAGGAAAAGATGTTACGCAAACGAGAGGCCAGTACACCTGCAGAACCACTGCTCAAGTTCATCTTTCCCAACTCCCTGGAAACACTAATTAAAACAAATATTATTCTACCATCTACAGTTACTTTGCAAGGTCACAGGAGGGATCATTTTTTTCTGGAAGTATATTTACTCAAGTGTAGTTGACTCTTTGACCAGATCTCATTGTCATGTCCTACATGGATACAGCAATTGTAAGGATGTATGAAAAAGACATGCTTTAGCGAGTTACTCCAGGAACTGTTATTAACTTTCTGAGTCTCGGTTTAATCTAAAACTACTCAAAAGACTGCCCACAGAGAGGAACAAAGGCTCATCTGTGCTTAACATAGAACTAGCGAAAGCACTCAATGCCACAAATGAAGGAAAATGGTGTCATCTGGGGATGGCAACTCAGGAAGCCTAAACCTATTTTGGTTCAATGTCAGTTTCATGAACCATTATCAGTTTATAGTCTGAAACTTCACCTGTCACTCAAGAGTACATCAAAATCCCATTTGCATTGGTGACATTAACCAGATAGTACTCAGGTGATACATGTAAAGACGGTCTCTTAACCTGTTTGAGGATTAGTTTTCTGAAAGTGGGAACTCATGACCAAGCCAGGGCTCAGTAGTTTGAAGCAGCAGAAACTGGTTCTACAGCTGTCTTATATATTCTTCAATCTGTAATTTAGAGGGGTATGGAGACACTCACTCAGTTCTTCAGCTGCTCAGTGATGCCCCCAGGCCTCTGACCTTTTTTATGGAACAATAAGGTTTACATTTCCCTAAGATCTCCCAACCTTTGAGTCTTACAATTGGATCATGACTAAATAAACATAAAGTTGGTTGTTTATAGAACCAGTAAGATGAATAATGTAACTGCTTTTGGTATATAAATATTTTTGTACCCTGTTAGTTTCTCCGTTTCTCTCTCTGTCTCTTTCTGGCTCTTTGTCTCTCTCTGTCTTTGTATGTGTATGCTTCGTCGTGAGTGTATGCAGCTACACCTGAAAATCAGAACCTTATATAGAACAAGACATCTTTGCTGCTGCATAGGGCTAAGTGGCCAGATTCTGCCTATGATATCCCTGTAGGTGTGTGCTGGGACCACAGGCACTTGGATTGCTGAATCAGGCTTTTACACAGTTCTAAGATCTGAACTTCTATCATTTGCTTGAATAGCACATGTTTTTGCCTTTTGAGCTACCTCCCCAGGAATTTGTATCTTAGAAAGGATCTATCTAGGACTGATGATATAGCTCACTTGCCCAACATCATGAGGATCTAGGTTCAATCCCCAGTACTTAGAGAGTTGGGGCTATGAATTTAACAAGGGGGGAGCAAGGAAAAAAGGGGGAAATAATGTAACCACAGTACTCAAATACAGCTTTCTCAGAAAAATATTTTTAAATAAGAAAAAATGTCTTGAAGTACAATAAATAAATAAATAAATAAAGTAGCTCTTCTGTAATACAGTAAATGTGCAAAATTCCTTGTTAAAGGAAATGCTATAATGCAACCCAAAATCTAAATCAGCATAATACTTAGAATTTTTCTCTGTCTCTTCTCAAGCTAACCTTTTCTTTGAAATCGCGTTCATGAGTCTTCCCACTTGCTTCCCAACTATATTTGAATGGTGAAGGCTTTCTGAAGTTATATTTTAACCTGCTGCTCACATCAGAACATTTTTCTTGTGTGTTAGCAGTAGTCATGGAATTTTAGAGCTAGAATGGGCGAACTGTGTCTTCCATCAGCGTGTACACTCACAGCACACACAGGGAGGAAAGCACACGCTGGTGACCACAGATGTCACTCTGCATTCTAATGAGCATATGTGCTATAGGCTAGTTTGTGTCCTCCCCATCCTCAAAGTTTTTAAGTTGAAGCTCCCTCTCCCAGTGTCTCAGATGGTGACCATATTTTGGGGGAGGAGAGCTTCCTTTAGGGAGGGAGTGAAGACATTCACTCAGTTGGGCAGTAATGCAATCCAAATAGTTCCCTTCATAAGAAAGGGAAATTTACACAGTAGGCTTCACACCCAGAGGAAAGACCATGAAGACACAGCAAGAACATGGCCATCTACAAGCCAAGGAGGAAGAAAAACTCAAAGCTGAGAGCACCTTGATCTTGGTCTTCCATGCTCCAGAGTGGTGAGAAAATAGAATTCTTCTGCTTTTAAGCCGCTCAGCGTGTGACAGGCCGTCAGTGCAGCTTTAGACGTGGGCATCCTCTATGTATCAATGCTCAAGCATAAGACCAGTGAAGAAAAAGAGGTGCTTGTCTGTCTGCCTACACACACATGGGAGGAATGATTGGTTTCTTCAGTTGGAAACTTCTCAACATGTTGCTGGCAACACACTGAAAATGATATCTTACCAAATTATATTGGAACTTACAACACCGTTGTTGGGTAAAAACATGTTCTTATCACACAGCAGCCTGCAGCAGTTGAGCCTGGAAAGTCTCCCATTTGTCTTTAAATTCCATTGAGAGAAACTTGTCTGTTCATCCAACCTATTAAAGCAAGCTCGTCACTTTAAACTTTGTAAGTTTGCCTGGTTGTGATGAGCTTGGCTGATATACTAAAGAAATGGGGAGCTAAAGTGAATTCTGTAATCTTTTCCTTCTAGGTCACTCCAGGGTGGTTGTCTCTATATTTAAGATAATCACCGAAAAATAATTCTCATGCTAAAAATTTTGAAAACTTTAAAAATAATCTGTGGTGATAGTAATAAATAAATGATTCCTCCAGAATTGATGATACTAACTTTCTGTGTGACCCATTCATTAAGTCCTCAGGCAGAACTCAAACTATTGTAATTCAGTACCCAGTCACTTACCATGAAATACATGCTTCTTGCAGCCCCAGATCCATTTGAAAATTGATAGCACCATCAGGTCTACAAGGTCTTGAGAAGAATTTCATTTTCTCACTGGTCTAAAGTGATTGTGCCGTGTTCCCTGACCTTCAAGAGCTTTTTGTCATTTTTTCTGTCATGTGGGTTGGTGGTTCTTTCCCTCCATCCATTTCATTTAAATATGTGCTGTGTGAGTAAATCCAATAAACTAAGTAGCCATTTATTTAAGACCCTCGTGGGGTCAGAGCTCCAGGGAACATTTCATGGCACTGATGGTCCGTCCTCCACTCTCATTTCCTACATCATTGATCATCTTCCATCCGCTCTCACCACATGCTGTTTAGCATCCTATGGTGGGAGGGATGCCAGGACGAATAGCCAACAGCTGCTTTTCCCACCTACAATGAACAAATAGAGCGACGTTCCGCCCACATTTAACCATCTAAAACTGTCCCAAGCATAGATGAGCCCTGGGCATTGCCAGACAAAGGTCCTCAGAGGTGCGTGGGGACACTCTTCTTTACTGAATTCCTTTACTGAATTCCTTCCCCAGAACACCCATTTGTTCATAAAGGACTCTCACCTCCCTTTTCCAATGATAAATCACCTGACTGAAAGGTGCCGAGGGGATGTTACACCATTTTTCTTCCTATCAGTTCATCTCTGACAGCAGAGGGCATTGAGGTTGAGGTTAGGGAAGGCCAAGTGAAACCCAAGGCCTGGTGAATGGCAGTTGTATATTATGGGATACAAATGAAGGGACAAAGAGGAAGGTGCCATTTTTTTTCAAATGTGTCAACTCAAAAAGTAGCATGGTGTTTTCACACACACACAACTTCCTGCTATCAATGGACAGTTTTAATTAGAAAATGAAAATAGAATTCTAGGGTGAAATAAATTCAGAATGTAGTGGGTTTGGCTTAAGCCAAGAAATGAAACATTAATTAATCAATTGTGTGTGTGTGTATGTGTGCGCATGTGTGCATGTGCACCAATTGCTATCTCTCTGGAGCATGCTGACTTAGCTAGACTGGCTGTTAAAGGAGCCTGGGGATCTTTCTTCTCCCTTCCCAGCACTGGAATTAAAGGCATGCACCAAAGCATCTTACTGTTTGCATGGGTGCTAGAGAATCTGAACTCAGGATCGCATGCCAGCACTTTACATGCTAAGCTATCTCACCAGAATGGCTTCTTAAGCTTGAGACGGAGTTCTGAGTGATGGTCCCAGTACTCAGCCTTCCTTAAACTTGTTCATAGGCAGAACTTGTTTTGTTTGTCGGGTAACTGAGAAAGATTGTGCTAATAGCCTTTGATCACAGACATCATTAGGTCTTGATTGCCTTAAACCAGTTGGTAAAAGGATTCTCAGACCTTCCCACATGTGCTGGTGGGCCAGCCTAGCAATGCAGCTCTAGGAGAGAAAGCCCAGTCTGAGCATTAGTCAATTCACAAAAGCTGTGTACCTGTGGCACACACAGCACTGCCAATCATAACTTTTCATTTTTCCACATTAAAGATCTTTCGGGCTATATGCACTCAGGACACTTTTATCTTGGAGAGATCCCATAAAGAAAGCACTAAGATGACAGGGTGTTATAATAGCTCAAAAGGGAGGGGGAGATAAGGAGACATTTGAAGATGGCAAAGGAAGCTCTTTCTTCCCTCAACTGATGACAGAGACTGACAGATTTAAAAAAAAACGCAGAGTCATGTGAGGAACAGGTGCATTGGGGGTGGGGCTTGTGTTGAGCCACCTAATGGAGGCTAGAACATGCCATGGTTCCCCAGCTCCAGGTATTTATCCTTTCTTTCTATGACCCAATAAACAAGTTTCCAGCTCTGATAGCCTCCCATCTAAGCAATATTTTGAGAGGTGTGATGGTATGTATCCAACAACAAAGACACGCTTAAACTAACATATTAATATACTCAGCGCTACTCCTAAATAGTTAAAATGCTATTGCAACACATGAAGCCTTAGGTTTTAGTATGAAGTGAAAAATATATAGATGAAAACAGAAATATTTAATATTTATAAAAAACTATAAAAGTATACAAAACAAATAATAAACAGACTAGACCCTGAACAGTGGCTATTTTCAAGACATGTTTTTCTGTTTTCAAAACTTACTTTGGTCAAAGTTTACATATGTTTAGTGGTCGGCTTGACTTCATTCTTTGTGTATGTTTGTGTTTGCTATTGAGGAACAGTATTTTTCTAAAAACTTCCATTGTTTCTTTTAAGTTTCATCAGCAAGACAAATTAAAAAATATTGATCTACCCTATTTGAGGAGCTACTGGCAGTTCGGGGCTACTTAAGGAAGAAGAATCAATTTTTTTTAGGAACCAGTTCCTGGAATACCTGCCATACTCTAGTGTTCAGCTTTATGCTCATGTGTATACAGGACACATTGATTGGATTCAGTAGGATATATAAACACACACATACATCACACATGCACACACACATGCACACATGCAAGAACACACACACAAAGGAGGTATGAATTTGAGAAAGGAATATCGGAGAGAGCATAGGAGGGCTGGTGGAGAGGAGAAAGAGGTATATATCATCAAAATGTACTTAAAAAAATTCTCAAAAACTAGGTTAACAGCATACAGTTTTTTAAAAATTAGGTCAAATTTATGAGCAAAAAAGTTATTTCTCTTGGTTAACCCATAATGGAAAACACAAAGTCCACTTCATTCTCAGTCATAGCAAATGACTTTATGATTAAGGTATCCTGTAGAAAGTAGCTTGTAATTGCAGATTTTCCTTACCTTTGAAGAGAATGTGATACAATCACTCACTCTACATATTTATGATTGTTTAAATTTTTTCTAGTAAAGATTGGCAATCAAATTCTCATAAGTTACAAGGGGAAAAGAATTCTCAAAGAAAATCTCTTTATTTAATTGTAGTTATAACAAACTTGTTTCCAGATAGTAAGAGGGAATTTTTCTTTGGTGGTTCATGCTAGAATTACCCATTATATTGCTCTCAAAATTACCACTCTAGAAAGACTGCAGTATCTTCTAAAACAGTGACTGAGGACTGAACTTACTGCTATCACACTCAAGCCTGTGGGTTAATTGAATAAGAGAAAGAGTTGTCCACTGCTCCCAAAAATAGTAACCTGGCTTTACCTGTAAGAACTACCACAAGAAACTAATGACCATTTTCTTAAAGGCTCTTTGATTTGTTGCTTTTTCCTTTTATGTTATACCTTCCAGCAGAACCCATTTGTCCAAATAATTAAAAAGAAAGTGCTTGTAACAATTCTCTGAAGAAATGATGGAGCAGAATAATCTACCCATCCATCTTTTCGCTTAACAATGATGGTGTGTTCTCAGGGGACATGATGGTATTGTTGGTCTGACAATCTTACCTATATACCCCATCTCACATGGCCTTATGAATTACTTATGAGACATGGAACCTCAATTTATAAAATAGATAGCATCCCTTTCCAGAGGAAAAATATCGGGGGGAGCACACAGCTTAAAAATCTAGATCTGAAGCCAGACACTTGCTTTCCTCTTCAAGTCACTACAAAAGAAGAAATGTGTAGAACATCTGAGGACTGTGAGAAAAGTTAAAATCCCATCATCTGCTTTGGTTTGTACGGTCACTGGAGTGTGGCAACTTCTTGGCATTGATTTCTTCTGTTTAAATCTATGGGCAAGCTGGGCGTGGTGGCGCATGCCTTTAATCCCAGCACTCGGGAGGCAGAGGCAGGCAGATTTCTGAGTTCGAGGCCAGCCTGGTCTACAAAGTGAGGACAGCCAGGGCTATACAGAGAAACCCTGTCTCAAAAAACCAAAAAAAAAAAAAAAAAAAAAAAATCTATGGGCAATCCCACTGTTGAAGTACTGAATGTTTCTGTCCCCAAATCACTATAAATACAATGTATTTTTTTTCAATTTTTTATTAGATATTTTCTTAGTTTAGATTTCAAGTGCTATCCCAAAAGTTCCCTCTCCCCTCCCCCCCCCGCCCTGCTCCCCTGCCCACCCACTCCCACTTCTTGGCCCTGGCATTCCCCTGTATTGGGGCATATAAAGATTGCAATACCAAGGGGCCTCTCTTCCCAATGATGGCCGACTAGGCCATCTTCTGCTACATATGCAGCTAGAGACATGAGCTCTGGGGGTTCTGGTTAGTTACAATGTATTTTCATAATTCATATTTGGTCACAAATTTCTTATACTCTCTGGAATATCTCTATCTATTATCTATCTATCTATCTATCTATCTATCTATCTATCTATCTATCTATCTATCTCTCTATCCAGGGCATGGGGAGGGGATTTGAGAGGGTAGTAGAAGCAGAGAAAGACATAATGTGTGTGTGTGTGTGTGTGTGTGTGTGTGTGTGTGTGTGTGTGTGTGAGAGAGAGAGAGAGAGAGAGAGAGAGAGAGAGAGAGAGAGAGAAGATAAGTAGAGGCTGGCCATGAGCATGTGGAAAGAGAGCAGGGGTGGGGAGAATGGGGTGAAGTGGAAGCAGGAAGGCAAGAGCAAGAGAGCTCTGGATTATATTTTTATAAATTCCAGAGATCTTCATCCAAATACATAAACATGCCTGAAATATCATATCATATCATATCATATCATATCATATCATATCATATCATATCATCATATCATCATATCATATCATATCATGTCATAAAATGTCATGTCATGTCAAATCATGCCAAACCATTTCATTTCATATAATGTCATATCATATCCTCCCCTCTTACTTTTTACTCAGTATTTGCTGAGCTATCAACCATTTCCAGGGCTTGCTTGTCTACATTCAACTGAGAAAACACATCTTGATCTCCCCTGTGCCCCACAAAGCCACAGCACAGTATAAAAGCAGATCTTCATTACTAATTGAGCTGCCATTTTTCTATCCCCAAAGCATGTGATACCTACACCACAATTCTCAAGAAGGAAAAACGGTAATTGAATATTTCAGCTAGATTAAAATCCCATTTTCCAAGGTTCCTCCAACTAAGCTGGTCCTAGGATAGCTGAAGAAGTGCATCTAGAAACCATTACTGTAACGATTCAGGGTAAACACAGCACATATTCTTTGTTTTTTTCCCTCCTCCTCCTTTTCCTCCTCTTCTTCCTCCTCTTCCCTCTCCATCTCTGTCTCCCTCTTCCTTTTCCCCTTCCTTTTCTAATTGGAGGATACTCTTAAATAAATGTTATCTATTTCTATATTATTGCCTTGGGCTTATAATATTTTTTCCTAAAAATCATAATTTTTAATTGATTAAACAATACCTTCTCATGTCATTTTAAAAATACTTTTCTTTTAAGAAAGAGGAAAGGGATCTTAGCAACAAAGAGATCTCTAAGGTTTGCCCTGAAGTGGACAACAGACAGTGTGGAATTCTCCAGCTTTTCTGCAAGCCTTTGAATAAAGTGTTTTAACAACAACAACAAAAATAAAGAGGGGAGGTGAAGAGGGAAGAAAGAAAAAAGAAAAGATTTATTTTGGCTCATACTTTGGTGGGGAGTGGAGTGGGTTCTAGTGCATAATCAGTTGGCCCTGTCATGTTGAACCTGTGATGAGGGAGTATACCATGAATATACATCATGGTATAAACATGTGACAAATCTGAATCTGCCAAAACTACTAACCTAATAGCTGGGGAGCAAAAGAAATTAAAAAAAAATATGTTCTTAACTTTATATACTGTATAATTGCTCAGTAATTTAAGATCACTTTTTCTTGCCACATTAAAATGTTAAAAAACAAACAAATCTCACTGAACTGTTTTCCCTGAGCTGTTTATACAAAGTTAATAATCTATGAATAATATGTAAAGAGAGTTAACACTGAAATAGAAAATCACACATTATTTTGACAAATTACCCTCAGGATCTGATAAAGCTTAACTAATTATTTATATACAGTGAGGAACAGTTGGTAAACACATACCAAAGCCTGCTAAATGAGGCAGGATTTGGTATCAACTCATCCTAGGAATGACCAATAAGACATTAAATAATCAGTGTAATTTTTAAAAAAGAAAGCAAAGATACATTAATATAGCATTGGACTGCTGCACAATTTCCTATAGGTTGGGACCTTTTATTTTCATACCAAAGTCAACTTGCCTGAGATACTTCAACTTTCAAAGAAAGACAAGGACATTGACTTAGGTAATTTAAAATAATCCCATCTGAACCTTCTCTTTTACTCAGGAGAAAGTCCCTTGACTTCTCTGGCATTATCGCTATCTTGTGTAAGGTCACAGGGGTCATCTCTTTGACTTCAGGTTCACAGGCCAGGGCACCTTTGTGGTGGAATCAAAGACCCTTTCACAGGGCTTGCCTAAGTCGACCAGAAAACACATGTATTCATAACTGTAGCAAAATTATAGTTATGAAGTATCAATGAAAATAATTTCATGATTCAGCACAACATGAGGAGCTGCATAAAAGGGTCACTGCATTAGGAAGGATGAGAACCACTGAGCTGGGACACTTTTTACCCAACCATGTACTAAGTAGGTTCTAGCTCATAGAAGTGGAGGGATTTGATGGGGGCTGGCAATGACCCAAACACATTGTCGATCTTTCTATTTGAAAACAACTAAAACCCCCCACCCAGATTTATAGAGTTCTTGTCTAGTTTGAGTACATGTGAGATCTATAAGTGCTTGACTGATGTTATATGTTATATGATATGAGTGACTGATGTTATATGATATAAGTGTTTGATGTTGTATGTTGAAATCCTTGGCTTTACTTGTTTCTATAAAACATCAGTCTTTCTGACCATTTATTTTTAAAAAGCCACTTTTATTAAGAAAACTTGGAAGAACATTTTATGCCCCATCTCTCTTATTTAGAGATGAAAATTTCTCTTTAGGGAAATTTCATTGAATTTTCTCACAAAAACATTCTGTGTGTGCAGTTATTTTAAATAACTCTTCCCACATTACCGGATAGGTGCTATCTAGCATTCACATGGTATTTAGTATGGCTGATGGGTAAGGTGACTGGGGAGGATATACCTGGATAGTTGGCATGCCTCTGAGTGTGCCTCTTTTAGACAAAAGAGACAAATATTTGAATTGTTGGGCTAAGAAAAACAGGAGCGGTTACATATGTGGGTAGGCAGTGTCTGATATATTGGGAGTCAGGATGGGATGAAATGGTAGTGGACAGGTGACTTTGGTCTCTGTTGAAATTGATCATTCATTTTCTCCTACTCTGTGGACATCAAGACAAGAAGTGAGAGAAACTGAAGTGAGATTATTCAACTTCATTTATACCCACATTAAGCCATTTATAAACTATTGTTAATTTTCTTTTCTTTTGTTTGAAACAAGGTCTCATGTAGCCTACAATAGCCTCAAACTTCAGAAACTCTAATTTCTATCTTTCAAGTGCTGGGATGACAGATATTTGCCACCATGCCAAGCTAAGAAACTCATATACTCTAAGAGACAACATTGGCCACAGGAGCGCAGACAAGTCTGTGACCACAGGTAGGAACACCACTGTTGTTCAGAGAAACCCATCCAGAACTCTCAGGACACAGGAACCAAGAAGCAGCCTGGGACAGGAATCTTCCGGTTTCCCATCTGCGTCCAGAGCTGATGCCGTGCTCCAGACACAAATAGTGCAAGGAGAGGGTTGGTCTCCCAGGAGCGCCTACACACTTGTGAGCAGGTAAGACCACTTCTCTTCATATTTCTGGCCCTTCATAGAGCCATCAGGACTCAGGAACTAATGATCAGCTGGGGATAGGGATACTTCTGGTCTCTGTCTACACCCTAGAGTTGACCCTGTAGCACAGCTCTCCATACCTAAATTCCTCCTGGAGAGAACTGGTCTCCCAGGAGTACTAACACAGGCTTGCAGGACAGACAAGCCACAGTCAGACAGAAAGACCAGCTAAGACCAGAGATAACTAGATGGTGAAAGGCAAGCATAAGAACATAAGCAACAGAAACCAAGGCTACTTGGCATCATCAGAACCCAGTTCTTCCACCACAGTGAACCCTGGTTACCCCAACAAACCAGAAAAACAAGACTCTGATTTAAAATCACATCTCATGAGGATGATAGAGGAATTTAAGAAGGACACAAACAACTCTCTTAAAGAAATACAAGACAATACAGGTAAGTAGAAGACCTTAAAGAAGAAACACAAAAATCCCTTAAAGCATTACAGGAAAATACAACAAAGGTGAAGGAACTTAACAAAACCATCCAAAATCTAAAAATGGAAATAGAAACAATAAAGAAATCACAAAGGGAGACAACACTGGAGATGGAAAACTTAGGAAAGAGATCAGGAGTCATAGATGCAAGCATCACCAACAGAATACAAGAGATAGAAGAGAGAATCTCAGGTGCAGAAGATTCCATAGAAAATATTGACACAAGAGTCAAAGAAAATGCAAAATGCTAAAAGCTCCTAACCCCAAACATCCAGAAAATCCAGGACACAATGAGAAGTCCAAACCTAAGGAAAATAGGTATAGAAAAGAGTGAAGATTGCCAACTTAAAGGGCCAGTAAATATCTTCAACAAAATTATAGAGGAAAATTTCCCTGACCTAAAGAAAGAGAAGCCCATGAACAAACAAGAAGCCTACAGAACTCTAAATAAATTGGATTATAAAAGAAATTCCTCTTGTCACATAATAATCAAAACACCAAATGCACTAAACAAAAAAGAATATTAAAAGCAGTAAGGGGGAAAAGGTCAAGTAATTATGCTAGACTTCTCACCAGAGACTATGAAAGCTAGAAGATCCTGGGGAGATCTCATACAGACCCTAAGAGAACACATATGCCTACCCAGGCTACTATACCCAACGAAACTTTCAATTATCATAGATGGAAAAACCATGATATTCCATGGCAAAACCAAATTTACACAATATCTTTCTACAAATCCAGCCCCACAAAGAATAATAGATGGAAAATGCCAACACAAGAAGGAAAACTACACCCTAGAAAAAGCAAGAAAGTAATCTTTTTTCAACAAACCCAAAAGAAGATAACCACACAAACTTAAAAATAACATCAAAAGTAACAGGGAGCAACAATCACTATTCCTTAATATCTCTTAACATCAATGGACTCAGTTTCTCAATAAAAGACATTGAGTAACAGACTGGATATCTAGACAGGATCCAGCATTTTGCGGCCTTACAGGAAGCTCACCCAGTGTCAAAGACAGACATTACCTCAGAGTAAAAGGCTGGAAAACAATTTTGAAGCAAATGCTACAAAAAACAAGCTGGAGTAGCTATTCTAATATTGGATAAAATTGACTTTCAACCAAAAGGCATCAAAAAAGATAAGAAAGAACATTTCATACTCATCAAAGGAAAAATTTATCAAGAACTTGCAATTATAAACATCTATTCTCCAAATGAAAGGGCCCCCATATTCATGAAAGAAACTTTACTAAAGTTCAAAGCACACATTACACCTCACCCAGTAATTGTGTTGGACTTCAACATCCCATTCTCATCAATGGACTGACTGATCAGGGAAACACAAACTAAACAGAGACACAGAGAAACTAACAAAAGTTATGGACCAAATGGATTTAATAGCTATCTATAGAACATTTTATCCTAAATCAAAAGAATGTACCTTCTTCTCAGAACCTCTTGGTATGTTCTCCAAAATTGACTATATAATTGGTCATAAATCAGACCTCAACAGATATAAGAAGATTAGAATAATCCCACGCCTCCTCTCAGATCACTATGGATTAAGGCTGGTCTTCAATAATAACAAAAACAACAGAAAACCCACATACACATGGAAATAGAAGCTGAACAACCAACCCTCTACTCAATGATAAATTGGAACAGAAGAAATAAAGAAATTAAAGACTTTTTAAGAGTTTAATGAAAATGAAGCCACAACATACCCAAACTTATGGGACACAATGAAGGCAGTCCTAAGAGGAAAACTTATAGCCCTGAGTGCCTTCAAAAAGAAACTAGATAGAGCATACACTAGCAGCCTGACAGCACACCTAGAAGCTCTAGAACTAAAGGAAGCAAATTCACCAAAGAGAAGTAGATGGCAGGAAATAATCAAACTCAGGGCTGAAATCAACCAAGTGGAAACAAAAAGAACTATGGACCATACAGAGACTACCCCACCATGGGGGATCCATCCATAATAAGTCATTAAACTCAGACACTATGGCATAGGACAGCTAATGCCTACTTAAGGGACCCTGATATAGCTGTCTCGTACAGAAGTGGATGCTCATAATCATCTATAAGAGGGAACACAGGGCCCACAATGGAGAAGCTAGAGATAGAACCCCAGGAGCTGAAGGGGTCTGCAACCCTAGAAGAGGATCAACAATATGAACTAANGGTCAGCTATTAGATGGAACACAGGGTTCCCAAGGAAGAAGGAGCTAGAGAAAGTACCCAAGGAGCTGAAGGAGTCTTCAACCCTATAGGTGGAAGAATAACCATGAACTAACTAGTACCCCCTGGGCTCGTGTCTCTAGCTGCATATATAGAAGAGGATGGCCTAGTTGGCCATCAGTGGGAAGAGAGGCCCCTTGGTCATGCAGACTTTATATGCCCCAATACAGGGGAACGCCGGGGCCAAGGGGTATGAGCGGGTGGGTAGGGGAGCAGGGCCGGGAGGGGGGAGGATATAGAGAACTTTCTGGATAACACTTGAAATGTAAATGAAGAAAATATCTAATAAAAGTTGAAAAAAAACAAAAAACAAAATAAGAAATGAAAAGGGATCCTCAGGTAGTACTATGTCCAATTTTCTGAGGAACCGCCAGACTGACTTCCAGAGTGGTTGTACAAGATTGCAATCCCACCAGCAATTGAGGAGTGTTCCCTTTTCTCCACATCCTTGCCAGCATCTGCTGTCACCTGAATTTTTGATCTTAGCCATTCTGACTGGTGTGCCTTTGAATCTCAGGGTGGTTTTGATTTGCATTTCCCTGATGATTAAGGATGTTGAACATTTTTTCAGGTACTTCTCAGCCATTTGGTATTCCTCAGTTGAGAATTCTTTTTTTTTTTCTTCAATTTTTTTTATTAGATATTTTCTTAATTTACATTTCAAATGCTATCCCAAAATGTTCTATAGATCTATCTGTCTGTTGCTATACCAGTACCATGCAGGTTTTTATTACAATTGCTCTGTAGTACAACTTAATGTCAGGCAGGGTGATTCCCCCAGAGGTTCTTTTATTGTTAAGAATAGTTCTTGCTATCCTAGGTTTTTTGTTATTCCAGATGAATTTGCAAATTGCCCTTTCTATCTCAGGGAAGAATTGAGTTGGAATTTTGATGGGGATTGCATTGAATCTGTAGATTGCTCTCAGCAGGATAGCCATTTTGACTATATTAATCTTGCCAATCCATGAGCATGGGAGATCTTTCCATCTTCCGAGATCTTCAATTTCTTTCTTCAGAGACTTGAAGTTCTTGTCATACAGATCTTTCACTTCCTTGGTTAGAGTCACACCAAGGTATTTTATAGTATTTGTGACTATTGTGAAGGGTGTTGTTTCCCTAATTTCTTTCTCAGCCCTTTTATCCTTTGTGTAGAGAAAGGCCATTGATTTGTTTGAGTTAATTTTATATCCAGCTACTGCACTGAACCTGTTTATCAGGTTTAGGAGTTCTCTGGTAGAATTTTTGGGGTCCCGAATATATACCATCATATCATCTGCAAAAAGTGATATTTTAACTTCTTCCTTTCCAATTTGTATCCCCTTGATCTCCTTTTGTTGTTGAATTGCTCTGGCTAGGACTTCAAGTACTATATTGAATAGGTAGGGAGAAAGTGGGCAGTCTTGTCTAGTCCCTGATTTTAATGGGATTGCTTCCAGCTTCTCTCCGTTCACTGTGATGTTGGCTACTGGTTTGCTGTATATTGCTTTTATTATGTTTGGGTATGGGCCTTGAATTCCTGATCTTTCCAAGACTTTTATCATGAATGGGTGTTGGATTTTGTCAAATGCTTTCTCAGCATCTAAGGAGTGGTTTTTGTCTTTGAGTTTGTTTATATAGTGTATTACACTGATGGATTTCCGTATATTAAACAATCCCTGCATTCCTGGTATGAAGCCTACTTGGTGGATGATCATTTTGATGTGTTCTTGGATGCGGCTTTCGGGGATTTTATTGAGTATTTTTGCATCGATATTCATGAGAAAAATTGGTCTGAAGTTCTCTTTCTTTGTTGGATCTTTGTGTGGTTTAGGTATTAGAGTAATTGTGGCTTCATAGAATGAATTGGGTAGAGTACCTTCTGTCTCTATTTTGTGGAATAGTTTGAGGAGAGTTGGAATTAGGTCTTCTTTGAAGGTCTGATAGAACTCTGCACTAAACCAAGAATTCTTTGCTTAGCTCTGTACCCCATTTTTTTAATGGGGTTAGTTGAATTTCTGGAGTCTAGACTCTTGAGCTCTTTGTATATATTGGATATTAGTCCCCATCATATTTAGGATTGTTAAAAATCCTTTCCCAATCTGTTGGTGGTCTTTTGTCTTCTTGACAGTGTCTTTTGCCTTACAGAAGCTTTGTAATTTTATAAGGTCCCATTTGTTAATTCTTGATCTTACAGCACAAGCCATTGCTGTTCTGTTTAGGAATGTTTCCCCTGTGCCCATATCTTCGAGGCTTTCCCCTACTTTCTCCTCTATAAATTTCAATGTCTCTGGTTTTATGTGGAGGTCTTTGATCCAAGCAATACCTCTCCTGGGCATATACCCAGAAGATGTTCCAACTGGTAATAAGAAGATGTGCTCCACTATGCTCATAGCAGCCTTATTTATAATAGCCAAAAGGTGGAAATTACCCAGATGTCCCTCAACAGAGAAATGGATACAGAAAATGTGGTACATTTACACAATGGAGTACTACTCAGCTATTAAAAACAATGAATTTAGGAAATTCTTGGGCAAATGAATGTATCTGGAGATTATCATCCGTAATGATGTGACCCAATCACAAAAGAAGTCACTAGATATGCACTCACTAATAAGTGGATATTAGCACAGAATCTTAGAATACCCACGATACAATTTTCAAAACACAAGAAAATCAAGAAGAAGGAAAGCCAGTGTGTGGATACTTCATTCCTCCTTAGAATAGGGAACATAACACCCATGAAAGGAAATTCAAAGTATCATCATATCGTACTATAAAAGCCTATACTCAACACAACTAGGATGAAATGGAAAAATTTCTAGAGAGATACCAAATACCAAATTTAAATAAGCATCAGATAAACCATCTAAACAGTCCCATAACCCCTAAGGAAATAGAAGTAGTCATTAAAAGTCTCCCAACCAGACAAAGCTCAGGATCAGATGGTTTTAGTGCAGAATTCTATCAGACCTTCAAAGATCTAATACCAATACTCTTCAAACTATTCCACAAAATAGAAACAGAAGGAACACTACTCAATTCGTTCTATGAAGCCACAATTATACTGATACCAAAACCACACAAAGACCAAATAAAGAGAACTTTAGACCAATTTCTCTTATTAATATCAATGTAAAAAACTCAATATAATTCTTGCCAACTGAATCCAAGAACAGGTCAAAACAACCATTCACCATGATCAAGCAGGTTTTATCGTAGGGATGAAGGGAATGTTCAATATACAGAAATCCATCAGTGTTACCCACTACAGAAACTCGAATTTAAAAACCACATGATCATTTTATTAGATGCTGAAAAAGCATTTGACAAAATTCATCATGTTAAAAGACTTGGAAAAAATCAGGAATTCAAGGCCCACACCTAATCATAGTAAAAACAATATAGCAAACCAGTAGCCAACATCAAACATTCCACTAAAACCAGGGAGCAGACAAGGCTGCCCATTCTCTCCCTACCTATTTAATATAGTACTTGAAGTCCTAGCCAGAGCAATTAGACAACAGAAGGAGGCCAAAGGGATAAAAATTGGAATGGTAGAAGTCAAAATATCACAATTTGCAGATGATATGCTAGTATACTTAAGTGACCCCAAAAACTCCACCAGGGAATTCCTACAGCTAATAAACAACTTCAGCCAAGTAGCCAGATATAAAATGAACTTAAACAAACCAGTAGCCGTCCTATATTCAAATGATCAACAGACTGTGAAAGAAGTTAGGGAAATGACACCATTTACAATAGTCACAAACAATGTAAAGTATTGTAGTGGACTCTAACAAAACAAGTGAAAGAACTGTATGACAAATCTTCAAGTCTCTGAAGAAAGAAATCTAAGAAGACCTCAGAACATGGAAAGATCTCCCATGCTCATGGATTGGCAGGATTAATACAGTAAAAATGGCCAACTTGCTGAAAGCAATCTACAGATTCATTGCAATCCCCTTCAAAATTCCTACTCAATTGCAATAGAGTTAGAAAGAGCAATTCTCAGATTCATCTGGAATAACAAAAACCCCAGGATACCTTAAACTATTTTCAACAATAGAAGAACCTCTGGGGGAATTAGCATCCTGATCCTCAAGCTGCACTACAGAGCAATCGTAATATAAACTGCATTGTATTGGTACAGCGACAGGCAGGTAGATGAATGGAATAGAATTGAAGACCCAGAAATGAACCCACATCTATGGCCATTTGGTCTTTGACAAAGGAGCTAAAACTATCCAGTGGAGAAAAGACAACATTTTCAACAAATGGTGCTGGTTCAACTGGCAGTTAGCATGTGGAAGAATGCAAATTGATCCATTTTTATCTCCTTGTACAAAGCTCAAGTCCAAGTGATCAAGGACTTCCACATAAAACTAGATACACTGAAACTAAAACAAAAGAAAATGGGGAAGAGCCTTGAGCACTTGGGCACAGGGGAAAATTTCCTGAACAGAACACCAATAGCCTATGCTCTAAAATGAAGAAATGAAAAATGGGACCTCATAAAATTACAAAGTTTCTGTAAGCTGTAAGTGCAAAGGACACTGTTAATAGGACAAAATGGCCACTAACAGATTGGGAAAAGATCTTTACCTACCCTACATATGATAAAGAGGTAATATCCAATATATACAAAGAATTTAAGAAGTTAGACTCCAAAGAACAAAATGGGTACAGAGCTAAATAAAGAATTCCAACTGAGGAATACTGAATGGCTGAGAAGCACCTAAAGAAGTGTTCAGTATCCTTAGTCATCAGGGAAATGCAAATCAAAAAAAAAACACTGAGATTCAACCTCATACCAGTCAGAATGGCTAAGATCAAAATCTCAGGTGACAGCAGATGCTGGTGAGGATGTGGGGAAAGAGGAACACTCCTCCACTGTTGGGATTGCAAGCTGGTACAACAACTCTGGAAATCAGTTTGGTGGTTCCTTAGAGAATTAGACATAATACTACTAGAAGATCCAGCAATACCACTCCTGGACATATACCCAGAAGATGCTCCAACTTGTAATAAAGACACATGCTCCACTATGTTCATGGCATCCTTATATATAATAGCCAGAAGTTGTAAAGAACCCAGATGTCCCTCAGCAGAGAAATGGATACAGAAAATGTGGCACATTTATACAATGGAGTACTACTCAGCTATTAAAAGCAATGACTGCATGAAATTCTTAGGCAAATGGATGGAACTAGAAAATATCATCCTGACTGAGGTAACCCAGTCACAAAAGAACACACATGGTATACACACATATATAAGTGGATATTAGCCCAGAAGTTCGGGAATACCCAAGACACAATTCACAGAACAAATGAAGCTCAAGAAGAAGGAAGACCAAAGTGTGGGTACTTCAGTCTTTTTTAGAAGGGGGACCAAAATACCCATGACAGGAAATACAGAGACAGAGTGGTACAGAGACTGAAGGAATGACCATCCAGAGACTTCCCCACATGGGGACCATCCCATATACAGTCACTAAAACCAGACACTATTGTGGATGCCAACAAGTGCTTGCTGACAGGAACTTGATATAGCTGTCTCTTTTGAGGCTCTTTCAGTGCCTGACAAATACAGAAGTGGATGCTCTCAGCCAACCATAGGACTGAACACAAGGTCCCCATTGTAGGAGCTAGAGAAAGGATCAAAGGAGCTGAAAGAGCTTGCAACCCCATAGAAGGAACAACAATATGAACTAACCTGTAACCCGAGAGCTCCCAGGGACTAAACTACCAACCAAAACATACATATAGAGGGACCCATGTCTCCAGCATATGTAGCAGAGGATGGCCTTGCTGGACATCCATGGGAGGAGAGGCCCTTAGTCCTGTGAAGGCTCAATGCCCCAGTTTAGAGAAATGCCACGGCAGGGAAGCAGGAGTAGGTGGGTTGATGAGCAGGGGGAGGGGGAAGGGATTTGGGGTTTTTGGAGGGGAAACTAGGAAAGGGAATAACATTTGAAGTGTAAATAAAGAAAATATCTAATAAAAAAACAGAGAAAACATCAACCCATTCTCAAGGGCTGAACTCTGAAACCTGGCTACTTTCAGATAGGTCCCAACTCTTTGAGGTTCAACCCTTCTCAATTTCATCACACTGAGGATGTCATTTGCAGGGCATGAACTTTGGATGGACACTCTCAAATCTTATCCAGCTTTAATAGATCTTTGGGCAACTTGGTAATAAGACCATGGGTTTACTGGTAGAGACTGGCATAGTTCTCTTTCTTGAATGGATCTAGAAATAAATGTTTGTTAAAGCTGTTCTAAATACTGGTAAATATATTTCATAAGTTTCTCCCTATGTATCTTTTCTAGTTTTTAAGAAGGAGAGGACAACATTGCATACTTAATTATATTCCTTTATGCTCATTTAAAGGTGACAATAAGCGTGTTCTCCTGGTTAACTTTAGTTGTCAACTTGACACAGCCCAGAACTTTCTGAAAGAGTCTCAACTGGGGTGCTTCCTCCATCAGATTGGCCTGTGGGAAGCTAGCTGAGCCCAGCAAGTGAACAGCCCAGTAAGAAGGATTCCTCTAGGGTTTCTGCCTCCGGTTCCTACTTCCGAGAGTTCCTGCACTGACATGTCTCAACAAGAGATGGTAGCTCTCCTCACCAAGTTCCTTTATCAGAGCAACAGAAAGCAAATGACCATTTTGATCACATTGGGCACTCAAAAAGTAAGCTCGGCAACCCAGGCCCACTTTAGCACACACTGGTATAAAGGACCGAATTTGGAAAGTTTTCACAACTAAATTAAGTTTTCTTATTATAACATTGTTATTTTACTTGGAGTGGGGCTAAATTTCAATTTCATTCTTACATAAAGGTAGACATCAAAATACATTCTAGGGTTGGGGTGATAACTCCATGGCCATGCTCATCTGATAACATATATGCACAGATAAAACCTCCCTAATGTTGTGTAACCATGAGGACTAGAGTCTCAATCCCAGGAACCTGTGGGTGGTGGTTTGAATATGCTTGGCCCATGGGAAATGGCACTATTAGTAGGTGTGGCCTTCTTGCAATAGGCATGTTGTTGTTGTTGGAGGGAGTATGTCACAGTGTGGGTGGGCTTTGATGTCTCTTAGACTCAAGCTCCACCCAATGCATAAGAGAACCTTCTCCAGGCTGACGGTGGAATACTGTCCCCTTCTGGCTGCCTTTGAAACAAGATGTAGAACTCTCAGTTCCTTCTCCAGCACCGTGTCTTCCCAAATGGCCATGCTTCCCACCATGATGATAGTGGACTGACCCTCTGAACCTATAAGCCAGTACCAATGAAAATTTTTTTTTTGTTCTTTTTTTTATCAGAGTTGTCTTGGTCATGCTGTCTTTTCACAGCAATGAAGCTCTAACTAAGACACTGTAAATGTCAGGTGGGCATGGCAGGGTTCCTGTCACTTCAGTGCTTAGAAGGAGGGGTAGGAGATCCTGGATCAAGCTGGCTTGCCAGACTAGACATATTGCTGAGCTCTGGGGTGAATTGAAAGACCTTTGTCAATAAATGCCTCAGGTGGTTGAGAAAGACTCTCAGTATCAATCTAGCCAAATATCTGTGCCCATGCACACAAGCATACATGCATACTACACCCCCCACAACCATATCACACATAAAAGATATAAATACACCCATGTATAAGATACATACACACATGCACTGGTCACATGATCAAACTTTACAACCTTGCTCAGCAAATGACTGACAAGAGAGAGTATTCCTTGTTTACTTATTTTGAATTTATTTTTTAGTTATTAGAATCATATAGGATTAACCATTCCCTTTTCCAGGAAAGCCTTTAATTGCTATCATCATTCTGGTAACCCAATGTAGACTATTGTCAAAACCCACTCCTAACCATTTTTTTTCTAAGAAATGAGAAAAATGGCTATAAAAATTTTATAAAATGGCTTTTATATATTGTGTTTTGGCTTTTCCTGGATGGACCTATCCTTTTTCTTTTCAAAGAGGTAGTTAAAGCGATAATCAGCAATAATCCTCCTAAACATTTTAACAAACTTGTGGTTGAAAAAATGAGAGAGACTGCATATTTCTAAGTTCCTCTCTCAGCCCACAGGCTCAGGAATATGAATTAGGCATGCTGATATAAATGTTGAATCTTTAATATTTCACACCAAAAGAAGCGCCTCCAGGTAGCTTTCTGCATACTGCTGTAATCTTGGGTAATGAATTAATCATGCTCATCCTTAGCATAGAATGTGAAGGTGGAATTCATACTGAAGAGCATGCATCAGATAAGAGAGCACTTCTGCTCCTGAAAATGGTTTCAACTACTACATTAGAGTCCCTAGAACTGACTAATCTCCACAGATTGCATCTAAAATTAATATAGGCCCCAAATCCCCAGTCTCAGAACAGAGCCTGATAAAAATCCCAAAGCAGACTGCCAGAAGAGCTTGCTAAGAGAAGGGTACCCTGGGATCCAGTAATATTAATTCAGTAAATAGGAATTTATCCCACTTACCCTTGTCCTGGGGCCTATCTGATTAGCAGTCCATTTATAGCTGTGGCAGACAGAAATCATTTTACAGGAATTTGGCTCTCTTAACTAAAGAAGGAGGGTTCATATGTACATTAGTATTCCTTAAGTCATTTTTGCCTTCTTGGGTTACACGTAATTAATATTGAAGTTGATTAGAAATGTAAATCTCCTTCGTGGTCATAATGAAGCAACGAGTGACTCATTGGACAGTATAACTCCCTATCTATAACACAGCAGGGTAGGTTCTTCACTTGATCCATTATATATGTTTTGTTATCTGTTCAACCAAGAAATGTCTATAATCCTTATTATTTAATAGATGTAGTCACTTCTTACATTGTAGCTTAGGGTAAGTAGTACTAACCCTTGATTAAAAATTCATGTGACTGCACTTGGGAGGTAGACCAGATCTCTGGTCTAACAGTGCGTGGTTATAGGACAGGATGGAGGCGATTGCACAAAGTCAGTAAGGAAGAATCTTTGGAAAATATATCAATATATCCACCATTGCTTCCATCTGTTCATCCAGCCAGCCACCCATTCATTTTTAAAAATAAATGCATTAGAAAATTTTAATGTACTTGGTAACACAGATTAGACAAAAGGGCTCAGTATGGATGCTGCCATTCACTGGGTTCATAGAAAGAAGATACAGGGAAGAAGGGAGCAATGGAGAGGAGTTATAGCATTATTGAAAGGCCCACCATGAATTCATTCACATAGTTCATAAGTAGTAGTTTTAACTTTGAAAGGGTAATTTACTTAATTGCATATATGTGAATCTATGTATGTATACATCTATCTATCTATCTATCTATCTATCTATCTATCTATCTATCTATCATCTATCTATCCATCTATTTTTAGTGACTGTTCTATTGTCATGATCAAGAAAACATATAAAAGAAAGCATTTAATTGGAGGATTGGTTATAGTATCAGAGGGTGAGTCTATGACCATCATGGAAGGGAGCATGGCATCAGGCAGGCAGGTAGTAGGTAGGCATGCAGTTGCCATTGATGTATAGCTTGATCAGAAGGCTGCAGTCAAAAAGGGAGAGGGGGAGAGGGGGAGAGGAGGAGAGAGGGGGNGAGAGAAACTGGTGGTTTGGGCTTTTGAAACCTCAAAGCTCAACCCCAGAGACATATCTCCTTCAACAAAGCCACATCTGCTAATATTTTCTAAACAGTCCACTATCTGGAAAATGAGTCAAGGAGGTTCATTCAGCCATTTTCATTCAAACAATCACAGATATCCCACCTACTTCTGAATATCAGCTTTTATCTTTTGTCATTCTAAATAGCATGGAAGTTTTGCTAATGAGATGCATAAAGTGTAGTATTCTCATACTATAGTTATTTATAAATATGTAACACAAAAAATAACATAGTTATTTATAAATTTGTAACACAAAAGGTCAGGTGGCCTTCAGGTGACCTACATCCTATTGGAAAACTATGAAGCATTATGAGAGTTTAGACAGAGAGACATGAGGTTGGCTTTGATTTGAAGAACATCAGGAAGACAAGTGTCTAGAGAGGAGCTAGTTTTCAAAGGGCATTAAAGACCATGCTAGATTTCAAGGGACAGATGAATAAAAGAGCTCCAAAGTCGTGAATGCAGATGTTACCTGTTTAAAAACCAAAGGTAATATTAATTTCCACTCAGCAGGAAAGTGAGAAGATACAGGCAAAGACATCATTTCTTTCTTTCTTTCTTTCTTTCTTTCTTTCTTTCTTTCTTTCTTTCTTTCTTTCTTTCTTTCTTTCTCTCTCTCTCTCTCTCTTTCTTTCTTTCTTTCTAAATTATTTAATATTTTTATTAGATATTTTCTTTATTTACATTTCAAACGCTATCCTGAAAGTTGCCTATTCCCTGGCCCCTGCCCTGCTCCCCTGCCCACCCACTCCCACTTCTTGGCCCTGGTGTTCCCATGTACTGGGGCATATAAAGTTTGCAAGACCAAGGGGCCTCTCTTCCCAATGATGGCAGACTGGGCCATCTTCTGCTACATATGCAGCTAGAGACATGAGCTCTGGGGGTACAGGTTAGTTCATATTATTGTTCTACTTATATGGTTGCAGACCCCTTCAGCTCCTTGGGTACTTTCACTAGCTCCACCCCTGGGGGCCCTGTGTTCCATCCTATAGATGACTGTGAGCATCCACTTTGGTATTTGCCAGGCACTGGCATAGCCTCACTCGAGATAGCTATATCAGGGTCTTTTCAACAAAATCTTGCTGGCATATGCAATGGTGTTTGCGTTGGTGATTGATTATGGAATGGATCCCCAGGTGGGGTAGTCTCTAGATGGCCCATCCTTTCTTAGCTCCAAACTTTGTCTCTATAACTCCTTCCATGGGTGTTTTGTTCCCTATTCTAAAGAGGAATGAAGTATCCACACTTTGGTCGTTGTTCTTGATTTTCTTGTCTTTTGCAAATTGTAGCTTGGGTATTCTAAGTTTCTGGGCTAATATGCACTTATCAGTGAGTGCATATCAAGTGACTTCTTTTGGGATTAGGTAACCTCACTAAGGATGATATCCTACAGATACATCCATTTGCCCAAGAATTTCCTAAATTCATTGTTTTTAATAGCTGAGTAGTACTCCATTGTGTAAATGTACCACATTTTCTGTATCCATTTCTCTGTTGAGGGACATCTGGGTTCTTTCCAGCTTCTGGCTATTATAAATAAGGCTGCTATGAACATAGTGGAGCATGTCTTCTTATTACCAGTTGGAACATCTTCTGGGTATATGGCCAGTACAGATATTGCTGGATCTTCCGGTAGTACTATGTCCAATTTTCTGAGGAACCACCAGACTGATTTCCAGAGTGGTTGTACCAGCTTGCAATCTCATCAAAAATGGAGGAGTGTTCCTCTTTCTACACATCCTCACCAGCATCTGCTGTCACCTGAGTTTTTGATCTTAGCCATTCTGACTGGTGTGAGGTGGAATCTCAAGGTTGTTTTGATTTGCATTTCCCTGATGATTAAGAAAGTTGAACATTTCTTCAGGTGCTTCTTAGCCCTTCGGTATTCCTCAGTTGAGAATTTTGTTTAGCTCAGTACCTCATTTTTTAATGGTTTTATTTGAATTTCTGGTGTTCAACTTCTTGAGCTCTTTGAATATATTTGGTTATTAGTCCCCTGTCAGATTTAGGATTGGTAAAAATCCTTTCCCAATCTGCTGGTGGCCTTTTTGTCTTATTGACAGTGTCTTTTGCCTTCCAGAAGCTTTACAATTTCATGAGGTCCCATTTGTCAATTCTTGATCTTACCGCACAAGCCATTGCTGTTCTGTTTAGGAATTTTTCCCCTGTGCCCATATCTTCGAGGGGTTTCCCCACTTTCTCCTCTATAAATTTCAGTGTCTCTGGTTTTATGTGGAGTTCTTTGGTCCACTTAGACTTGAGCTTTGTACAAGGAGGTAAGAATGGATCAATTCACATTCTTCTACATGATAACCGCCAGTTGTGCCAGCACCATTTGTTGAAAATGATGTCTTTTTTCCACTGGATGGTTTTAGCTCCCTTGTCAAAGATCAAGTGACCATAGGTGTGTGGGTTCATTTCTGGGTTTTCAGTTCTATTCCATTGATCTACCTGTCTGTTGCTGTACCAGTACCATGCAGTTTTTATTACAATTGCTTTGTAGTACAGCTTGCGGTCAGGCATGGTGATTCCACCAGAGGTTCTTTTATTGTTGAGAAGAGTTTTTGCTATCCTAAGTTTTTTATTATTCCAGATGAATTTGCAAATTGCCCTTTCTAACTCAGTGAAGAATTGAATTAGAATTTTGATGGGGATTGCATTGAATCTGTAGATTGCTTTAGGAACGATAGCCATTCGACTATATTAATCTTGCCAATCCATGAGCATGGGAGATCTTTCCATCTTCTGAAATCTTCTTTAATTTCTTTCTTCAGAGACTTGAAGTTCTTATCATACAGATCTTTCACTTTCTTAGTTAGAGTCACACCAAGATATTTTATATTATTTGTGACTATTGTGAAGGGTGTTGTTTCCCTAATTTCTTTCTCATCCCTTTTATGCTTTGTGTAGAGAAAGGCCATTGATTTGTTTGAGTTAATTTTATGTCCAGCTACTGCTCTGAAGCTGTTTATCAGGTTTAGGGGTTCTCTGGTGGAGTTTTTAGGGTCACTTATATAAACTATCATATCACGTTCAAATAGTGATATTTTGACTTCGTCCTTTCTAATTTGTATCCCCTTGATCTTTATTTGTTTTGTTGTTGAATTCCTCTGGCTAGGATTTCAGGTACTATACTGAATAGGTAGGGAGAAAGTGGGCAGCCTTGTCTAGTCCCTGAATTTAGAGGGATTGCTTCCAGTTTCTCTCCATTTATTTTGATGTTGGCTACTGGTTTGCTGTAGATTGCTTTTATTATGTTTAGGTATGAGCCTTGAATTCCTGATCTTTCCAAGACTTTTATCATGAATGGGTGTTGGATTTTGTCAAATGCTTTCTCAGCATCTAACAAGATGATCATGTGGTTTTTGTTTTTGTGTTTGTTTATATAGTGAATTATGTTGATGGATTTCCGTATATTGAACTATCCCTGCATCCCTGGGATGAAGCCTACTTGGTCATGATGGATGATTGTTTTTGTTGTGTTCTTGGATTTGGTTTGCGAGGATTTTATTATGTATTTTTGCATCAATATTCATAATGGAAATTGGTCTGAAGTTCTCTTTCTTTTTTGGATCTTTGTGTGGTTTAGGTATCAGAGTAATTGTGGCTTCATAGAATGAATTGGGTAGAGTAGCTTCTGTTTCTATTTTGTGGAATAGCTTGAGGAGAGTTGGAATTTGGTCTTCTTTGAAGGTCTGATAGAACTCTGCACCAAACCCATCTGGTCCTGGGCTTTTTTTTTTTTTTTTTTTTTTTTTTTGGTTAGGAGACTATTGTTGACTGCTTCTATTTCTTTAGGGGAAACGGGACTGTTTAGATAGTTAATCTGATCCTGATTTAACTTTGGTACCTGTTATCTGTTTAGAAAGTTGTCCATTTCATCCAGGTTTTCCAGTTTTGTTGAGTATAGCCTTTTGTAGTAAGATCTGATGATGTTTTGGATTTCCTCAGGTTCTGTTGTTATGTCTATTTTTTCATTTCTTATTTTGTTAATTAGAATACTGTTCCTGTGCCCTCTAGTTAGTCTGGCTAAGTGTTTATCTATCTTGTTCATTATCTCAAAGAACCAGCTCTTGCTTTGATTGATTCTTTGAATAGTTCTTTTTGTTTCCACTTGATTGATTTCAGCCCTGAGTTTGATTGTTTTCTGCAGTCTGCTTCTCTTGGGTGAATTTGCTTCCTTTAGTTCTAGAGCTTCTAGGTGTGCTGTCAGGCTGCTAGTGTATGCTCTCTCTAGTTTCTTTTTGGAGGCACTCAGGGCTATGAGTTTTCCTCTTAGGACTGCCTTCATTGTGTCCCATAAGTTTGGGTATATTGTGGTTTCATTTTCATTAAACTCTAAAAAGCCTTTAATTTCTTTATTTCTTCCTTGACCAAGGCATCATTAAGTAGAGTGTTGTTCAGTTTCCAAGTGAATGCTGGCTTTCTATTATTTATGCTGTTATTGAAGATCAGCCTTAATCTATGGTGATCTGATAGAATGTATAGGATAATTTCAGTGTTTCTCTATCTGTTGAGGCCTATTTTGTGACCGATTATATGGTCAATTTTGGAGGAGGTACCATGAGGTGCTGAGAAGAAGGTATATCCTTTTGTTTTAGGATAAAATGTTCTGTAGATATCTATTAAATCCACTTGTTTCATAACTTCTGTTAGTGTCCATGTGTCTCTGTTTAGTTTCTGTTTCCAAAATCTGTCTATTGGTGAGAGTGAGGTGTTGAAATCTCCCACTATTATTGTGTGAGGTGCAATGTGTGCTTTGAGCTTACTAAAGTTTCTTTAATGAATGTGGCTGCTCTTGAATTTGGAGAATAGATATTCAGAATTGTGAGTTCATCTTGGTATATTTTACCTTTGATGAGTATGAAGTGCTCCTCCTTGTCTTTTTTGATAACTTTGGGTTGAAAGTCAATTTTATTCAATATTAGAATGGCTACTTCAGCTTGTTTCTTCGGACCATTTGCTTGGAAAATTGTTTTCCAGCCTTTCACTCTGGGGTAGTGTCTGTCTTTTTCTCTGAGGTGGGTTTCCTGTAAGCAGCAAAACGCTGGGTCCTGTTTGTGTAGCCAGTCTATTAGTTTGTATTTTTTATTGGGGAATTGAGTCCATTGATGTTAAGAGAATTTAAAGAAAAGTAATTTTTGCTTCCTGTTATTTTTGTTGTTAAAGTTGGGATTCTGTTCTTGTGGCTGTCTTCTTTTAGGTTTGTTGAAGGATTACTTTTTTGCTTTTTCTAGGGCGTAGTTTTCGTCCTTGTGTTGGTGTTTTCCTGTTATTATCCTTTGAACGGCTGGATTTGTGGGAAGATATTGTGTGAATTTGGTTTTGTCATGGAATACTTTGGTTTCTCCATCTATGGTAATTGAGAGTTTTGCTGGGTTTAGCTGCCTGGGCTGGCATTTGTGTTCTTTTAGTGTCCGCATAACATCTGTCCAGAATCTTCTGCTTTTCATAGTCTCTGGTGAGAAGTCTGGAGTAATTCTAGTAGGCCTGCCTTTATATGTTAGTTGACCTTTTTCCTTTACTGCTTTTAATATTTTGTCTTTATTTAGTGTATTTGTTGTTCTGATTATTATGTGTCGGGAGGAATTTCTTTTCTGGTCCAGTCTATTTGGAGTTCTGTAGGCTTCTTGTATGTTCATGGGCATCTCTCTCTTTAGGTTTGGGAAGTTCTTCTATAATTTTGTTGAAGATATTTCCTGGCCCTTTAAGTTGAAAATCTTCATTCTCATTTAACCCTATTATCCTTAGGTTTGGTCTTCTCATTGTGTCCTGGATTTCCTGGATGTTTTGAGTTAGAATCTTGTTGCATTTTGCATTTTCTTTGATTGTTGTGCCCATGTTCTCTATGGAATCTTCTGTACCTGAGATTCTCTTTTCCATCTCTTGTATTCTGTTGCTGATGCTCACATCTATGGTTCCTGATTTCTTTCCTAGGGTTTCTATCTCCAGAGTTGTCTCCTTTTGGGTTTTCTTTATTGTTTCTACTTCCCTTTTTAGGTCTTGGATGGTTTTGTTCAATTCCATTGCCTGTTTTGTTGTGTTTTCCTATAATTCTTTAAGGGGTTTTTGTGTTTCCTTTTTAAGCACTTCTACCTGTTTAGCAGTGTTTTCCCGTGATTCTTTAAGGACTTCTACCTGTTTAGGAGTGTTCTCCTGTATTTCTTTAAGTGAGTTATTAATGCCCTTCTTAAGGTCCTCTACCAGCATTATGAGATATGATTTTGAATCCGAATATTGCTTTTTGGGTGTGTTGGGATACCCAGGACTGTCTGAGGTTGGAGTGCTGGGTTCTGATGATGGTGAGTGGTCTTAGTTTCTGTTATTAAGATTCTTATGTTTGCCTTTCCCCATCTGGTAATCTCTGGAGTTAGTTGTTATAGTTGTCTCTGGTTGGAGCTTTATCCTCCTGTCATTCTGTTAGCCTCTGTCAGCAGTCCTGGGAGTCCAGCTCTCTCCTGAGTCTCAGTGGTCAGGGTAGTCTCTGTAGGCAAGCTCTCCTCTTGCAGGTAAGGTGCACTGAGGTCTGGTGTTCAGAACTGCCACTTGACTAAAGATGAAGGCCCCATACAGGGCCTGTCCCAGAAGACGTGTTGGCTCTGCTGCCTGCATACTCACCTGCACAGCCTGGTCTCCGAGGGACCAAGGACCCACGTTGGCTCCCCCAGGAGCTCCTACATGCAAAACCCTCCCGGGTAGACACCTCTCCTCAGGCGGGGAAAGTGCCCGGATGTCTGGAGCCTGAAACTGGTTCTGTCCTAGAAGCTGTGTTGCTTCTGCAGTCCACACTCTCACCTGCGCAGACTGGTCTCTGTGAGACCTGGGACCCCCAAGATGAAAGCCCAAAGTGCAGACTGTCCCAGAAGATGGGTTGCCTCTGCAGTCTGCATGCTCACCTGCACAGAGTGGTCTCCGAGGGACCCAAGACACAATATGGTTCCCTCACCTGCTCTGGAGGTCAGAGCCCTCCCAGGTGGTCACCCCTCCTCTGGTGGGGAAGGTGCCTGGATGTCTGCAGCCCAAAACAGGGCCTTTCCCAGAAGCTATGTTGCTTCTGCCTATCCCAGAAGTTGTGTCACTTCTGCAGTCTCAGACTGGTCTCAGAGGGACCCGGGAGACAAGATGGCTCCCTCACCTGCTCTGGGGGTCAGAGCCCTCCCAGGCTCCTGTAGCAGGGAAGGTGCCCGGATGTCTGGAGCCCAAAATGGGAGTCTGTCCCAGAAGTTGTGTAGCTTTTGTCTGTCTAAGAAGCTGTATTGCTTCTGCAGTCTTCTCCCTCACCCTCGGTAGTCCCAGAAGACATAATTTCTGTGTCCAGTGGGGGTGGGTAAGACAGATATGTTGTGTAACTGGTTTCCGTAAGTGAAAGTGTATTTACCTGAGATAGGGCACTGCCCATATTTCCAAGAGTTGGCTCTATTTAAGTGTAGACAGTGTGTTCAGGAGAGTTACCCATAGGAGCATAGCTGATAGGTTACTTACAGGAGCATAGTTAACTCAAAGGCATCGCTGGAGCTCCCCCACCACCTTTTACTGGTGAGGACTCAGATAAGCTGCATGTCTGGATCTCTCTATATGTAATGTAGATACAGTGTGTCTGGCAGGAAAGTCTCCCTTCATTAGCAATAGCTATTGCTTATTTATGGAGAGGCCATCTGCCAGTTTTAGACCTTTCCAGAACCTTCTAAGTTCTGCTTATACCCCAAGTCTTTCTAAGCTTGCTTCAGGAGGATATTACTAGGCTACAGGGGCAGAGGCAGACTAAGGCTTGCCAGCATAAGGGGAAACAATGAGGGTAGATTTTGCTTGGTGTGTTAGGTTATATGATTGGGGCAAGCACCTGGAGAAAATGTCTAGCCAGTAGTTCACACAGTCTCCAGCCTTTTCAGTATATTTAGTCCTTACTATGAGAGACAGTTACTGTGCAAAGTGTGCACATGATACGGCAGGAAGGAGATGGAGAAGGGAAGTGAAAAGAGGGGACATATGGGATGTCCACATTTAGGAGCAGAAGGGAAGAAGAAAGGGGGAAAAAGAATGTGGAGAGTTGGAGTGGTTGCAAGCCAAGGAAGAGCATGCATTTAAAGCTGCGAGAAGACTGTTAAGAAAAAAGAAAGTGACTCAAATTTCTAATTCACAACATTTGTTCAGATGCATCCCATATGAACTGGAGACTTTAAATAGTAAAAGCGGCTACAGATGGATATTTGTCAGGAAGAGAGCTTTCCAAGAATAAACAATGCATCTTGTCAGAATTTCCTAGAGAAATATCACTGTTATCAAGACTATAAACATCCTAAGGATAGTTAATACAATAATATGCATACTGTTCAACATACACATAGCATGTGTGCAAGCACACATACACATGGTCATAACTGTATTCTTAACTAATAGAAGGTACACATGTATGGAATTGGTGCATATGACTATAGAGACAAGCAAGCCCTGATATCTGCAGGGTGAGCTTGCAACTGGAGAACCACCCTTTGGATACAAGTGCTGTTTAGTGAGAAGGATTTTTTTGGGGAGAGCTGACATTTTGTTTCACATCATCTTTTAATGGATTGGCTGCAGTCCATTCACAATAGAAAAGGCAATATACTTTATTAGTGCACTAATGTCTTAATTTCATCCATTTGTTCCTTCACTGGAGAAAGAACAAATATCTCAGCCCCATTGTGGCATAGTCAAGTTCACATATAGCCCTTACATAATGTAAGTAGACATGTAGAAAATTGAAAGTGCATCAATCTATACAGTATTTTGCCAAGATTAGACAGACAAATCTGAGTTTGCACAATTCATGTCTTGTTTCTACTTTTATCTTCTGAGGGCTAAGCCACAAACCTGATCCCCAAGCTATAATGACCTGACTGATCACTGCCGCAAGTCTGAAAAAAAAAAAAGTGGGATATAGCTGTAATCCCAGCACTTAGAGCCGAAGGAGGGAGGGTTACTATAAATCTGTAGCCAGTCTGGGCTACATTCTGAGACCCTGATTCAGAAAAACAAATCAAAACAAACAAACAAACAAACAAACAAAAACAACCAACCAACCCCAAATCCTACAAGTCAAGAAATTTCAGGAGAGAGACATTTGTTTAATGCCCAAGTCATATGCTGAGTCACAATTGATATCTGGTGGTTGGAACCCATGAGGCCTGTGGCTTCCCAGACTATGGAGGAAAAGCATCACCATTTATTAAAGTGATTATCTTTAGATAAGATGATAAGTTCAAGATACAAAGCTAGAGATGTGTCAGGAAGACTCAATAAGGTGTGAGAAGCAGAAGGATATTTCAGGTAGTTGCCCCTGAGATAGCAGGAAGAAAGCTTCCCAGCAAGTTCTAGTTCTCAAGGCTTAGAAGGACAAGGCCACACAGGCTAAGATTTCACCACTCCAAAGGTGGCCTCATCAAGTTAAATCTAGTGGTACCGATGGCCAGACTTGTACATTATGTTTTAAAAATCAATGAAGATCCTGCTGGTATCTCACAAACTCCCTGCCCCAGTGTATGTGTGTGTGTGTCTTATGTGTGGTGATCTCTCAGCTGAAGCTGGAAGAAGATGGAAACCCCCTTCCCAGGAGAGTAAGACAGAGAGTAGTTACACCACACTTGACTAGATGGAAAGTCTGTGACAGAGCCCAGTGGTCATAGGGATTCACACCACTCTTCGCATATGGCCACAGCACTTCTTTTCTCTTTGACCTATACAGCTCCAACTGGAATGGTGCCAAAGTAGGGTTTGGGAACAAGAGAGACTAAGGTCTTATATCAAAATGCCAAGTGTTACTTAAAAGGACTGGCTAAGTCAATTAACTAAATTAATGCAAAACAAGGCCTAAAGACTCTCCCTGCCTTCCTATCCAATGGGTAAGAGGCTAGAGGGCAGAGCAGTAACATTACAGATGAACGTACCACCGTCTATGTACACACTGAAGTGCTGTGGGGTGTGAATTTAAAATGCTGGCATATTTTCATATGTTAAGAACATTAAAAATCTAGTAATAGTTAAAAGAAGAAACAAAGGTTTATTGGTTTTCTTAGAAGAGAAACATTAGGATTTCAGAAGAGGATCAGTTAAAAACAAAAACAAAACCACCAGTCATTTCATATCTAAGAATTATGAGTGGCTAAGAAGCAGAAAAACACCTTAATAAATCCAGACACTGAAAAACATAACAGCACTTTTTTGTAATCGATTAGAAGAGGCAATATTGACGTGGGTTTTTGGAAAATCAATTCAGCAATACACATTTGGGAAGATCAACATATTCATCACTTCTGATCTGTCCTCTCATTTCTCCGGAGATTATCCTAACGATGATCAGAAATGGAGACACATTTAACAATCAGTTAACATGCTCACAATATATGAAAATGCTGGAGGATGGAAAGCTTTTCCCAAGCTCAAAGACAGATGTGAGTGTACCCGTCTCATTGTCAACACTGCCCACGTGACTTCCTTAGTATTCTATGTCATCATTTGAAGATACATTTTCTTCAGACAATGGAATATGTCTTGCCATAGTTTAAATCTGTCTTTGAGCTCGTGAGGACATGCTGAATAGCTTTGCAAAATTCCTTCATTAAATGAAAAACTTTTATTTGTTTATTTACTTTGGTCCAACGTGTTCTTTCTTCTTTCAGAGCTTCTGGGGCTAAGGCTGTTTTACATTGTACATCTCAGGATCACCACTCTTTCTCATTTGGCTGTTGGTGTTCTAGCTGGCCTGACACAGAGAAATGAAGGCACAACTGTGCACAACTGCGGATTCATGAGAGGCTCTCCACACATCTGTGAGTGTAGAAAAGAGTGCTCAGCAGTCTGGCGGGGACACATGTAAAGAGAAGGGACGCGTTGCACTTGGCTGTGTGCAGCTGTAACAGAATACCTCAGAGGAGGCTGAATGGAGGACAGCAATCCATTCCTCACAGTTCAGGCACCAGTATGTGGTAGAAGGCAGGACAGGAGAGATTAACCTTCCCCTGTAAAAGTCCTTTAGAAATGCATGTCCTAAATTGTGTTATTCTCTCCCTTCCCGCCCACACCCTCTCTCCCTCCCTCCCTCCCTCTGTCCTGCCCTCCTTCCCTCCCTTCCTCTTCTTTCTTCTATCTCTTTCTCCTTCCTTCCATCCCCCCTCTCACTGTCTTTCCCTCTCCCTCTTTCTCTCCTTTCTTCCCTCCCTCTCCCTGTCTCATTTTCTTTCTCCTCTCCTTCTCCATCTCCCCATCCTTCCTTTCTCTCACTGTCCTCTTTCCTTTCGTTTTTTTTTTGTTTTTGTTTTTTTGTTTTTTTGTTTTTTTGTTTTAGAAAGTTTTCACATAGTGCAGGTTAGCTTCAAACTCCCCGTGCAGACAAGTAAAACTGTGTTGGATCCTGCCACTGTGTCTAGGTTATACAGTGCTGTAGCTCAAACCCAGAAACGCAGGTCTTGGTGCATGATAAGCAAACACTCTGCCAACTATGCCACATCTCCAGCCTCAGACCCCATCTCTTAATTCTGTGACACGGCGACACCTGGACAACAGAGTTGTCACCTTTCAACCTTGGTGGACAGTATAAAGCAGGGTTTGAGAGATGAGTAGGAGGGCCACGGTGAGATGAGAGAATGAGGCTACAGAAACATGGGTAAAGGTACAGAGGGGAATCTGGAGAACAGATACTGAGAGAGTGAAGAGCTCTTCCACATGGTTATAGGTAGAATACAGAAAAGCTTCCGAGGAGAATGAAAGAGTGCTTGGTGGTCAGATCACCAAGGGCTAGGGAGGGGCTTCAGATTCTAACCTGTAAACAGTCACAGGTCAGTGAATTTGGTAAGTGTCCAGACTTTAGAATTAACCTCAAATGCAGACATTTTGTGGACTACAGCTTTCACGGGTCCAATTAGAGGCACAGGCACCAGATTTAATGAATGGTGGACCCAGAAAGCACAGAACGGAGGACCTGCAATCAGAGCAGGAAGGGGTGGGACGCGGGAGGTGAGAGGCGCAGGCGTGGGAGATGTGTCCAATCAGCTCCTTAGTAGCCCCGTTTTTTTTTTTAAATGAATGGGCTCCCACAGCAATCTTTAGGTAGATCCACATTGAAAAACACAGCAAAGGTTTTCTTTACGTTTTCCCTTTTAAGTAATTAGGTAAATAACTACCTCAGTTAGGTTTGAGAGAAAAGAAAACAAAAGAGGCCTGGAAGACTCTGCCCCTCACCTCCCACCCCCAACCTTGTGCTCTGAACTGGGCCTCCTTTACCTCCTGCTTGAGCAAACAGAGCCGCTTTTGAGAGAGCTGGAGGAGTTTCCAACAGACATCATTATAGCAAGGGAGAGAGAAAATACATTATTACTATTATTATTATTTTTTTACTCTGCAGCTGTGCTGGTCTAGGTACTGGCTAAAGAGAGAAGGGATTTTTTTTTTTTTCTTTTTGCCTCACAGACTGTAGCTTCCCGATTACTTAACCTAATGCTTGCTATTTTAGAGACAGCGCAATAGGGGAGCCAGATCTTATCTGTGACAAAGAATAAAATCTGACTCCAAACAGCCAAATGAAATCCAAAGTTGTCTCCTAGCTACTGATCTTAGTTGGCATCTGAGAAATTCAGTAAATGACACTGATCCCCAGGAGCTAACCCCATGTCCTCTGACACAGAACATCAAAGGGACTGGGATACACAGGGAAAAGGGGCAAAGCCCAGACCTAAGCTGCAGTTCTAGTTTTGAAAAAGATTTTTGATTAGAAGGCTAATAAAATTATAATAAAATCATGCGAAATGAAGGACATAGAAAAATTGGGGAAAGCTACCCTAGAAATGACTTTATTTGTTTCTAAAACACACACAGACACAAATACAAATACACAAATAGACACAGACACAGCATATACACACATACACACACATATACAGAAACATACACATACACAGAAACACACACATCATAGAAACACACTTACACAGAAACACACCGACACACACACAGATATACAGACATGTGCATACACAACACATAGACACTCAGATACACACAGACACAACACATACACACATATACAGACACAACACAGACACAATAGGATGCACAGACACACAGATATAAAATATACATACATATACAAAAACACACACACACACACACACACACACACACACACACCTCCAAATAGGGCTCTGTCTTTGCTTATCTACCAAATAAATGTTAGATAGATTTTATTACCTTTTTTTCTCATTTGGTTTAGTTCTTGCAGCTAAAGCCCTGCTTGTTAGGTAGATTTTGGAGTACAGGAAAATGACAAAAGCTTTCTTCATAAGGGGTACAGGAGAAAGCGGGAGGGGAGAACTGAAATGATCCCACCCTTCAGTAATTGCTTGGATTAAGTAAGCACAGGGCATGAACCAAAAGACCCAATAATTAGTTTTTTAAGTAAAAATGTTCTGATTGAAAAGGGCAAGGCTGAAGAATAGAAGGAGCAGCAGACATAGCTTCTAACTGGAAGCATTTAAGAAATACCTCATAATGATGGCTTCTGCCAGTTTGAAGGCCAGCCCAGAGTTAGAATGAAAGTGAAATCTATCCCTAAAAGACCTTTGATCAGCCACCACCCCCTGACAGAGTAAGCCGGTGCAGAGACAGAAACGCTTCATCCTGGCATGGCAGAGAGAGCCCTACTACCACTCAATTAGACAAAAGGTGACACCCTGGGGTTTATAATTCTAGAGGAGACCTGACTAATTTATGCACCTGCCAGTGTGTGCCATGCCAAGTTAGAATCTCTTTTAACATTTTCATATACTTTCCTTCAAAAGTATTCATATTTATGAATGCTGGCTTGGTAATTCTATTCTCCTGCAGAGAAAAAGGAAATGTGTTCATCCTAGCATTTGTGCCTGCTTCCTCTACTTTCCTTCTTGTTTTAATTAACAATTGTTCAGTGCCCCAAGGGCTGTCATTAATTAAAAGATTTTAAAAAATCCTCCAGGAATAAGTAGGGCCAGTGTTTTCTTCTAAAAAACAAAACAAAACAAAACAAGAAAACCCCCAAAACCAAACCCAAACAAAAAAACCCAACATCCCCCACCCTCTGCCCCAAACCAAACCAAACCAAACCAAACCTAAAATCTGTGTTTGTTTTGAAGCTTGATCTTGAATAGGGCTTTCCTTCAGAAGGTCCTCGCTTTGTGAGTAAATTTCTGTCCAAGAGATTTGGTGGTAGATCTTATGCAAATGGAATTTCCAGTATAGGAAATAAAACACTTTTGATGTTTTATTAATTCCTGCTTTGCTCAGAGTTTGGTGGGTGAGTTTTCACACCATGGGCATGAGGTTTTGGTTGGAAAGAATACAGACGTCTGCGGCTGTTGCATTGGGGAAATGTGCAGGTTGGTTGATTCCTTTTTTGTCATTGTTTAAGAAGTTTAATAACAATCACCGATGGAAGCAGATTGAGGCATTGACTAGTCAGGAGATGGCGCTTCAGACAATTAGGCTGTAACTTACACTAATTACTATCCTGACCACTTATGGATTCATTTTTTTTCTGCCTTTAGTCTATGAAAAAACAGATTAAATAAGAGACCATAAAGGGACCAAAATGATTGCAAAGGTGGCTTAATGAAAAAAGAATAAAATGTTCTGTAGTTTTATGGAAGGTTATAAACCTCATGAAGTGAGCCATTTTCAGAAGATAAAATGCTGTTCTAAGAGCCACCCAAAACCTTCCCCAATTGCAGGGACAGCAGTGTTTCCACTACCAAGGTCATCAGAAGGTGTTCATAATAATTTATTGTGGTTTAAATCCTTTGAAATTCTTTGGGTACATGTGAATGTATGTCTTTGTTCAAGTGCAGGTGCATGTGTATACCCACACACTGTATGTGCACAAGTATGTGCAGGTCAGAAAACAACTTTGACTTTGGTTCTTTCTCAGGTGCCAAAACCTTGAGACAGTGTTTTTTTTTTTATTGACCGTGGGATCATTGTGAAAGCTATGGTTGACCAGTAAGCTCCAAGGATCCACCTGTCTCTACTGCCTTGCCTGTGGAATTACTCAGGTATTCATATGCCCATAGGAAGTGCTTTACCAGTGGTGCTGTCTCTCCTGCTTTTAAACACTGTTGTAGTTTCTCAGCTTCATCGCAATGTGAGCCACAGGAAGGAATTAAAGAATAATTTGTTCTTGGTTTGAACCACAAAACCCAACAAGTCCTTATTCAAGGTCCCTAGGTGGGAAGTGCTTAACAAATGGGTAGGTCTTTTAGCCAGTCCCCACTCCTAGCCTATTTTAGCACCAACAGCAAACACACACTCTTCAACATTTTTCCTAGTCAGTCTTCCACTAGTTCTGCTCACTGCAGTCCCCTCTCCATCGTAGGAGCACCTCACAGCTCTGTATTGGCACATGGAAATCAACTGCTCAAAAGCACTGGCTAACATGTTCACAAACCCATGACAGAGAACCTTAAATACAAATAAATTTTGAGCCTCGAAGTCACACCATTTGGAATACTATCTGTTCTTTAACTGAAAAATACAGCTAGCTGTGGTGGTGCATGCCTTTAACCTCAGCATTCCAGAGGCAGAAGCAGAGACAGGTGGATCTCAGTTCGGGGCCAGTCTGGTCTATGAAGGAAGTTGTAGGACAGCCATGGCTACACAGAGAAAGCATGTCTGAAAGAAAACAAAAACAAAAACAAAAAAGAAATAATGCATTCAAACTCACACATGCACACCCACCCACAGACACCAGTACAAACACATGATAAACTAAACATATGAAAAGAGAAATGTTAATAGAATATTTGCTCTTTTCGAATTTCCATATTATTTTTTGTGTTTTGCAGCCACCCATTTAACATGATAACCGTAATATCTTAGATGATATTTATTTTTCTATTTAGCTGTAAACAAAAGATGCTTCCACATTGCTATCCAGTCACCATGCTTGTGATATCAATGGAGTATGTTTGCTAAGTGAACAGACCAGTGTTTGTTTAACCATTTCTTTGAAGTTGGATGTTCAGGTAGTTTCTAATATTGCAATTATGAATGGTGCTTTCTCATTTTTGTTTACATATATGAACATTTCTTAAGGAAAGAGTATCAAAATAGAGTTATTGGGCTACAGCTGTGGATGATAGCATTAACTTCTTAATAGGTGTAGTTTACATATCTCATACATCTTAAGCTATATCAGCATCTGGTCTTGCACTGGTCCTCATGTCTCACTGGTTATACCAACCAGGAGCTGTTCTTCCAGTTCTCCATTCATCTGGAAGTCTGCGCACCAGGCCAGGCATGGTGGACACTCCTGCAGGACTTGTTGCTCTTATCATGCTGTGACCAATGTATCTAATAGGAAGTAACTTAAAGAAGAAAGGAAGGATCTGCTTTGGCCTCTGGTTCCAGGGGATACAGCCCACGCAGGAGGGGGAGGGCACAGTGACAGAAAGATAAGGCAGTTGGTTACAATACATCCATAGTAAGGATGCAGAGAGGGATTAATGTTGGTGTTATGCCTACTTTATCCCTTTAATTCAGTCTGGGACCCTAGCCCAAGGGAAGGTATTACTCACACTCAGGTTGGATCATCCTAGTTTAGTTAAATATTCCTGAAAACTCATAGACATGGTTAGTAGTGTGTTTACATGGTGATTTTTAAATCCAGTAATGCTGTAATGAAGATGGGTCATCTAACCCATGATTCCAGTACTAGCAGGCTGAGGCAGGAAGAGTATGGAAGACACTAGCCTGAGTTATACAGTGAGATCATGTCTCAAAAACAACAAATAGGTCAATGACACAAAATCAACAAGAACTTAGAAAAAAATAAGAAAGTACTAACCAAGATCAATAGTAGTATGGAAACAATGCAATTTGAAATAAATCTCACCATCTTCCTTCAGAATCAACTGTCCCATTGAATCAAGAATCTAGGCTTCAAACTTTTCCTCTCATGCTGGGGTTGTAGGTTAGTGATAGAGGCTTTTGCTAGCATTTGAGGCCCTGCATTTAATGTAGAAACTATAGGAAAACCATCCAAAACAAAGGAAGTTTTTAACTTCTTGGTCAGCAACTTGGCTCAGTAGGTAAGGTTGCTCTTTGCTGAGCCTGAAGACTCAGGTTCAATCCATGGGATCCATAGGGTAGCAGGAGAAAAGTGACTCCTACAAAGATGCTGTTTGACCTCCATATGCACTGTGATAGGCCTACTCCCCTAAGTCCCAATAAATTCAATGCTGATAATCATCATCACCACCACCGCCACCATCACAACCACTACCACCACCACCATCATCCCCACAACTTCCCTTCTCTCTTAGTCAGTCCATAGGTGGCTGTTAAATCTTAAATATTACAATTCACCTGTCACGCAAGACCTTTACTTGTATCTTCTAGAGGCACTTGAAATTAAACATGCCCTTCACTCAGCTCACCCAAGACACCAGGTTAGCCTCCCCTCTGCATTATCAGCCTCATGGTGGAGCTAACACTGACTTCTAGAGGAATGACGTCTCTCTAGAGCCACTGCTCTGTTTTTCTTTAGTCATCTTCTTCTGGATGATTTTACATGAGATGCCTCCATTTCTTTCTTTCCTTTTCTTCTTCACTTCTTCCTCCCCTTACCATGGTTGTTTGTTTTTGAAAGCATATCTTTGATATGATGGAACCTTTCCCATTTTATAGCCAAGGAACCAGGAACAGAGGGGTTACTTACTAAGGGCCCACACATAGTGCTGTGATCGGTCACGTTTTTGTTGTCAACAGCATATAAGGACCCAACATTAGTGTTTCAACAAAAACTACACTAATGAGCACTTGATTGCAGTTTCCTTCTCGTATTCTCTGTGGTTTGTTCTAGAAGAGAACATTATGGCCTTTGTTTCTTGCTGAGATTCAAAGATTTAATTTATTATTTTAAAAAGTTCTTCTACTCTTTAACTTCTTGTATATTTCAATAAATTTTTTAATAGAAATTGACATTTTATGGGAAAAATATCCCAAAGAATTCACTTAAAAAACTTTAGAACTCATACATGAGATCAGTAACATTGTAATGTATAAGCTCAATATATAAAAATGAATTATACTTCTATGTCTTATATAAACAATAGGGATGCAGAATTAGGGCTTTTTTTCTATCTCCAATAGCATAAAAAGAATCTCCAGTAATGAACTTAACAAGGAAAGGGTACAGCAAATCTTCTAAGCTAGAAGACGTTATTGAAAGAAATTAAAGATCTAAGTAAATGAGAACATATTTTATACTCACAGATTGAAAGATGAAAGACATCTATATTTTGAGTTTCTCTTTTATGCATTTATTTATCAATGTACGACAGTTTTTAATGTCTCAAACTTTTGCAAGGCATTTATGCTCGCATATTTGTCACAAGATCTAGTGATTAATGATAAAAATGAGACATAAAATTGTGCACAGGGGTTGAGAAATGGTCTTATTAAAGAATATTGAAAAGGATTCCCTTTGGATCTGTGATGACTTTGATCACAACCGTTCTGCCAGGCTGAAATGTATCCTTCATTGTTCTTTTCCTTGTATGATTGTGAATTAGGTTTTGCCACTGGAACAATGTATGCAAAATTTGACAGATGTAGGGAAATATCAGTAAAGTTGCATGGAAACATAGGGCAGGACCCTGCAGCCTGCAGCTCATTTACACTGTTTTGATCTTACCTCACTCTGATGCCAACAGGCAGTAGTATCTTCCACCCCAGGCCTGGCACACATTGTACCTTGAAGTGAAGTTTGTCAGCTTTAAATTTAGTTCACCCATGAAATCAAGCTAGGGTTGGGAAAGACAACTAGGGATGCTTTCTAGTTTGTCTTCCAATCTATGATTACCTTTGCACATTTCTCTCTGCCTTTGTTCTATCCATCTCATATCTAGTCTAGCTTTTCATCTCAAATGGGAGCTTGTCTACACTCCATGCATCTAGGTTACCAATTGGCAAGGAGACAACAGCTTTCCACATGTATTATTACCAGTTTGACAAAGTGGGAAAATTCTACAATCAATCTCTTGTTGCTGACCATAGAAATTCTCTCGTGCTAGAATCTCAGTCATATGCCATAGGATAAGCTTATGTTTCTCTAAGACCATTATCTTTTATATTGACATAGAAGACATTTTCTATCTCTGAGGCCCAGGAACTGATCTTTTTTAGTAAAATTATAGCCAGTACTGTATGAGCTACAAAGGTAGTGTGCCTGTTCAACTTCCATTCATGTCTATACTTCTCATTCCCCTTTAGATAACTCAAACTCATTATATAGTTATTTTGTGCCAAGGACTACATAAAGTAGATTGTATTACATTTGATTTCATCAGAAATTGTAGAAAATAGGCTACTGTTGTTAAATGCTATTGAAATAAAGACAGAATATTTCAAAGGTGGCCGAGTTTTGATGTTGTCTTTTGGTTAGTAGATTATAGCTTGGAAGCACATTTGAGGAATCATAACATATTCGTTTGCAGAAAATTAGCATATTTATAAACCCAAGACAGACAAAATTGCACAAAGAGCCAGTGTCAATAACTAGTAATATCAGTAAGCGGTGAACTGGGCATTGGTCAGCGGTCACACAGACAGACAAAAAGTGCATCAATAGTTGAGATGTAGAATCAGATTTGTTTAAGCAACACTCTTCATTATCATACACTTAAGCCCAATATTTCTTGAACCAGCTTATCATTTACCAACAGCCTATTAGGATTTTGAATATATGCACCCATTTTGGGAGAACTGATAACTCAAAATATCGAGTAGTTCAGTTTCTAATCATGGTATTTTCCTCTACACTGGAGAAACTTCATCATTCCATTAAAAAATTATAGCCTTAAATATAAAGGTGAAAAACTTCACTAAATATGTCCTTAGGTATCTTACTCCTGTAATTGGATTGGCCTTTCCCATCCCAAAGATGAAGTGACATCAGTGAGGAAACAAAACACACGAAGACAGAGAAGGACTATAATAGTCTTATAATGACAAAATTTTCAAGTTGGGAAGCTCCTTTGAAATCTAATAGTACCATGAACATTTTGAACAAAGTACAGATAAGTGTAGAAAAGGTGAGATAAAAATGTCATTAGATGGGACTCTACGTTTGGACGGTCTTGAATTACCTCCTAGGATGTCATACTGGATTTGGTGCTGGATTGAGAGAATAAATACGATGGATACAAAGAAAAAAGCCAGTTTTCTAGATCACTCCCAACACCAACAACCTAATGGTTTCCCTAAATATATCTAGTTAAACTTTGTGTATCTAATCCCGGAGTGGGATTTCCCATCAAGGCTGTCATAAATTTCAAGATTCATAGGTTCACAAAGTTATTTGTCTCCTTGGGAGTTCAGTGTAGGACATTTTGGGACCTAAGTTTCTGTCTATGTGACTAGAGATAAGAAAAATGCTGTGAAGTTCCAGGGGCCTTTCCAATGAAGCAAAAAGAAGTGATACCTTTCACTGTAAATTTTTTTCATTCAACCATTTTTCAGTATGAAAATGGGTAGCTAAGTTCATTTTCAAAGTGAAACACTATTCCCATTCATCCCTGTGTTTAAGAATTTAATTTCAAGTTAATTCTTGTTTATGGTTTAAGATGAAGATGTAATTTCATCCTTTTGCATATGGAGATTTAGTCAACACTATTCATTAAATTTTTGATCAGATCGTGCCATGTAGTCTTGATGACTGAAAGATTAATCAACCAAACATGTAATACTTATTTCTGGGCTTTCTATTATTTCCCATTGGTCTCTTTGTCTACCTTTTTTATGCCATTACCAAACTATTTTGATGTCTTATGTCTGTAATGTAATTTGAAACAAAGAAGTATGATACTTCTAATATTGTTATTCTTTGCTAAGGTTGTTTCAGGAAATTTAGATCTCTGTGGGTCCATCTGAGTTTTATGGTTATTTTGTTTGTTTCTTTGAAAAATGTCATTGGTATTTAGATAAAGGGTACAGTGAATATGTGTAACTCCAAACAATATGCAAAAGAAACAACATAAAAACTCCCAAACAGGCCAAATATAATCTCCACCAAGCAGAACATTCTACTTCCACATAAAATTACTGAGGTTTCTGAAGGTATCATCTTTGCACATGGCTACAGGGTTCCTGTTTCTGCAGATTGAAGCCCTATAAGATACTCAGAGTGGGCGAACAAGCTGGCCTGTGAGGTGTACTGCTTGCAGGTCAGGCTGTGCTGCCACTAACACTATTGCCTATTCAAGGTGGGTATTGATGCTCCATCAATATGTCCCTCCCTCCTAAAGGAGTGCTGTGTCAGTTACTGAGCTTTTGGTGACTATGCTACCACTCAGAAACACCCAATACCAATGGGGAAAATGAGGTGAAATGAATAGCAAAATGCTTATATTTAAGGAGGTTATGAACTCTGACCTTGTGTGACTCTGATGTCCACATGCCTACCACCTTGCTGTTGCCCTTCAGCTGCTTTCCCTCTTTCATCAGCAGGGCTTTCTGTTGGAGCTCTCTAGTGGCAGCAGACAGTTCCTCTGTAGCTGTTTCCACACAGAGAGCCTGTCGTCAACTTTATTCTCAACTCAATTCTGGGCTCTGTTGCTTCTTGCAGAACCTTGCTTGGCCCAGAATGACATCTTAGGAATCTTGCTTTTCGACTTCCCAGTATGCTCCAGGCTTATGTTTGTTTAACAACTGTGTAAACCTACTCAATAATCTTTTAGAGTTTATGTGAAGGCAGACAGAATACTTGTCCTCTAGGGCATTTTATTAGATGGTTACCTGCAAAGCACATTATTGTTCTTGGGACTCAAATAGAATGCAGGAGAATTCTAACTTTTAAAACTTTCAAAATCAGAGAAAATAAAATTTGTTGTTCTGTTGTAATATCTTTCAAGTGACAGACCATAAGAAGGCCACCAGATGAGAACCAATCCAATTACTTTTTTTCTGAAAGTGATTAAAAGGCAGCATAAAAAGATGTCAGCCAGACAGACAGATGACTGCTATTTCAGATTTACAACCAGAAAACAAGGCCAGGCCATAGCTCCTGATGTAAAACTGCAAAGCTTCTATATTGTCCAAGAGATCTCACTGGAAGAGCTAACCTGTTTTATTTCACAGTCATCCCCCATATCGCACAATCTACAGTAACTGACACACCTGATGGGAGCCAGCCAAAGGCAGGGATGGAGTTATAAACCTGCAGACTCTCGTTTTTCCAAACATGTAAAAAATGTAGAACCAGTTTTCCAAACCTGGGAGGCTTATAAATTCTGGTTTCTCTAGGATGAGGAGGCAGATTGGAAGAGCAGAGTGTATTGTGAGTGGAAAAATACTGAATACTCTTTAGCACTGTCTGTCGTCGCTTCCTCTGACCATCTCTCCTCCAGTGCTCCCGTCTCCCACATCTCCACGTTATTGTTAGTTATTGCTACCTTGACTCTGTCCGCTGGCCTCGGGCATTCTTTCATTTTCTTGCTGTTTCTATGAGCCTCATCCCATTAAAATTTATCTTTTATATTTCTAGACATCAATAAAAAGAGAGATTTCATGTCCACGTGCATACTGGATTTAATATTTGAGAACCTGCTTTATGTATACCAATTTCAGAATTCTTTTCATTTAAGCAGACGACTACAGAGACATATTGTCTTGATGTACTACAGTGCATGTAGAAGCAGGTATTTAGACATTGCATTGAGACTGTATGACTTCATCTCAAGCTCCATTGCAGAGAAGACTATTAACCCTTTGCATGATGAGATTAAGCTTTGATCTTCAAAAGTAAAAGCTCATGTTGTACTTAGGTTGAGTCATTAATTATCATAATTTGATAATTAATATGTTTATTAATTAATTAATTAATAATTTCATAATTGGCATCATTTGATATTTTTTGTTAGACAGTTTGTCTTATCATTCATGTCAATGCTCAGATAATTAAAAAAATTAAATATCTCCAGTATTTGCTGTAAAAGTTTTTGATATGAAAGATTTCCAGTGTTTCTTCACAAAGGTATGTATATATATATATATATATATATATATATATATATATATATATGAAAATTCCCATACTCCAGTAATAAACAGCTCTCAGCTTTTGCAAAGTAATATCCTTTATTTTCCAAAATGGATTAGTTTAGAAGCTAATACTGACAGTGGTATGATATCTTAATGTTGGAAAGCAGTAAGTGAAGCTATCTATATCTTTGTCTCCCACAGGGTTACCAGTGCTGTGCAGTGGAAAGTTGTGGTACCCCTTCTCCACCAACATAGTTGGTGCTAAGACCAAAGCCTTGAGAAAGCCGCACCCGATGGCACCTGTAGTTTTGTTAATTAGGCTAAGAGATAGCCCGACCTCCCCCCCCCCCCCAGGTTCTGTCTGCCAGATCCCCAGGCTCTGCCCAGCTTACCAGAGGCCCACCTATGACCAGCCCACCTGCGCAACCTGCAAGATGTCACGAGACTTCAGGGTTCCCGCCAAACTCCAGAACGCCTGCGCAGAAGACTGGGGGCGGGGCCTCCCCTTCCTTTATCCCCAAATGCTTGTCCTCCATTAAACAGTCTTCTATCTTGGGTAGTCTAGGTTTCTGGGCTAATATCCACATATCAGTGAGTACATGTTATGTGAGTTCTTTTGTGATTGGGTTACTTCACTCAGGATGATGGCCTCCAGATCCATCCATTTGCCTAGGAATTTCATATATTTATTGTTTTTAATAGCTGAGTAGTACTCCATTGTGTAAATATACCAAATTTTTTNTCTTAGCCAAGATAGAATTTACTAAACACATGAAACTCAAGAAGAAGGAAGATCAAAATGTGGACACGTCACCCCTTCCTAGAATTAAGAACAAAGCACACATTGAAAGAGTTACAGAGATCATGTGTGAAGCTGAATCCAAAGGATGGACCCAATGACTGCGGCTGCCAGGGATCCATCCCACAATCAGCCACCAAACCTAGACACTATAGCATATGCCAGCAAGATAGTGTTGAAAGGGCCCGGATATAGCTGTCTCGGGGGAAAATATACCAATGCCTGGCAAAACATGGAGGTGGAAGCTCACAGTCAGCTATTAGATGGAACACAGGGTTCCCAAGGAAGGAGCTAGAGAAAGTACCCAAGGAGCTGAAGGGGTCTTCAACCCTATAGGTGGAAGAATAACCATGAACTAACTAGTACCTCCTGAGCTCATGTCTCTAGCTGCATATATAGAAGAGGATGGCCTAGTTGGCCATCAGTGGGAAGAGAGGCCCCTTGGTCATGCAGACTTTATATGCCCCAATACAGGGGAATGCCAGGGCCAAGAAGTGGGAGTGGGTGGGTAGGGGAGCAGGGCCGGGAGGGGGGAGGGTATAGGGAACTTTCTGGATAACACTTGAAATGTAAATGAAGAAAATATCTAATAAAAGTTTCATTTCAGCTTCGGGCCAATCCTGCAGGAACCCAGTCCACTGCGGGCAGTGGACCCCAAAACTTCTCTCAGTTCCTAGACATTTTTGGTTCATGCTAGGATTTTTGAAGCTTTTCAAGTCCTGCATCCTTCTAAGAATCATGTAAACAAATTTATATGTTATATAATGTGGCTCTTGAAGCACTACAGTTAATAGAGCCAGTTCTGGCTCTCTTCTGGCCTCTGCCTTTCACCATTTCCTACTTCCACGATCTTGAGAGATTTACTGTTTCTCTAACCTCCAATTCTTTACCTATTAAGGGGTAGTGGTGGGAGGATAACTTACTTTCTAGAGTCATTGACAATTTTAATTTATGTAAAAGGGCTTAATTTAGTATCCAGCACTTACCAGCTCTTCAGTAACTACAGACTGAAAACTTAATGGAACTACAAAACCACATTTAACACAATGATCTATAACAGTGTTTAACTTCATGTCCATGTTTACCAAGTGAACATTTAAAAGGTTATTTAAAATCTTTCTTTTGGGGAAGAAAATGAGGTGTCAGATGTGGGAAATTTTCTGTTGAGTAAGTTGGGGAATGCCTGGCCCTCTTTGAGATTGATGATTAGTTAGCATGATAAAAGCTCAAATGAGTCCTAAAATAAGATTCTACTCTGACTAGGTTTCTCTCAAACTTCTGAGCCTTAGTCAATGTTCTATTGCTGTAAAGAGAAGCCATGACGATGGAAATTCGTATAAAAAAACAAAACAAAACATGTAATTGGGGAGTTGCTTATAGTTCATAGGTTTAGTCCATTATCAGCATGGCAGAGGAATGGTGGCATGAAGCAACACATGGTGCTGGAAAGGGAGCAGAGAGTTCTATATTCAGATTGGCAGACATTTGGGATGAGAGAGACACTGAGCCCGGCTTGAATATTTGAAACCCTAAAGCCTGTCCCCAGTGACACACTTCCTCTAAAAACATCACACTTACCCCAAACAGGCCATACTTTCTAATCTTTCTTAAGTAGTGCCACTCAATGACCAAGCTTTCAAATATGAGCCTATTGGGGGGGCATTCTTATTCAAAATACAACATTTTGACACTGTAATAATTTGCCATGATTTTTTAATGAGTTTTTTTTTTGTCTCAAAAATTTCCCTATTTTCTTCTTCTATAGTCCCCCTTCAAATCCCATCAGTTTTTCTAAGACTTGGCATCCCTCCATGCACTTTGGGAAATGATCATGTGGTTTGTATTCCTCCCCTCCTCCTCTTCCTCCTCCTCCTTCTTCTTCTAAGATTTATTTTTATTTTATGTATGTGAGTACACTGTAGCTTTCTTCAGACACACCTGAAGAGGGTATTGGATCCTGTTACAGATGGTTGTGAGCCACCATGTGATTTCTGGGAATTGAACTCAGGACCTTTGGAAAAGCAGTCAGTGCTCTTAACAGCTGAGTCATCTCTCCAGCCCTCCTTTTTCTTCTTTAAATATCATTCTTCCTTTAGAAATTGTTTCCTAAATTAACCAGTCATTGAATGCAGTGAGAGTTGAATTGTTCCAATTTCCAAATATACACAATAGCCTTGCAAGGTGGACCAACTTGATAATATCCTTTACTTAAGTTGACAGAGTGTAAATTGCAACCAATCAAATGAACTTCACATTGAACACCAACCACTGTAATTTTGTTTATTAGTGGAAATACCAAGACTCTTTGGCAGGGCCACAGTGTTCACAGTCACCCTGCAAGGATTCAACAGTATGTCTTCAAGTCATTCTGTTTTTCATTGAGACATGGTTGATTGATATACTTTAATCAGTTCGTTACAGTATTTAACAGAGAGCAATGGAGAACAATTTGGAAATTTAAAGAGCCACAGAAGTGATGCACCAGAGACCATTATTCCTGCCAGAGAATGATGGGTGTAAAGTTTACCTAACATACGCTGGGTTAGAATACTTCCTGACACCAAATAATCACGGGTGGGACTGACATGCATGTAACACTCAGATAATCTCAGATTCATTCTCTTTCAGGCAATGCAGAACATCCAATCAACTTGAGTACTTTCTTTTTGTCTTATTTTCTTGACACAGAATTTTTGGCCCCATTGACACTAATTATTACCAGAAACGTTCACTTCAGGGACAGGAAATGAAAAATAATCAAGTGAGAAATAAAATTGCATGAAAAACAACTCATGGGAATCTAAGATATAAGAACTAAACACAACTCAGAAAAGGGAAAGTTGGCTCTGGGTTAAAAGTGTCCAGTTTCTTCCCCAAACATTAATGTTTCAGTGTTTATTGAAATTAATATACACATTTTATGCGAAAAACTTAACTCAGAAAAGAACATCAGAAAATTTCTCAAATAAAAGCAATATGCCTGGGGAAAAAAAGCCACATTTTAACTTGGAGAAATAAGTGGTTGAGAGTTCCTGACTTGAAAAATTTTGTATAAACCACAGGATGGTTTGCTTCTGCAGAGGTTTATGTGTTACGGGTAATTTGGGGACTCTTTTCCCAATCAATGACTCCTGTGGCTAGTATTTTCACATTTAAAATGTACATTAAGGCAGAAACACCACTCTCATTTTTTCTCCCCTAAACCCTTGCTTAATAGGATTTTGTTCCACCAAAAAAGGCACACAAATAAAGGCCAGTGTTTGATGTGACTCATACTGCATCATAACTAGAAACAACAATACCCTGCAAAGGTCGTTTGTATAACATATTTTGAGCAACGAGCTGTTTTTCTGATCTACAGAGCGAAGCCCACGTTGAGAGATAGCTGCCCAGGAGGCTGGAACTCATTCTGATTTGATCCACCGGCTCTCTCAGATGGTATCTTAGCTCTGAAATCAGTATTTTTATCCCATCCTCCTCTGTCGCCTCACGGTACAAGAGCTGTAAGAAATATGGAGGGAAACTGTTCCTGTTAGGAGACAGCTAGATTCATTTCTGTTAAAAAAAAAAAGAATAAGAAAAAGAAAAAGCCACCATGTACGATGGGAATGTTAAAAACACCTAGCAGGAGAAGGTATCTGTCCTGTTCTTTCCAAATAGTAATAAAGTCAACAGCATAACACAGTATTTCTGCTTTCCAGCCTTATAGCCTGCCTTGGACTGAGCTGAGTGTTTCAATGGGTGTGGAGGAGACATGTCTTCACCAAAGCTCTCACCCAGAGAAACCTTAGAGTTCCTGCCATTGTTATTTCTGTGTCTGAGAACTGTGAGTTCACAAGGATCGTTTTTAGTATGGGGAATCAGATTCATGGACTTCTCTGTGTTTTTATTTATTCTCCAATTACTTTAAATTGAAAGACCACAAGCATTTTGGGAAAAGCAATTTCAATTTTGAACTCATTTTCCAAGCCCTGAATAAAGTGTTTTCACTTACCAGAAAGCTTCATCCTCCTCCTGAGAGGTCATGAGCCTTCTGCCCTTTGGTTTCTTCACATGAACAGCAGGACACTGACTTCTACAAAGTGTTTTCAAAGCTCACTGATGCAAAACAGCATCTCTGAAGCCTGGGCTCACAGTAAAAGCCCGGGCTCCAATCGCAAATCATATACTCCATCCATCCTTCCATTATCCATCCATCTATCCATCCATCCATCCATCCATCCATCCATCCATCCATCAATCATCCAAATATTTCTTGCACATCTGTTAAGTATAACCAAGAGCAAATGGACAAATTCCTCACTAGTAGACGACTTACCATGGTAAGATAGAGGCTGGATAATTTGTTTGTTATATTAGCCTAACAACACCATGATTGGCTGGTAATCATTCCTGCTATTATTTTTTTTTTAAGGTTTAATACTGTTGACTTTTGCTCAGAGTATATCCTGTGTCATGAAAACATTCAGAGGCAACATCTCCAGTTTAAGTACATAAAATATATTTCCAAAAGCAAACATGACACTTGGTCTCCAAGTCACAGCCTGCCAGAGGCTCTTAAACAGCGGAGTAATTTTACATGGGGGGAAAAACCCATAAATATAGTTGATATATCATAATACTGAATATAGAATTGGAAGTACAGGAAAAGATATTTGTGTAATAAATCACTAACCAAGAATTTCATTCAGTAAAAAAGTAAAATCAACCCTGCAGATCTTAGAACATAACTGAAAGCTAATACTAGATGAATTAGTAATATATATATATATATATATATATATATATATATATATATATATTCTAGAGACACAGTGACATGAGCCACTTGGGAATAACAGGTCATTAGAAGCTTTTAAGATTCTCATAACAGATGACATTGTGTGGGTTCCTTTCAATCCTGGCTCGACCCTCATCATTCTCCTTCTTGGTCCGCCTTTTCAAGTGAGTAGGTTGCAGTATAATATATCTTGACATCATTACCTGAGATATCAGCTCAGTTCAATTGTTATGCAAGCAATGTGACTGGGAATGACAGCTGTGAGGAGGGATGTTACTGAGCAAGAAGAAAGAATTCGAGCCACGTTCACTCCCTGCTGCCAGCGGCTTAATCTGAAATAACATCTGTGAAGGAGCTCGTGATGCTGTGATCCAACAGTGCATTTGATGGGTGAAGTATCTATAATGACAATTTTGGTCCAAGGCAATCGGGAAGTAGAAGGTTCCACCTCTGCCAGGGTGCCTTCACCAACACACCTCGGTGACTACACCCTTACCACGTGATCTCTACCAACTCTTTCAGAAAGGGGAGATGAGGAATCTGAGCTTCACACTGTTTTTCAAAATCAGAATTCCAATCCCAGGGCTATTTGGCTCCCACGTGTGCACAATTATTTAAACCCATTTGTGGTCTCAAGAGAGCTTACAAAATGTTCACCTCTGTGTAACCTTGACTCAGACAAGCACTTAATTTAAAAAGCTGTTTTGTAATCAGCGCCTGTGAATACACATGAGGTATGATCTTTTGAGTGTTTTTTCTTTCAGAAGAAATTAGCACACAGCATCAAAAAAATGTATTTAAAGGGCATTGCAGATCATAAGAACTGCTGTTGTTGAGAGACAGGACCCTGATAAAAAGGTACCAGAGGGATGCACCCTGGGAAACATCTCCTGATGCACAAATCCATAGCATGCCTCTGTCTGCTTTTATGGATTTTCTTAGGATAAAAACACAGGGAAAAACATCAGTGTGCATGTTCCTGCATGTGTGCTTGTGTAAATGCTTGTGTGCATGCATGTATATGCTTGTGTGCACGTGAACTGTACATATTCAAGTATTTATATTCATTTGGATGCAAAGATTAAGTGGGAGTTCTTTGGAAGTTCCGTATTTCTCCCACTCCTCAGCAGGTGCTGCCAAGATGCCTCTAGGCTTGATAATGTGTCTATTATCAGCAGCCACTCCCTGTATATTAAGAAGATCCCAGCTGACTAACTGTTGAGGGAGTTGCATTAGTGACAGCATTATGGAAGCTCCCATTTTTATACTTATCACAGCCCAAGGTTTCAGAGCACCTGGTGCAAAGTGGACACTCAGTACAAATGATGATCATTGTGGAAGAGAAAGACAGAAAATGGACCCTAATGCACAGTGCTTTGCGTAGCAGCCATCACATGAGCTATACCTGAAATGCTATAGGAGCACTGTCTAACTCTGTAGTGTCTCAAGAGGATTGCAGTAATTATCAGCTCAATAAAGGGGGATTTGATTAATTCTTTGAGGAGTATCCTCAGATCTTGTTTCAGAGATTGAGTGCAAGAAATTGAGCAAGTGATTAATAGATACCATGGTGATGTGTATCAATCTTAATTATAACAGGTAAAAGTAGAGGGTGGTGATGGAGGTTTTACAGGTGATCATGTTTCTTTGCTTCACATCCTATTTGTCAGAATAAGGAACACGAAGAACAGTAACCAAGTACCCAGGAGGAAATAAAGACTGGTCCAAAAAACTAGCTAGTCAGTCAGTGTCAGCCAGTGGAACATCAGTTGTCCTAGTATCGTTGCACTCCATGGCTCTCCAGCAGCCCCAAACCTTTCCAGATCCTGTTGCCTCCTTCATTCCCAGCTTACAGCATCTGTCCAATCATGTCTCTGGAGGAGCATAAGGCCAGCATCACCTCCTCACCATCCATTACCTCAGTTGATATTTACTCCTACCTACTTCATTTCCCTCTACTGGTCAACTAAACCTTGCTTAGATCAATTTCCTGCTTCTAGATCTTCACTATAATTTCCACTTACAGATCAAGTACCAAAATCTAGATGTGACTTCCTGTTCAGTACCCTGGGGTAATGTCTGGTCAGAAAGGGGTTCACAAAGAAACAGAAAGCATGTTCAAAGTGAGTAATGTAATTTCATTACACAGACTACGGACAAAGCTCTAGAGAAAATATCAGAAATGGTGGAACGACCAGACCAGGACAAACTGGGAACCTGCCTTATAGAAGAGCTAGGGCTGCATCCAGTTCATAGAAACCTCATGTCTCACTCACCTTCTCCTTCAGACTACCCATTGATGCTTTAGATTCTCAAAAGACCAACAACAGGTCAGAGGGAGAGGGCTGACTTGATCTTGCTCTAGAGCACAGAAGAGGGTATAGAACCCTGAAGCACATGTCTCAGTGAACAGATAGAACCCATAGCCTCTTCTTCTGTGCCTTGTCTAAACAACATCAGAACCTCCAGTTGTAACCTTGTTCCTGTACTAATCTCGCCACTATCAGCCCCCAGATCTTGACACAGACTATTGTGAGCTATTGGGGACCTTCATCAGGTGCTTCCAGATGCCCTTCCCTAAGACCACCTCACCAAGGACTCCTGTTCCCTTGTAAGAAGAAGATTCCTGCAAGCACCCAAACGAAGCACAGTGTGTTGGAAGGTCTCAGGATCTAGGTTAAGAAGATCTGTTTTCAAGTTCACTTGACACATTGAGCTGTTTAACCTTGGTCACTTGACTCTCAGAACCTCAGTTGTATAGGAGGGTTAGTAGCACTCTATTCCTATTTGGAAAGGGGCATTGTGAGAATCAGATGAGAATATTTGGATGAAGGTAATATAACCATATTATATGGGACTAGGCAGCATATAAGGTTGGAGGATGCACCAGCTGCTATTGCAATAGAACCGGGCCTAGAAGCAACACGCTCTTTAAAGGTACAGAGTATCTTCCCTTGACTTTTTAAAGAGAAGCTATAGATTTCTTTTCACTATCATACCAGCATTTCTACGTACTTAGACCCTGGTGTATTTTCATGCACTCATTCCTTTGCCTTTGCTAAAGTTTTCTGTCTAAACAGCTACACCAAGCATCGTTGTTGCAGTGCTATGGAAACAGGTATTTTATGGGAACATCCTAATTTATCAAGATGCTTCATAACTACCAATAGAGACTCTATGCTCAAAGATGCCATGTGATTTTTTTTTCTAAGCCCATGTGATACCCATGGGTTAAAAGCTACTGAACCCAATGTTTTATTATGCCATACTATTTGTTTCTAGGAGGAAAGATTGCTACATTTAATCTAAGCTCATCTCATGGATCTGTTACTTGGGGAAGGAACAGGTAGTGATGAAACTGCTTCCTCAAGTCAGAAGCTCACCCATATGGTTACTGTTGACTTCAGATAGTTGAATGACATCTAAGAAAGGTGATCAGAAGTCTCTAGCACAGGAGCTTTGCTCATGTGATCAGAGATGGCATGAACATCGGGACTTCCAAGTTAAAACCTCTCTGAAACTAAAGAACATAGTGACAAAGACATCCTTTACAAAGGCTAAGTACTTTCAAATCGTCTTCTTCATAGGTTGTAAAGCACCCAGCATCTCCACATCTAGGAGTCAAGCAAGTGAGGACCAGGCTGATGATTGTGCCCATCACTTGCCAGAGCATGCTGATCTACAACCATATTCATTCTCAGTCTAGTTTTCCGAGGTGACTGATGTCATTCATTAGCAATTCTAAAAAGCGTGGATGACTCTGTTCAGAAGACTTTTCCCCAGACAGTCAACAGTCTTAGTCTCTGTGATGATTATTGTTTCCTTTTGGTTAACTTGATGGAATTTAAAATCACCATGGAAGAAAACAAATAAACAAACAACAACAACAAAATCCCCCAAATCAACCCCCCAACCCCCCCAAACCAAACCAAACCAAACCAAACCAAACCAAACCAAACCAACCAACCAAAACCCACCAACAACAACAAAACCCCCCAAACTCTGGGCATGTCTTTGAGAAGGTCTCTAGATTAGGTGAGATGGAGGAAGGTCCCCAAGTGAACTAAAGAAGAAAGCAAGCTGAACCTCAGCATTTCTCTGTCTTTGCTTCTTGACTGTATACACCATGTGACCAACTGTCTTATCCTTCTGCCACCATGGTTTCCTTGCCATAATTGACCATAACCTACAGCATTTAAAATGGTACACATTCTCCCCACTCAGAAGTTAATAAGAATAGGGACTATTTGAAGAAAGAGAAAAAGAGAAGATGGATTGAAGGAAGGATGGAAGGAAAGAAGGAAGGAAAGAAGGAAGGACCTGGGTCAGTCAGAGAAGGAGGAGGTAGGAAAAGGTGAGGCACGACCTTATTCAGGCCATAGGATCTAGCCTAGAGGTGCAGACCTGTGTTCTAACAAATGTCCAGCATGTTCTAGTAAACCCAGAAGGTGAGTTCCTGATGGGTTATCCAGGATGAGGTACAATTTATCAGTTGCCTTGTTCAGGAAGTGACAGAAGCACAGGAACTGATAGAAAATACTGTAGGTCTGTCATCTGCCCCCTGGTGTCCTCACAACGTGTTTATGGGCCCCTGATGGATGAGAACCAGATCCTGATATCATTACCTGGGCAACATGGCAAAGGTTGAAGTGTTACACCTAATACAGTTGTGTAGTTTTATATGGTAGAGATATTGGGGGCACATTGCTTAACAATCACTCTTTGATTTAAAGATCCATACACTTTGCTCAGGGCTTTGGCTGGCTCTCCAGCAGCAAGAGCTGCTTCAATAAAACAAGGCCAGTGACAGATGGTTTTTAGCACAAGGAAACCTCCTAAAGGACCTAGCAAATTCTGGAGATCCAAATAGACCCAGAATCAGTAAATGCCAGAAGTTTAGAGGCTTCCATCACTGGAGGGCAGTGGGAAGTCATGAAAAACCATCTGGGACCAAAGGTCAAAGGCTGCAGGTTGCTCCTTCCCTATTTATTAAATTATCTCCAATTAGGAATCAGTCTGAAAATAATACACACAGCCATGGTCCAGGCAATAGCATACATGGGAATTCTGGACAAAGGGGAGAGGAAAGGAGAGGAAAGAAGAAGAAAGGAGGGGAAGGGAGGGAACAGGAGGGTAAGGGAAGGGAGAGTATGAGTGGAGAAGAGAGGAGCAAATGGGTAAGGGAAAGAAGGGAAGAGAAATGAAACATGGAAGAAAGTAGAGAAGGAATGTGAGAGAGGGGTAGAGAAATGGAAGGAGGGAGGAGGGAAGGAGAGAGGAATGAAGGGAGGGGTGGAGGTATTGAGAAGGGACACAGGAAAGGAAGCAGGAAGGAAGGGGGGAGAACACAGAGAAGGAAGAGAAATGGGAGCAAAGAAAAGACAATCCTTACTCTCATCTACCCAAGACAGCAGCCTCTTGTGGGGGTAAAGAGCCAACAAGCATGCGGGCATTTGGATTGGATTTTGCTGTTGAGTTGGTTTCTAGTTTTTCTGAAATGAAATATTTTCTTAGCCCTCAGTTTCTTGGAGGTTTTTCTAGATAAATAATGTTGACAGCTTTTAATTTTTAAAGTGAATTCTAATTAAGGACGTCTAAAATGGTCACAAGGGGGTGCCTAAGTGGTCCCCCATTGCTTATTATCCTAAAGCAAGAGAGAATAGAACGACAGGGAACACAGCCTCACCCCCAAATGCTTTTAAATGTGTGTGTGCTTGCATGCATGCATGTGTGTGTGTGTGCGCGTGCGTGTGTGTGTGTGCGCGTGCATGTGTGCGTGCGTGGTGTGTGTGTGTGTGTGTGTGTGTGTGTGAGTGCATGCATGTGTATACCTATCTTATTTCTTAATTTAAGAATTAACCCCAAGGAGAAAACTATAGGAACAATTAGAAATAGATATAAATCATTCTTGAATAAAGTGCAAACTCAGGGATAAGATGAGCATTAATTTACCATCTCACCACATCTTTTACTACGCAGCATCTTTTACTATGGCAATAATTAAATAGACAGACCCTTAAAGAAATGAGTAGAAGACTATTCAGTGACAGCGTACTTGCAAAAACATCAAGGAGGTGGGATAGCATGTTCATACCATGATCCTCAAAACTAGGTAGTTGTGCAGAGAAGCAAAACACAGTGTTCATGGACAGACTAATGGAAGTGTCCCAGGACACAGATAATAAGCCACAGGCAAGGTTTGTTGTCATTGTGTCCTTTGGTTTTCAGGGAACAGAAAGAAGATTGGGTTGTAGCTTCTATTATTATTATTATTGTTATTTATTTATTTATTTATTTATTTATTTTTGGTTTTTCGAGACAGGGTTTCTGTGTATAGCCTTGGCTGACCTGGAACTTACTTTGTAGACCAGGTTGGCCTCGAACTCAGAAATCTGTCTGCCTTCTGCCTCCCAAGTGCTGGTATTAAAGGTGTGCGCCACCACAGCCCAGCTTATTCATTTATTTTTGTTTTTCAAGACAGGGTTTCTCTGTGTAACAGCACTGAATACCCTGGAATTTGCTTTGTAGACAAGGCTGGCCTTGAACTCACAGAGATACACCTGTCTCTGCCTCCCAAGTGCTGGGATTAAAATTGTGTGCCACCACTACCTGGTTATAGTTTCAATTTTTAAACAACTATAATAGAAACACCAATGCAGTGGGAAAAAGTAGGCAAGAATGTGTTTTGAGGGCTGGAGAGATGGCTCAGCGATTAAGAGCACTGACTGTATTGAGGGCTGGAGAGATGGCTCAGCGATTAAGAGCACTGACTGTTCTTCCAGAGGTCCTGAGTTCAATTCCCAGCAACCACATGGTGGCTTACAACCATCTATAATGTGATCTGATGTTCTCTTCTGGTTTGTCTGAAGACAGCTATAGTATACTCATATACAATAAATAAATAAATATTTTTAAAAAGACCTCTTTTTTAAAAAAAAGGATGTGTAATGAGCATTGGTTGTTATTGGATAACTAAGGCCAAGGGTAAGCAGACAATAAATACAATGTCAACTGTTTTTAGTAACCGTATTATGAAGTATGAGTTGAATACACACGGATCCCTTGCTCTGGACATGACTATTTCTCTTTAAAAATCTAATTTGTTGAAGGAAAAAGTTTTCAGAGGAAACTCCATAACTTAAGACACTCTCTAAATAGCATTAATTCTATATAGCTAAGAATACTTGAAGTTTGGTCATCACCCAGATGGCCTTGAATAGAGACTTCTGACTAAGATGGTGTCTCACACATCTCCACATCTCTGGAGACCTCCAGTGCAGTCTTGTGAAAGGAAATCCACACATTACTCTGCCTTATATGTATCTGCAGACCGAACTTGACTAAGACCACACTGCTTTATATCTCCCCGAAGTGCTTGGAGAAGGACAAGCCTGAGAAGCTCAGGCCCCCAGGGCAACCACGAGCAACATCACAACTTCCAACAGGTGGGAGGAACCCAACTGAACCATAGCTGGTACAGCTATGAGGGCATTTCAGAGCATGGCAGCACTTCTTGTCTCTGCCGTATCTTTTCTCTTAAACCAGTCCAAAGAGCAATAAATATAAACATACTCAAGTCAGAATCTGAGGGCTGATACTGGGAACAGACCTGCAATCCCCATTCCTTGAACTTGAATGTGAAGCTGTTCTTTGAAAATCTTGAAAGTGTTTACCTTTGAAATCCATGGGAAGGTCATTTTAACACAATGAGATAGAGCATGGTAGAGATATGTCATATTCCAGCTGTAGAGTTAAATTATGAAATACTGACTGCATTTGGAGTCATTAATAACAATTCATACTAGGGGTGTGAAGACTTGGGGGCCATGTCCACATCAGTTCCATGTCTCCTGTCTCAGAGAGCTGTCTGAGGAGACCGTCCTGAACATTCTGTGACAGCAATGTGGATGAACTCATTTGTGTTTCCCCACAGTGTCAGTGCTTATGGAATAATCTTAATTTCACGAGGCACAGCAGCTGCAATGGATCCAGGCACGGGAATGGTCTGAACAATGGGCATTGCAGACTTCTGGGGGACAGAAGTGACCACCCTCTCCAGACACTGCAGACTCTGGGGGACCGTCCTATCTGAAAGAAAGGTTTGCCTCTGATCCATCCACAGCTTTTGGCCTGCAGTGTAGATGGGCAGGGTATCTAAAAGAAGGGACTTCAGGTTACAGACAGCAAGCTGGGAATAGCAACTGCAGGATAAATGGGCAGTGCAGGGCACAATCCTTCCCCACCTTACAGTCCTTCCCAGGGCTGGTTGAGAAATACAATTCAAATATCACTTTCCTTTTCAGCTTAACTGAATTACGTACTTTATTGCCCAGTGGCCTAGGCAGTAAATGTTACTGAAAGGACTAATTTAAGATCTGAATTTATTTTAATTAGTCTTTGTAATACTGCAGCAGATGTGAGCCTGATTACAGGCAACCTGTACTTGCTACGAATCTCAATGAAGCCTCACATTGTTTAGATTGCTAGACAAGACAAATTCTTAAATAAGAGGAGAAAGGGGGAGCTATAAGGAGCGAAGGAAGAAAAGAAAATGGGCCTGCTGGTTTATGGCCATGCTCTCCGTGGACATAGGCACAGCCCTGTGGGTGGGTGGGACATGGGTGGGATTAATAACTGATAGCTGTGGTTAACTCTGGTGGAAGAGTCAATAACCTGCCCTGGACCCCACACCCTGGTTCTGGGTAGTAGAGTAATGAGTCCCTCTGGAATGAAATCTGTGGCCTCCTTTGTTGTAACTATTGATCTACTATAGGGCCCTGATGTGATTTAGATGAGGGAGGAAGAGATAATGGCATTGATTATTCTATTTAGGAAGCCGACTAAGACAGAACTCAGGTACAACACAGGAATAGAAAACCAAACCAAACCAACCACTCAATCATTTCTTGTCCTTTCTTCACAGTCCAAGGCAACATGAGGCGGCCACGGTGACAGGGGAATGAATATTTTGATAAATCTGGGGCTTTGGATTTCAGGGACACATTGTTACAACAAAACCCTGGGCTTGCTTTTGTTGTTTTGGCTTTTTTAATGATCATGTATCATGGTCAGGAGACAAAGCCCTGACATGTATTCCAGAGACGTGAGCTCCAGTGCTTTCCCAAGGAAACACATCTTTGCTGAAGAACATCATTCTTCCTAAAGTATTTAGCTACAGATTCTTTTAATGCAAATTTAGATCCTATAATTAACCACCTTCCTTGCTTTTGGATGTGATATAGCAAAGTACAGTAGGCTGAGTGTGGCATCCATAGCATGCCGCTGTCTCTACTTTGGAATCTGGGAAGTCCAAGATTAAGGTTCCCGGGTCAGTGCATTAGTTATTTTTTCTTTGCTATGACAAATCAACTGACAAAGGCAACTGAAAGAAGGAAGGGTTTCTTTGTGGCTTATGGGTTGAAGGTACAGTCCATCACGGGTGTGAAGCCATGGTAGTAGGGGTGTGAGGTTTCAGTCACACTGTGTTCATAGTCAGGAAATATGGGGCAAGGATACTGGAGCTCAGCTTACCGTCTCCTTTGTATTTAGTTAGTCTGGGACCTTAGCCAGAGGAATAGTGCTACTGACATTTAGGGTAGGTCTTCTCACCTCAATTGACCTAATAGAGAAAATCCATCCCAGGCATGCCCAGAGACTTATCTCCTAGGTGATTTTAGATATTGTCAAGTTGCCAATCAATACTAACCATCGAACATCAGCCTGCTCCCCAGTTGCTACAGAGATGGTTTTATCTTCACACGTGTAGAAGAGAGGAGAGAATAGATGTTCTTGTACCTTTTATAGAAGCATAAGTCTTTTTCATCCCTAACAGTACCATAGTGTGATTAGAGTTTCAATATGTGACATATATTAACACACACAGAGAGAGAGAGAGAGAGAGAGAGAGAGAGAATATCAGTTTCTTTTCTTTATTTTCAGGTGACACGGGATACAGTCCAAGGCACCAGGGAATGTTTAGAACCTTATATAGTACCGAACCTTATATGAACTTAGCTTCTTTCCCCCAGTGTATGTATATCTTTGAAAAAGTCAGTTAAAAATTAGCTACTTTAAGAGATTAATGGCAACAAGTCACAAAAGAGAAGGGTAATCATAGCAATATACTATAAAGAGTTATTTAAAACATGGATTCTTTATTGCTCAATTTTTCCCATTTCCTATTTTCAGATTGTGGTTGACTATGGGTAACTGAAACCACTGAAAAGTAAAGCTGATAACGTGTGTGTGTGTGTGTGTGTGTGTGTGTGTGTGTGTGAGTGTGTGTGTTTCAGGGAGGGCCCTCCTCACCTTCCTTTCAGAGTTTCCAGGACTGCGGAATGCACTGCAATTGTTTCAGTCTATCATTAGCTACTTTTTCAGAAAAGGAAGCCTTGAACAAGGCACATTAACAGTCACATGCCTCAGGCTAGAGAGAACCTCAGTGGGTAAAGCACTTGCTGGTTTAAGTGTGAGGCCTTCAATTTGCATCTTTGGGACTGACAAAAACCCAGGAATGCATGATGCGGCTACACAGAGATATGAGTGCACCAAAGCAAGATGGCTAGTTGTATTAGTGCAGTCAGCTAGCTCTGGGGTCAGCTGATCCTGCCTCAACATATAAGGTGAGAATGATTGAGATTGATGTGAACCTCTGACCTCCACATGCACACACATGCATGCACACCTTCACTCGTACACACACATACATATATACGTCTGTGTGTATATTTATATATATGCATATATATGCATACACATATACGCACCACACTAACTTATATAAACAAAAACAAAAGTCAAATGTCCCAAGTCAAATAGGAAGTTTGGAAAGAACCAGAACTAAAGTCTTGCTCAATGTCATGTCTTTACTTGTAGATAGGCATACGGAGCATTTATTTCCTTTGATTGGTCTTATGGTTTCTTCTGCATTAACACCAGATGTATCAGCGCCTGCCAAGTGCTGGCTCCTCCTCATAGTCCCAGAGATACAAACAGGAATCCTATAAAAACTATCTTAGAATGGTGTACATAAAGGGTGAAGGGGATACAGGCTTGGCCAGGCAAAGTCAGACCTGATAGGATCTTTGACTGAGCTTTGAATAATAATGGGTGGAGTAGGTCAGGAAGGGTGAGTGAAGATGAATGGATATACCAGAGATGTCTAAAATGCTTTCTAAGGCTTCTAGAATGTACACAGGGGTAGTAGCGTGAAGAGGAAGTGAGCAGAGAATCATAGGTACCTGCTTAGCTGAAGCGACCCATCCTGCCTTTTATGAGTGGGAATATTGTGCTACTATGACTTTTATTACATGGGATCCCTTAACATTTCCCTTAATGTTCCTTGTTGAAACTCTCAGTTGCTGAATTCTTGCTATATACCAAGAGCTGTGCCAAGCTCTGTGCATGAATCAGCTCATGCATTTAGCAAGAACATAACAAGTAATTGGTGTTTGCTGGTTATAAAGGACTAGGTTGGTGGTGTGGACAGTGACTTGCCAGAGTCTGCATTATATATACTCCATGGCAATGATCTTGCAAATACAAAGGTCATCAGGCCCTGTGTGCAACACTCATAAATGCCAGTCCTTTGAGTGTTTTTTACATCCTCCCACTTCTTATAGCTACCTCACCCCCTTAGATGATACATTTCCTTTGGTCTAGGTCACCAGCCATTCTCAGCTTCTGCAGTTTGGTGGAAGGGAGGTGCAGCTACAGATGTTAAGTCCAATGTACAGACTGGAGATAGGAGAAGCACTGGTACCATTGGATGGAGTTGGCTTTAACTCTGGACTTTGTTTCCCTGCTAATGTCGCCTTTAAAACATATTGATGGGAGTAAAATAATAGTGGCCACCAAGGAGCCCTAGGCTATAATCTAAAAATGAATGATGGTTACAGTTCAGTATCTGGGAGAGTTAACCTGGGAAGGCCAGCGTTCTCTCTCCTCTGCATGGAGACTGTTTCCCCAAGTTGAGACCTTCAGTACAGATGCTAAGGAGTTCTCATTTGTACATGTACTCCAGGCAGGAGTCATCTGAATGGAACATCTATGAAACTCTCGGTCTTTTTCACTTGCTTGGGAGAGAGAGACTATTTCGCACCCCTCTCCCCAGCCTTCATGGCTGGGCAAGAACAGTTTCAAGCACCCAGCCTGGTGCCTGTTGAGGCTGATAGTCTTTGTATGGGTCTTTGTACCTTACAGGTGCTTCTTCTAGAGTGGGCTTTACATACACTTCTGTGCTTTCAAGTAAGAAACTCGGAAGGCACACATATGGGCAGCATCATTTGGGATGAATGTTTTCAGTGAGAACTTGTGTCAGGTCAGGAGCTTTTTTCAGGATGGCTTGAATTCTTTAGGGATGGTGTGGGGGAAGGGACGGGTACAGGACTGTGTTGAGAAAGCTTCTCTGCTGCCCTCCTTGTCACAGTTTTTCCTGGATTTAGCCACTATGACATGCCTTTCAGATCTGAGAACAGAATGGCAAATAAACTCACTCAGTTTCATCTGTTCCTGTCCATTTCAGCTGAAATTTGAATATAAGCAACATAATCTAGATTTTGGTATACTAGGCTGAGTATGTGTTAAAGACAAATTTCAATGTGAGTTCTACTGAATAGTGGTTATAAACACACTAGAATTATTAAAGCCAGGTTTTCTGGATACCACAGTGAACAGATTATATTCTCCACGATGGGGGCAATAAGGATTTCCATCAGACATGATTTTCTTACAATGTTACATGGCTGCCTTTCTGTGAGAGGTGGGAGTCTGTTCCTGTCCCTTGACACTGGGCAGATTGGTAACTACATGGCGAGACATGTGTGGGAATGCCACTTCCAAGTATGGGCTATAAGAGGTGATAATGCTGATGATTCTTCTCTCTGAACACTCTTGTGGTCCTTGCTCATTGATTCTGGCTGCTAAGCTGTAAGGAACCCAGGGCATGTGAGTGATCCTGGTAAGAGCGTTCCTGAGGATTGGGCAGATGGCCAGTATTATGTGTGAGACATTCAAGTAAGAAAGAGAGCAGGGGAATGACTGAAACTATCACCTGGCTTCTTACAGTTGAGGATGCAATAGAACAGAAAGCAACAGGTTAAAGAAAGAACTGTTTTCTTTAACGGAGGCAGGATTTGCTGTGTTTCAAATCACCCTCTTGTTTTGTTGCCCTCTCTACACAGCAAATTATTCTAGATATAAGAAATAGTTTTCCCAGGGTGTGGTGGTGCATGCCTTTAATCCCAGCACTTGGGAGGCAGAGGCAGGTGGATTTCTGAGTTCAAGTCCAGCCTGGTCTACAAATTGTATTCCATGACAGCCAGGGCTACATAGAGAAATCCTGTCTCCAAAAAAAAAAAAAAAAGTTTTCAAAAGTCCAAATCTATAGGAAAAAGTAGTAAAAGTTTCAACAACAACAACAACAACAACAGCAATAGCAGAAGCAGCAGTAACAACAACAACAACAACAACAACAACAACAACAACAACAACAACAGCCTAAAAATTAAGTTGACAGTGTGGACATAAAAGAAAAACAAAGAAAAAAAGAAAAACAATCAAAAGTGGTGATTTTTCAAACAGAGAAAAGACCAGTCCATCCAAACCAGTAACAATATAGTCTCACAGGAGTCTTTTTGGTTCCCAAGATCAAGAAAAGATTATCTCCAAGATAGGTGAAAAATATGGCCTCCTAAAATAAAGCACATGATAATTGAATATACCACATATAAGCATAGTATATGCACACACACACACACACACACACACACACACACACACACATATTGGAAAATGATTACTTGGGGGGGGGATACTACAAACTCCCCCCAGTAGAGTAGACATTTATAAGACAGGATGCAGAATGAGAAGTCAGTTACTTGGTTGAAAACGAACAACTTATAGAACAGAAAGACCAAAGCGCAGAGCCAAGAGCCACAGTGAAGAATGAGGCAGGGTGACTGAGCACTAATTCAAGAATTAGCAATCTGAGTTCAGTTAGATTCAAAAGTAGTTTTAAGACTGCTGTATTCTTTCAATTACTGCATTTGTGAATGAGTATGGCTTGTAGATGAGAATGACATGATTTCATTTGGTCAGAGGAAGGACTGATCATACCTTCCCAAATGGTAAACAAGGTCTTCCATCTGGTAGATTGTTGCATGTTTCTTTTGAATTTGACCAGTCATGTGACCACAGATGATGGAACTCAAGTTCCCACTAGAAGATAGAGGTTAATTCTGGTCTTTCAGGATGTTTGTTCTCCCAAGCCAGATGCTAGACTATGAGGGAATAAGGCCACAAACAGGAGATCTATTGAGAGCCTCAGATAATAAGCAGCCATCCAATTATACCTACAGATGTACATACAAGAAATCTTTCAAAGGGGTACTAGACCCAGATACTCTACAATGGTAATGTTCAGGTGGAGAACCAACTACCTATATGAATCCAATGAATCTTAGAATCATGAGATGTAATATTAATTTCAATCTCTTATCCTGAGATGATTAATTATACAGCAGAGAGCTTAAATACCTAGTCTACAGTCTGGTGCTATCTTCATTATTATTGCTTTGATGTCATTTGTACTTTTTAAAAAACATGTGAATATATATATATATATATATTACATACATACTATATGTAATATATATTACACATATACTATATATTACATATATACTATCTAAGAGACAAGTGAGGTGTAAATTGCAGATAAGTTGCTAAGTGCTTAAAGATGCTCTTTCTCCAACAAAAGGTATAAGTACATATGTGTATACATGTACATATATATGCATACATATATGTATATGCACACATGTGTGTGCATGCACATAGGTGTGTGTGTGTGTGTGTGTAGTCATTACTCAAAACTAGAATCTATTTATTTATTCAATATCTCCAGGGTCATAATATGCATATAGCCTCTGCAAATATTCTTACATTTTAAATCCTCTCTAGATTACATATAGTACTGAGTACAATATAAGTGATGTGTAAACAGTTGTGATACTGAAATGCTTAAGAAATAATGACAAGAAAAAACGTCTGTAAATGTTTGGTGCAGATGCAACCATTGCAGGTTTAGCTACATAGCACACATCAGCAACAGCATCATCTTAAAAAATAGTGTTTTTTTCCTTTGGTTTGTTGAATTAACAGATGTAGATATGAGAGGGAGAGGGAGAAGGAGAGGGAGAGGGAGAGGGGGAGGGAGAGGGAAAGGAAGAGGGAGAGAGACACTCAATGTGCACTACAGATAATTCCAAATCCTGCATAATAGCTTCTCAGATATAATTTAGAACTTCTTCATTTCTGCTGACAATGTTCTTTCTCCTGTTTTCTATTTTTTATTTCTTCCTTTTCTTTTTTTCCCCCTGAACTTGGGTTTTAATGCTAACCTCACTGCTTGTGGGCATTTATACTATGAATTTTTAGAGTAGCCTAGGAAGCTGAATTAGAGGGATCCTGTCACATTCAGTGGCTGAATAGTCAAGCAAATCACTCCAGGAATTGCCACCCTTCCTGCTGATAAATGTCTCTAATCTATTCAAATATATTCCACTTCAAAGGCTATTGATAATAAGGGTTGTCTCTATCATTAGTTCTATTCATGCAGGTCACCAAAGCTCCCCAAATTATTCTCCCTCCTTCTAATAAATTATCAGAACATAATTTGTAATATATCAAAGGCATACTTGTATTGACCCAGGTCCTAGTACTCTCTCCCTAGAAGAAAGTTTTCTGAAATTTTTCCAATTTCTCTGATAAAAAGAAACAGGCAGAGTCATCTATAAGTTGAATGTGAGTCCTGGGAATTGGATCCCAAAGGCAGACCTGTGTGCTGTAAAATGTGCTAAGTTCTGAACAAGAGAAAGAAATAGGGACACAAGGATGCTGGCATATAGCCAAGGCTGCTCAGTTGAGTTTGGGCCCGGGCTCATAGGTCACAGCACAGGAAATCTGATTCCTGAACATTTCAGAGTCTTAGGATCACTAAATACTGTAAACTAACTTCTCAGATATTTTCACCATCTCTCTCTAGTTGTTCTCCAACTAAACTGCAACACTGAAAAATATAGCTGTATAATAGCAAATAATATAACAATAATAGCAAAGAGCAAGTAGCAAACAGCTAATATATAATATATAAAATATAAGATAACACATAGTATATAGTATATAATATATAGTATACAATATATAATACATAGTATATAATATTTAATACATAGTGTATAATATATAATACATAATATATAATATACTGTATATACTATATACTACATAATGAATATATGGTATGTAATATAAGAGATACAATATACAATAAGTGATATGTGATGTGATATATGAAAATACATAATGTAATTAAAACAATAATATATGACATTATATAATGTATAATAGCAAATAATATAATTTGATAATATATAATGTATAATAATAGCAAGTAATATAATATAATTAATATAATATAATAGTAAGCAATATAATAATAGCAAATAATAGACCAAGTTTGGTTTGACTCTTGGGATGCACAGATAGAGAACTTAGCATCTGTAAAAGGCAGACAAGCAAGCAACTTAGCACCAGTAAGTCATTTATCACCTTATACTTAGGAGAGCAAGAATCTGGTATCAGATAATAAGACAGAGAGCCAAGGGTTGTAGCAGGACCCATTTCACACCTCTCTTCTAGGATGTTTGCATCTACCTATCTTCCTGTCATTGCCTCTGTTTATATATATTTACATCCTATTGTCTTTTTTGTTTGTTTGTTTGTTTGTTTGTTTTTCAACTTTTATTAGATATTTTCTTCATTTACATTTCAAGTGTTATCCAGAAAGTTCCCTATATCCTCCCCCCTCCCGGCCCTGCTCCCCTACCCACCCTCTCCCACCCCTTGGCCCCGGCGTTCCCCTGTATTGGGGCATATAAAGTCTGCATAACCAAGGGGCCTCTCTTCCCATTGATGGCCAACTAGGCCAT
>LR749507.1:3508321-3543893 GCA_902729485.2 Mus minutoides
ATCTTGCTGGCATATGCTATAGTGTCTATGTTTGGTGACTGATTGTGGGATGGATCCCTGGCAGCCGCTTCTGATAAAAAGAGCAGTAATACTAGTATAGGGTATGTCCTCACTTGAACTAGACTGGCTTTGTGAGCAAATTATCTCTGAATTGAACTACTTGGGGGATTTGAGCATCAACAGTTGTAGGCTTGGGAAGAAAGAGGTAGGCACAATTCTGCCTATATTATGTCTGATTGGAAAGTTCCGAAGGAAATTGCAGCAGCCCACAGCACAGCAGTACATGACTTTAGAGTATTCCTGGAAGGTGAAGGACCACACAATTCAATACCAACTCAGCTGCAACTAACACTGAGCCAATGATCTCCAGAATGCCAGAGCTTCCATTAGCAGGGGTCAAAGGCAACTCTAGAAACTCATTCACTTCTATTCAGATAGGGCAATGATCTGTTTGATGGCCTTTCTATTCAGGGGCTCCAGGGCTGATGCCTCCATGGCTGCTTCTTCTGATATGTCAGACACAGAAGGAAGCCCAGGCCTTCCTTAATTTCCTGCACACAGATCCCAAGAAAGCTATGGAAAACCCTTCACTGTGCCTTCTGGAAGTCAGCCACAGCTTCTGTGTCTGAATGCTCGTTTTATACTTGCCCCATTTGAAACTTTGCTCTCCCTACAAAGTGTTTTCATGGATGTGCCCCTATAACCTTCCTCTCACTTGGTTCAGTTTGAATATCAGAAGCCATTCAAGGCATGCTACTCTTCACATGACAAACATTGCACCCCTCTCTATCCAATTCCAAATTTCACCAACAAACCTATTCTACTCTTCATCTCTGCTATTACATCTGGAAGGTTCCTCTTCCTCATGAGCTCATGACAGGCAGCTGTGGTTGCCTGTACACCAGCAGTCAACATTCTAACGTGGAGTTATAAGTGGTTCATGAGTCCATATTCCTAACTGAGGAGCTACAGAGCAGTGGTTCTCAACCCGTGGGTCATGATCCCTTTAGGAATTGAAGAACCCTTTTAGAAGCTTTGTCTTAGAATGTTGGAAATTATATTATGAAGTAGCAATGAAATAATTTTATGGTTGGGGTCACCACAACATGAGGAATTGCATTAAAGGGGTGTAGCTTTAAGAGGGTTGAGACCCACTGCTCTGGACAGTTAATGTCTTCTTGGGAAGGGATAGTTGGTTTTCATTAGGGATTTGGCTTCTGGCAGGTAGACCATGCTCCAGCTAATGGCTGAATATTCAGCACATTGACAGAACAGGTTAGAGCTGATGGAGTATTTAATTCCAAAAAAAGAGGACATGATGTTGGGGAATAGGGAGATCGGAATAGATCTGGGAGGAGTTAAGATGGAGAGGAGTATGCAGGGTCAATATCATCAAAATATATTGTATGAAACTCAAAAATAATAAAAATATAAAGGTGTCTTCTCATTGCACAACTTCAAACAATAACAATATTAGTATCATTATATACCAAGGCTTTTTATTAGTTCTTAAAAAGTTTAGATTGAATAACTTACAAAATCATTTCCATCATAATCATTTAATTTTTACATTTCTGTAGAACATTCTTGTTTATTCAGTTTTATGACTTACTCTCTTCTCTTTCTCTTGTGGCAGCCATCATCCTTAGACTTAGCGTTAACAATCATGGCATGTACCCTTCTGCATCAGTATCTGTCACCACCACTTCATGTGTTTCAGGTTCATCCCTCTATGGGTCCTATCTAGACCATCATCTCCATCACCTCCTATAATTTATTACTCTTCCAGTTCTACTTTCTTTTGTCTTGACCTCACTTGTTCTTCATGTCCACCCCTTCCTTCCCTGTTAAGCTAAAATGTACAATCATCACAACAGTTCACGTGCCTAGAACTTTAACGCACTCACCCTCTCTCACTTAATTTATGAGCCAGATAAACCACAAGCCCCTTTACTTCCAATTCTTCACATAGTCAAGAGCAGGTGGAGGACACAGCCTATATTTATTGGGCTCTCTTCAAATTTATGCCCTCGTCCCTCTTTCCTACCATGTCTTCATCCAACCCTCAGGTGACTTCATTTAGCGTCACGATTCAACACTTCTAGGTTACTAAGCATCATGTAACATGCTTCCTATATAAATACAGTGTATATTTCCAATAATATATAATTTATTGCACGCATAAAGGATGAAAGTTATTTTATTAACTCTGCCTTTTAATACAGAATTCCCTTTTTAGAAGTCTGTCTGTCCATTTCTCTCTTTTTACCAGTTTCTTCTGCTATTGTACTTCACAAAGTGATTAATCAAAATTCAGGAAGCCAAACTTTAGAACTCTCAAATTTCACTGTTAGTAATGAATTTTAAAGATGCTGGAGTTGGTCAAGTCAGACATCTAGGACATGACTCTTAATGAATGAGAGAGAGAGAGAGAGAGAGAGAGAGAGGAAGAGAGAGGAACTTCCCACAAATTGGTTTCTCAGCCTTCCTTTATGAGAAATGTCAAATTTCAGTCCCAAGTTTTTCAGCAGATTTTGATTCTGGTTTACACTTAACTATACAAAGGTTCTTAAAACCCAGAAGTGAAAACTGACATGAAGGCTGTGTGCTTTCCTGTGTGATCATTTCCCCAGTGCTGCTCAGTTCTTCATTATACAACTGTTTGTGATGATTTCTTAATGACTGATATATCTGGGGGAACTTCTTGAAACTAGTTGGACTGAGTTTTCTCTCTTGGAACAAGTGATGGCTGACTTTTGCTTCCCACCTCTCTGGGTCAGACGGAGTGGATTATTTGGGGAAGGATGGTTGTGTTGTTTATTTTTCTTTTCTTTTCTGATTTATTTGGGGCAAAATTCTTAATTTTATCAAGTTATAACTTTATATCATCTCTACATTTTCAACCTTACACACATCCCATCTCTGTAATTTATAAAATAAAATGCCACAGATTTGCTAATGTTACTAATTTTCAAAGTTTCAATAATTTATTCTCTTAATTATCTTTATTATATCATATATTATCTCATGCATTTATTTCCTTTATCTTATCCCAGATAGGATGATTCTGTTATTCATTTCTTTGACATGCTAAGTGGAATATTCCTTCATTCTCAGACTTTCTTTCCTAGTTTTAGAAACAATTGTGTTTTCCCCTCAGAGAGAAGCTAGGTTATCTCACAAGTTGTGACAAGGAGCAAGAGGCTTTGATTTGTTCTGAGGGTCACCATACCCATCTATAGATTTGTACATTTTGATATTTGTTCTAACCTCTATTAGACATAAAGAAGTCACTGACTTTTTATTATTTTTGACGTTAATGAATTTTGAAACACAGTGGAATGTGTGTGTGTGTGTGTGTTTGTGTGTGTGTGTGTGAGAGAGAGAGAGAAACAGAGACAGAGAGAGACGGAGAGAGAATGTGTGCATGTGTTTGTTTTCTCTCTTGCTTTTCTGACTCAGTGATGTGGTCAGAGAATATTCCCTTCATGGCCTACCTCCCATGACCTTTCCCTTTCAGTTCTACATTATAATTCAGTATGGAGCCAGAGCTTCACAATGTCTTTGACTGTGAAAAAAGAATACTTATTCCTAAGTTTTAGAGAAAAATAATCTATTATAGTTAATCAGATAAAATATGTTCAAATATGTACTCACATTTCCTTGTGTTTGATCTATGGTGTGTGAATAGAGGCCTGCTAACTGAATCTTCTATTCTGTAGTGAACTTCTTTTTTTTTAAGGAATGTATATACCAATTTATTAAATAATAATTCCTTATTTCTCAGCCAATTATATTTTTAGATTTTATATTTTTTATTAGGTATTTTTTTTTATTAGCTATTTTTTAAATTTACATTTTGAATGCTATCCCGAAAGTTCCCTATACCCTCCCCCCACCCTGCTCCCCTACTCACCCACTCCCACTTGTTGGCCCTGGAATTCCTTGTGAACTTCTAAATAACTAAAAGTACATTTGGCCTTAAAGGATGAATTACTCTTTTTTTTTTTTTTTTTTTGGTTTTTCGAGACAAGGTTTCTCTGTGTAGCCCTGGCTGTCCTGGAACTCACTCTGTAGACCAGGCTGGCCTCGAACTCAGAAATCCGCCTGCCTCTGCCTCCCAAGTGCTGGGATTAAAGGCGTGTGCCACCACACCCGGCTTGAATTAATCTTATATGAATACACCCACACAGCCTCTTTTGGTTAATATATTTCTCTTTCATTTTTCCCATCCATTGATCTGTATGTAACTTATGATTGGCTAAACCCTCTAACTGGGAGTTTATCTCATTCACAGATTTCATTTTTAAAATATTTATTTAGGAAGCATCTCATGTAGATCAGACTGGATTCAAACTCACTATGTGGTTGAGAATACACTGAGCTCAGGTCTCTGGCCAAGAAGTTCCTGGGTTCCAGGTGCACATCACTGTGTGAGCTCGCTGACAGCCTCCTGTCTCTCAGCCCTTCCCTCCTCCACTTTGTTCTTCTGAATCGCTGCTGGACTGTCATTATTTTACTACAGCTGCCTTGCCATCCCTTAGCCTTTGCCATTTTCATTGTTGTTCCAGCATCTCCACCATCTTTCCCAATGTAGATTTCATTGTATTTATTCATTCCACATGTTATCTGCAGAGCTTCCCGATTCTGGTCCTTGCTGTGCTCTCCAGTCTGTATGTCCTCTCTTGGTGTGCACTCTGATTATAATGTATGTTAATTCTTCTTACACCGTTCCACATGTCTCTTCCTGATAGTCTTAATAGTTTTGCCTTTCCAAGCTGATACAGGTGGTTGTGAGCTGCCATGTGGTTCTAGGAATCAAACCCTGGTCACAGAGCTATTTTTCATGTCTCTGATGGATTTTTAATAAGGGAGACTTCTTTACATAGCTTCTTTTAGTAGCATAAGCCAACTCAAGTTTTAAACTCTGCTTAGATTTTTAACCTGGCAGCTGCAGATATTAAAAATAATTAGTGAAGGAAAATGAAGGAATTTTATGAATAGGTTATTTAGTTATACTTTGTGTGTTTGTATATGTATGCGTTTGTGTGAGTGTGTCTGTGAGTGGATGTGTGTATGTGTGTGTTTAGGTTAGAGAATAAACTGGGAGTTGGTTCTACTTCTGTATTTCTACAACACAATCTCTAGGATCAAACTGAGGCCCTCAGGCTTGGCAGCAGTATCTTTATGTGATGAATTGCAAGTATCTATGGTTATTAGAAAACAATTGCCTATATGACGGAGCACATTTTCAAGTTCATGTTAGACATTTCTAAACATTACGAGCACACCACATGGTTAGTATCTTCCTCATAAAGTCGTTTCAGAACTCCTTATCCATCATATTTCTTTGATACCTATAATGAAAGTGAGTTTCTATAGAGATTTTGCAATTGCTGCTTTGAGGTTACTTCTGGGGTCTTTAATTCAAGACTACTCATAAAAGACTCTCTCCACCCTCAGTCTGGGGTTACTAGAGGTATATTCTGAGTCTGCAGACCCATCTGTGACTGATATTGGTCCTGAATTTGAGAGGAAATATTATCCTCCCCATGACAATTTTCCTGCTGTCAGTCAATTTTCTCCGCTTCTCCTAGGTTACAGATGTGCATTGAACATCGGGGTTATTTCTAATTTGTCTTTACATTTCTCCCAAGAAGGAATTCCTATCAGACATACCACCTAGGTAGAAGATCCCATCATCTGTAACTCCAGTTTTACCTTAAGACCATAAAGTTCAAGACTAACTTGAGCAAATTCCCACAGGTTAAACATTGGTCTCGATAATCAGTTTACAGTTCTGGCTTCCACTTCTAGGAGATTTCAGACTTGTAAGTTTTTTTTTTTTTATCACTCTTCCCATCTCATCTAAGCATTTACAGCTTTTTTTTGTTTAAAAGTTCTTTTATTTTCAGTTCTATTTTGAGACAATGTTTGTTTAAATTGTATAGCTTATCATGCAATATTGCCAAAACAAAAACTAGGAATTCTTTCTTTTTATATTTCTTTCTATAGTTGTCTTACGATCCATAAAATCATTTTCAAGTTGATGCTTTTTTAGCTGTATCATCATATTAAAATAATCACAACTTTCAGAAATTTGCTCCCAAGAATATTTTATGGGATTAGATCTTAGATTTATGTGAATATGAATTCTATAAGAACTGGAGATAATATTTTATTCCTTTAGTTCTAATGATTGTAAAAGAAGGATTTAATTTATAAATATGTTTTTGCCTGTGTGTATGTTTGTGCACCACGTGTGTGCTCACGGAAGCTAGAAGAGGGCATGGCATTCCCTAGAACAGGAGTTGGAGATGGTTGTGAGCCACCTTATGTGGATGCTGGGGATAGAACCTTGGTCCTCTAGAAGAGCACCTAGTATCCTTCATCACTGAGTTATCTCCTCAAATCTTAATCCTCTGGATTTTTAATAAGCAAAACTTCTCTATATATAATGTTTAGTAATATAAGTCATATAATATAGTGTTTAGTAATATAAGCCAACTCAAGTTTTAAAGATACCCCTCAGATTCTAACCAGAGAACTATGGGCATTAAAAATAGTAAGAAAATGCTTTTGAATTATGAAAATAGGTTATACATGTTCCTTTATTTATTTACATGTGTGTGTGTGTGTGTGTGTGTGTGTGTCTCTCTCTGTGTGTGTCTGTGTTTGTGTGTCTGTGTGTAAGGTATGGGAGTCTGTTCTCTCCTTCTTCACCTTGAGTCCCAAGGAATAAGCTCAGGTCATCAGGCTTGGCAGCTTGGCTTTACCTGCTGAGCCAGCTCACCTGCTCAAGTTAATGTATGTTTAAATAAACTCCTTTTTCTTTCTTAGTCCAGGCAAGGAAAATCAAATCTGTGTTTGAAATTTATAAACTGTCGTGAACATTCCTCTCCTACATGTTAACACATGAATACAATAGTGGAGGAGCACACTACTCTTCCCCCAAGGGATCTCCATTCTGACATGAAAATGAGGAGAAAAAGGCTCACTTCAGCATCCAAAAGGCTCAGATTCCACATAAATGACCCGAGACGCTGGAGAGCTTTTCACAAAGACAATGCCGGTCTCAAGTGGGAGGCTTTGGTGGGAGAGATCACAAGACATCATTTCTTCAGTTTAATAATCCATTTAATACCATCTTTCAATCCCATTTCATGCTCAGTAAAGCAAGAATAAGTGAACCTTTTGCTGACACTTTTTTTTGGAAGAGCTTTTTGTTTATAAAGCGGTAGCGACATGATCTTATCACGTCTAGGCCAAGCTTTCCTGTGATGTGCACATTCTTCTCAGAGCCACAGTGCTTGCCCTCTGCTAAAGTGGTCTGATAGCTCTCGTTGGCTTTCAAAACAAAGACATATTTCTACCTCCTGCATCAAAAATCTCCTTAAGTAATCTCTTCTATTCAGTCACCCCTGAATTTTTCTAGGAAATGGGTAGTCAGCTGCTTGCATGTCAGAAAGCATGGAGGAAGTTCTCGAACCTCGAACTAGCTGGAGGGATGCACACGAACACGGAACTGTCTGCAGAATCTTCATCTTTGTGTGAGCTCTGACTACCTGGGAGACATGGGCTTACCATTAGGTTAGGAAAGGGATCACAGGGAACAGGCGAGGAAAACTCATCTCTTTTCACTTCATCTCCCTGGGAGCTGTGAGTGTTGTTCGTGATGCCACAATGCCTATAGTCTCCTGTTTAAGAAAGATTAGAGCATTCAAATGGCTGCATGAAGAAATGTTGTCATGGTGTTTCTTGGACCACGGATGTGGCATTTGTAGTTTCTAGGACATATCTATATGATGACAGTTTTATCTTCTGTGTCTGTGGCATCTCACAGGCTGTTTCCTAGAGTCTAAGTCCCCTGGGACAGAATTAGCCAAGCTGGAGCCCCAGAAGCCCCTTCCTTAATGGATGTCCCCCTGTCTCTTTCTGTGTCTCTCTTTCCCTCTCATTCACCTTTTCTGTACACATTTATTCATGTGTTTATCTGTTGGTCAATTTTGGCAAACTCCCACTTTTGAGGACTCAAAAGTAAATGTTGGGCTGATGGGATGATCTCAATTCAGTCCCCAGGAACCACATATTGAGTGCAGAGCCTAACTTCACCCACGCTGTTCTCTGACCTCTCACAGGAAAGTATGGCTTGGATGGGAGACAGAGCAAGCCCCAGAAATGAATCATGGTAAGATCCATCTACCCGGAATGTCCATAGAAGACCACATAAAGCATCAGGAAGGGGATTAGGAGATTTTGATTTCCATCACAAATCTAACCTCTGCTTCGGGATTTTTTTTTCTCACAGTACCATAGATAAGCATGTACTTTTCTCAAAAGTGACATTATTCATTGGTTTTATTATGTGGGGTTCAGGGGGATTGCACACATCCCAGCATCTCTGTTGGAGGTCAGAGAACAACACGGGGGAGTTTAAGTTCTCCTTCCAAAATGTGGGTTCTAGGGATTGAGTTTAGGCCTAGGCAGGTGCCTTTACACACTGGGTCACTTCATCAACCCAGCATTTACTTTTAAGTCCTTAAAAGTGGGAGTTTGATAAAAATTGACCAAGAGATAAACATGAACAAATCTCTACAGAAAAGTATCTGTACAATACAGAAATGGCACCAGAAAATACTTCCTATTGTTATCATGAAAAGATGGCCCAATGCCTACTATACACTGGATGCTTTGGTAACATTCTCAACCAGAGGACCAGACTGAGGTGGGAACCCAGGACACATATGTAAGGGATGACCAGACCCTAGCTGCCAATACCTGGAAAGGAGAAAGTCCTCAGAGGTCTCCATGTATTTTGTAGAGTTTCGAAGTATCTGGAGGATGCATAGAGAAAAACTTTACACACATCTCAGGGTTGAGAGAGCTAGAAACTTCAGTGGTGGCCATGGGATGGACAACCAACACCACTCCCCATCACTCTGCCAAGAACTGTGAAACCTGTATCCAGGCCTTATGAGCTCCTGGGCTCTCAGAAAAGCTGGGCTGATGACTAATAACATGGAATGGGTGAAAGCAAGAACTCATCTGAGTGCAAAGTGTTCTGTAAAGCAAGCTCGAGGTAAGGGAGTAAGGGATGGACTGAACACAGAGGTCGTGAGATTCCAAGCTCGAGGTAAGGGAGTAAGGGATGGACTAAACACAGAGGTCACGAGATTCCAGCGAGGATTTGGTCCTGGTGCTGTGAAGTAATCTAGCCACAAAAGGGTGGTCTTAAAACCTTTGGATTCGAAGGCTCTCTTCGGTGTCCACAGCACCCTCTTTCCTTCCTTCGCAGCGATCCTACTGCCAGAAGTTCGCCATGTCTATTCTCAGGATCCACGCCAGAGAGATCTTTGACTCCCGTGGGAATCCCACTGTTGAGGTGGATCTGTACACCGCAAAAGGTTTCTTCCGTGCTGCAGTGCCCAGCTGTGCGTCCACTGGCATCTACGAGGCCCTAGAACTCCGAGACAATGATAAGACCCGCTTCATGGGGAAGGGTGTCTCACAGGCTGTTGAGCACATCAATAACACTATTGCACCTGCTCTGGTTAGCAAGAAAGTGAATGTTGTGGAGCAAGAGAGAAGATTGACAAGCTGATGATCGAGATGGACGGCACCGAGAATAAATCTAAATTTGGTGCAAATGCCATCCTGGGAGTGTCCCTGGCTGTCTGCAAAGCTGGTGCCGTGGAAAAGGGGGTGCCCCTTTACCGTCACATTGCTGCCTTGGCCGGCAATCCTGAAGTCATTCTTCCGGTCCCAGCTTTCAATGTGATCAGTGGTGGTTCTCATGCTGGCAACAAGCTGGCCATGCAAGAGTTCATGATCCTGCCTGTGGGGGTATCCAGCTTCCGGAAAGCCATGCGCATTGAAGCAGAGGTTTACCACAACCTGAAGAATGTCATCAAGGAGAAGTACGGAAGGATGCCACCAATGTGGGTGATGAGGGTGGATTCGCACCTAACATCCTGGAGAACAAAGAAGCACTGGAGCTGCTCAGGACTGCAACTGCAAAGGCTGGCTACACTGACCAGGCATGGATGTGGCTGCCTCTGAGTTCTACAGGTCTGGCAAGTATGACCTGGACTTCAAGTCTCCGGATGACCCCAGCAGGTACATCACACCCGACCAGCTGGCTGACCTGTACAAGTCCTTCATCCAGAACTACCCAGTGGTGTCCATCGAGGACCCCTTTGACCAGGACGACTGGGGCACCTGGCAGAAGTTCACGGCTAGTGCAGGCATCCAGGTGGTGGGCGATGACCTCACAGTGACCAACCCTAAGCGGATTGCCAAGGCCGCGAGCGAGAAGTCCTGCAACTGCCTCCTGCTCAAAGTGAACCAGATCGGCTCTGTTACCGAGTCCCTGCAGGCGTGTAAGCTGGCCCAGTCCAATGGCTGGGGTGTCATGGTGTCCCACCGATCTGGTGAGACTGAGGACACTTTCATCGCCGACCTGGTGGTGGGGCTCTGCACTGGGCAGATCAAGACTGGTGCCCCTTGCCTATCTGAGCGCCTGGCCAAGTACAATCAGATCCTTAGAATTGAGGAAGAGCTGGGCAGCAAAGCCAAGTTTGCTGGCAGGTCCTTCAGGAACCCCCTGGCCAAGTAAAGCACGAACTGGAGATCCCTGGAACCACCAGCTGCTAGGTCCTCTGTCCCTGATGTCATCCAGGCAGCTCCAGGCCAGCCCACTGCGCGCCCCTCCCATATCACTGCTTCCTTAGGCATCCACACCTGACCACCAGAATCCCTGCTGGTCAAAGACCCAGCTTTGTAATCATGTGATTGGTCTGAATCATTGTTTCTGTCACCTGACTTCCCAGCTAGTGTCTGGAGCCCTCGGAACTCCAGTGTAATCTAGGGTGCCCACCATCAGGATCTCCCTTCCCCCCCCCAGTGGTTTACATGCAAAAATAAAAGCCGCAGAAGTCCCCCCCCCCAAAAAAGAAAAAAACAAGAAAAACTTTGGATTCCAAGGGTTCTCCACCAGAAGCACTGGTTCATGAAGCTGTGTGGTCAGGGCTGAATGTGGCATCTGAGAATTGGCTTTTGCCTCTTTAGAGTACCTCTTTAGAGTATCCTATGTTTGGATAGTCCAATGGGAACCTGCAGATAACAGCTGTGTTCTGAGTACTACAATCCATGCCCTGTGTGCTATGCCTCCATCTCTAAACATCACAGGATGCCTCTTGTTTGTTTGTTTACCTCTATTTTATGTGCATTGGTTTTTGACTGCATGTATGTCTAAATGAGAATGTCAGAACTTGGAGTCACAGACAGTTGTGAGCTGTTGTGTGGGTACTGAGATTTGAACACAGTTCCTCTGGAAGAGCAGTCAATGCCCCAAACTGCTGAGCCATCTCTCATCCCCACAGGATTCATCTTGTTTTGGCTAAAACCTTAAAGGCTGCATATCACTCTTTCTTTTACTCCTTTGGTTCTTTTAAAAACTAAACTCCTGGGAGTAGACATTACACTCCATGCAGTTACCATGTGAGCCATGGCTGTCTTCGAATTGCTTTAATACATATGCCTAGATTGTATGCAAGACAACAATAACGTATTGACTTCTGCAATACGCATCTTCTCTTGTCTCCTTTCCTAATACTAGCACAGTAATTTATGTTTTAAGGTAATCTGTGGGTAATCAGAGACCATAGCACATGGACAAAAAAGGTCGCTTTGAATCTGACAGTGAGATCAGCAGGAAAATAATGAGGGATTTGTGGTATCTAGGAATTCAGGGTGGCATGGCTGGTAATATTCATACTCTCATACAATTAATATAGTGTTTGTGTTTTGGCAGGAAGATCAGTGTTAACCAGTGTTAGGCATTGCACTTTATAAAGTCAAACATACATGTATGTAAGAAGGAGAAACAGGCTACATGGAGGCTTATGGAGTATTAAGGAACTATGCAAAAGATTTGGAGGAAACAAGATTGTCTCTGCCTCATTCCTTTAGACTGGATAGGGAAATGATGGGGGAGGGAGCTGATTGGCTCTGCAGATGAGATGAAGCTGGGTGAGATAATAAACTAGTGTGGCAATCAAAAGGGTTTGACATTTGAAACAGCAGACCAAAATTGAGCTGGTACTTTACAGGCAACATCATGGGTAGGGGGCATGTGCATGTGCATGCTGTAGAGGTCAGAAGCTGGGCTGAAGATCATGAGATGAATGAGGAACTGCTAGTTTCTATTTTATCAAAGGTGGTACAGTGATTTTTAGTACTAAGAGACATTAATGTTCTACCATAGTTAACAGGAAATGTCAAAAGAGGTCATGTTTTCATATAATAAAGAGGCAAGTTATTCTTCAAAGGCAGCTTGGTGGAATCATCAGGCAAGATGAAGACAAACCTAGTGTTCTGGAGCTGTACACAGCTTCTCTGATTTCCCATTTTAGACCTCTCTCTGCTTCCTGGCCCAGCACAGGCTGCAGCTGCCACACTGTCCCCTCATTCTCGAAGTCTCCTCTGAATTTACATCTTCAAAAATGAACTTCCGTAGTTAGTAGATGGCCCTCTGTTCTGTTAGTGAGACTTGGAAAGGGGGATGGGGAACATGGATCAGAGTCCTTCTTGTTTCTCTCTCAAGTGTGAAGAACTGAGTTCTGAGCTTCAAACCCAGGGAAAACCCATTCTGCTTGAGCCTTATTCTCCATGCTGCAAGGATAAGGGAGACCAAAGGATTGCTGTTTGGGACTTCCTGGTCATCTTGCCTAGCTGAAAAACAGTGAGCTCTAAGTTCACTGAGAGATTTTATCTCAAGAAAATAGAATATGAAAGAGCAGGACACCAGCATCCTTCTTGCACATAAGCACACACATGCATATACCACACACACATGCACACACATGCATATACCACACACACACACACACACACACACACATACACACACATACACACAGAGGCACATATGCATGAATGCATGCACATACACGTGTGTGTGTGTACACACATGTGCGTTCACACACAAGTACACACACAGGCATACATGCATACACATGTACAGGCATAACACACAGAAACACATGCACACACACGTGCACATTATGTGCACACACATGAACTCACTCAGCACATAGGCATACAGGCACACACATGCACATTGTGTGTGTGTACACACACACACACACACACACACACACACACACACACACACGCACTACATTTTGCACTGGACAGGCTTGGCTTCAGCTAGCATGGACACCACTGCAAGGCACAGGGTTGTTCCCGGCATAATTTCTCACAACTGCCTTCCCAAGCACTTTCTCTCATATTTCATGATTTGGTTGAAAACCCAATACAGTTAGGAAAAAGATGTGCATAAGCGAAGCATAATTATATTGATTCATGTTCAGCTGATCAAGATTTATTTGTCCTGAAGGCATCATAATGGCCAAGATTTGCCCACAATCGATGACTCTCGGGCCAATAAATCCTGGTATTGGCAACAAAAGCCAATATCTACTTAAACTTTTTTCAAAGTGTTGTTATAATATGCTGATGGCATGAAACATGGGGACACATAAAACACAGTCTCTGGAGCTGTATGGTGACACTGGATTTGTAACTCCTTGAGTTAACATTCTAGATTCCTAGGAGAGAGTCCCAACTGGCTATTCCAGGCAAAGCTACCAATGAGAACTGATAGCCAGCGATACCTTTCTAGAAGGGCAAACAAGGGACTGTTGATGGAAATATAGTGCCAACAGGAAGCTGTCCTAGAGATGTTAAAACACAGCGGTGGGTCTACAGGCTGAATCATACTATGAGACTTGCAAAATAAAGGCAAGCAACATTTGTAGAAAAGGTAGGACTAGAGACAACCAGGATAAGCGATGAAGCACATGGGGAAAGACATCAAGGAAAAGAAGGCTGGCATTGCCAGGCTCCCATCCTGTGTCAGGCACAGAGGAAACCATCTAATGTATCTGTTTGCTAGTTTGTTGTTACTGCGATAAAACACTGGACAAAACACCTCATGGAACACGGTAATTATTTCAGCTCAGGATACCAGAAGTTTCAGTTTACTATCAACTGACTTCTTTGCTGTAGTCCTGAGGTGAGCTGGGAACATCACAGTGGGAAGAGTGTTGGAGTAGAAGTCCTCATCCCAAGAAAGCTGAGAGAACCCAGAGAGGGGCAGGAAAAGAGGCGGGGGGGGGGCAAGGTAAACCCATCAATGGTCCCCAGGAACCCACTGACTCCAGTTAGGCCAAGCCTTCAGAGTTTCCACACACTTCTCATAGTTCATTCATTTAGGAATTCATCAGTGGATTGATCCATTGATAGCTTCCACTGGGGTTCTCAGAATCTGATCACATCCCAAAACCCATCACTGGCAAACAAACCCATGAGCCTTCTGGAGGACACTTTATTGCCAATCACAGCAGAGGTTAATGCTACCTCAATTCACAAAGCAATTCTGTCAAGCATATGCTAAAACCAAGCACAATGATTGTTCTTGCAGAATGAGGTTGTACCAAGAAACCAGTTTTGCATGGCAGAGCTGAAACTTGAATTCGAGGACTGTCTAACTCAAAATATGTTGTTGTAGACAAAATGCCCAATGTGTGGGGCGCCCAATATTTTTATGCAAAAAATGTACCCAAGGAAAATGAAATGTAAGAGACTAATATCATGGAGATACTTAACGGCATAAGCAGTTTTTATTTTCTTACATATAAGAAGATTCTCAAATCTTTAATCAAATATCATGGTTTAGATAGAAAATTTTTTAGGATATTTCAGGATTTTAATATATCCTTTTTGAATATTTATTATTGTTTTTCAATTAACCATGTAACATATGATAAAACATGAGAATAAACATATATACAAATATATATGCTTACATTTATGAGCATAATTTTGTATTAAACCTTTATTAATAAAAATAGTGTGCTTCAAATGTTGTTGTTTCTTATTGGATGCATATTTATCTTGCTTAATGCCGACAATTATCTTGTTGGACCAAAAGATTGGCCACTTTCAGTGTATGTCAGTATTTCCCCCTTATTCAGATTGTAGATTTAAAACACTATGTTTTTGCAGCACCAAACCAATCATTTCCTCCAATTTTCTACTAATTTCTATAAAACAAAGAAGCAAAGCCTGCAATTATTTTGATATCTCAGTCCAAACAAGCTCTGCAGCACAGACAACGGGGACACCGGGATGAAAGGAGCCCGTCAGCCACCAGGCTGTGCTGCTCAGCAGTGGCTGATGGTGCCAGCTTAGAACCCACATCTGACTCTAACAGAGCAGAGGGTATTTCAGGGGATGTATAGATTGTACCGAATACTCAAGTTGTTCAAAAGGCAGCCCTTTTGAAGGTCTGTTTCATTTATGCAAGCAATTTCTAAAACCACAGATATGTTTGGCAAGGGAAAAAAGGAAAAGACATATTTTGATAGAAGGCTTTCCCACTCAGAAAAGTAGATGAAATTTATGATTCAGAGAGAGAGAGAGAGAGAAAGAGAGAGAGAGAGACATGTCATTATTCTGAATTTTTTTGTCTCTCATGCATTAAATAAACATGCCCGATTTTACAATTAATTACAATTCCTCTTCCTTCAGGCACTTCAGATTCCTCTAGTTTTCCTCCTGCATTTGCTCTCAGAAAAGGTAATAGATTTAAGAATGCATTCTTATAAAACTCATCAACAACACGGGGAAGGTATTTCAAACCCAGCTAACAATTGAATTCCATCCCACTTACCCCGAGTCACACCATACAGTGAACAGCAGTGTCTTGATGGATCATTCATGGAAAACTAAAGTAATTACCATCATTCTGATATTCCTATTTAAATGCATGAAAAACTGATTAGCTGAAGGCAGCCCTATATATAGCAGAAATGGCATCTTCTTAATATTTATGCTAATGTGAAAGACATTTTACACAAAGGTTAGAGGTGACATATGGGTAAGAAATGATCTTAACATACACATTTATTTACTTACAATAATGCGTGACATGAGTGGGACTCCCTGAGAGGGATTTAACAGGCACTAGAGAGGAGATATGGAGGAATAATTTAATACGAAAATAATGCACACGCATGGGCACAGGTACACAAGCAGGTAGGATCACCCAAAGCTCATGTAGAAGTGGAGCGTACATACTTCCATGCTTTAGTATCACGAGTACATTTCATTCTTTCGGCCTGAGATAGTCACTTTTGGGGGGAGGGGAGCTCAAAGAGAATTTTGATGGAAATTGGAAAAGTTTTAATGATTTCGGGTGACCCCTTGTCTATAACACACGAGAGAAGTGTTCAAACGATGCCATTTCAACCTGCAGCCACTATCTAGAGTTAGGAATGAGGAAAGCGGCCGGTAAATGCCATGCGATTTGCACATTTCCACGTGGCTAACCCACAGGCTGAATCCTCTTTTCTACCAGCTTCCTGAGTACACTCCAAGGTGAGACTCCACAGAAGCAGTGAATAACAATGAGCCATCTCGTGCCGTCCATCCGTGAAGAACAAATAAAACATGAAATTGTCATGAACTGTGGATTCACACAAGCGGGCTAAGAATGGGTTACAGCCAAGAATGGATTTCAAACAAACCTCTGATTTAATGACAACCTAAGCCAGAGCCTGATTGAGGGCAATCAAATGCCTCTCTCTTTATCTGCTTCTAAATCACGTCCCCCCCACCCCCCCCGAAAGAATAAACCGCTGCTGCAACGTCAGCTGTCTAAGGCTGCAGCAAGCTCTGAACACAGGAAAGCTGTTTCAGGAAAGCTGTTTCCACAAGCAATTATGACACAATGCACATTCGGGCTCTAAGTACGGTCAAGTGAACAGGTAACCAATAGCAACTTCTTACTCAGCGGGTCCGGGGCAAACTCACCAGAAGGACCGTATTTGCTTTCTGTGGGTGCATTCTAATTGTGCCTGCCCTCAACGGGGGAAGTGGGACCCCCACAAGTAATATGACTTTCAGATTTCAAAACGGAATCAATATCCAGACTACTCACCCACTGGGAAAGAGGCAGTACAGGAGGGGACCCTCAGTGAGGCCCCTAAGATTGGCATCTTTTCACAGTTTTTGATTTATAGTGAGAGCCTGTCACTCATCCTTATTTATCATTTTCTAATCACACCCATGGATGCCAGCGCCAGCCCTCACTCTCCGAATCTCATATTTTTTCATCTGAGTGTATTATTTTCAGCATTTTATTATCCTTTATTCAGTGACCCCTGCCCCCCAGCACCTTGCCACCTGCCTGTACCCATCCGTTTGTTTCTATGGAGCTCGTGGTCACCCTCCCCCCAACCCCCAGGGAATCTCTGGCACGATATATTCTTTTTGAATCAATATTGTCTTTAAAAAAAAAAAAACGGGGAGAGTGCTCATTGACTAGTGTTTGAAGACTCTACTTTCTTTTCAAGATTCATTAATTTTTGTTTGATGTGCATGGGTGTTTCACCTGCATGCTTGTCTGTGTATCATTTGTGTGTCTAGAACCAGCAGAGGCCAGAAGAGTGTGCTGGAACCCCTAGAACAGAAATTACAGATGGGTTCTGGACATTGAACTCAGGTCCTCTGTGAGAGCAGCTAGTGCTCTTAAGCACTGAGCCATATTTCCCACAGCCAGTTTTTAGACAAGACTATTCGCAGAGAAGAAACAAGGGGTTGTTGTTTGTTACTTCTTATGGTGACTGCACAACAAGAAGTCACTTCAGAGAAGGAGAATTTATTTGGCTCATGGTTTCAGAGAGTAAAGTTCATTACGGCTGAGAGGCATGGGGGAGACGACTTGGAAGATTCATGGTAGACTGATGGAGGAGGAGCAGAGGTGGTCGAATGATGGAGGAGCATGGTGGAAGAACACTGTGGAGGAACATGGAAGGATCTGTCACTGACAGCAAGAGCTTGTGGTGTTGCTTGTTCACACTTCTGTGGACTACTAAGCAGAGAGCCTGGGCTGGACATTAGCTACATCATAGCCAATCAGGCCCATCCTGAAGTGATTCACTTTAAACCACCAGGGGGATCTGTCTTTAAAAAGCTTATACAATCCCCCAAACAGCACCACCTACTGGGGACCAAGTGTTCAAAAACAGGTGAGCCTGTGGGGGAGAATTCAGATTCTAATCATCACAGGAGCCAAGTTTTTATGTTCGTTCTTTCAGACAGATGGAGACCTTTTAACGGTATATTCTCTAGTGCACACGGTATGGATGGTCATACCATCCATAGTCAGCTAGTGAGAGCTGCCTGTGGATAAAAGCATATTGCTATGGATTGCCTAGTGATGAGACATTCCAAGAACTGAACTGTTAGATGAGTCTGCCTTTGTGGGAACATCACTGAGTGCATTTAGGAAGATGTTAAAGCTGTGGTTCAGCCACTGAGGGTAATCTCTTGATGAAATCAAGAGACACTGTAAACATGAGTGGAATCCAGCTGCAGCTGGCCTACTATGACAAAATGTGTAAGTGTGAAAGTTATTTTCTAAGAAGAGGAGTTGACTCCAAAATAATAGTAATGGGGCAGGAGAGATGGCTCAGCTGTTCAGAGCATTACTACATCTAGCAGAAGATGTAAATTTGGTTTCCAATACCCATTAATAGGCAGTCCACAACCACTTTTAACTCTAAATCTGAAGCCCTTTCTAACTCCACAGACATCTGCACTCACACAAGCAAATGCCACCTTGATGACACACATATAAATAGAAGTAAGTCTTTAAGAACAAACAAAACACACAAAACATTGCTAGTATATATACCATAGTCAATGGACAACCTGGTATCCATGGTATCAATTATCATGTACTGCACAGTACTGTGTGTGCTATGTTGTTTACAGCAGAGATTCCATTGGGTTTGTTTACAATAACGTCAGCACAAACATGGAAAATAAGCATTCACTACATTACAACATCAGTAGGGGAGAGGAAACTGTCATGTCTATAATTACTTATGGAGCCACTGTTGTAAATGAGATCCATGGCCAACTGAAATGTTTCATTACAAAGCATTTATGCATGGTTTATGTGTATAGGCACTAAGGTAAGCTGTAAAAGCATGGCCTGGGCTCATATTCTCATGTCTTGTCTGAAAAGATGAGTTTAGTCTTGTTCGTTTCATAACTGGGAAGGAGCAACAGACAGAAGAGAGACTACAGTCATCATTAATGCAGCCCATTCCTCTGGACATCAGAAGTGAGGTGACCTTCCCTCTCACCATTACCATCTCTTCCACCTCACACCCCAGTCACTGGGCCAACTCCCAAGCTTTTGTCTTTTGATCTCTCTCTTTTGCTGAGAGCTTTCTGGGCCTCCCTCAAATCCCAGCCCTCCATACCACATAGGAGGCCTGCTCCAAGGTAAAGAACAAACATTTTCAAGCAAAGCATAAAAAACTCGGTTTCCTTGGTAACTTGGGCAGGGAAAGAGCATTTACCGTGCTCAGAACTGTGACTGGGAACAGGCTTATTCATTCTCTGCCTCTTTCCTAAGGCCTTCTCTTCAACACAAAGCAGTGTTCCCAAGATGCCCCATATTGCTACACGTTTAAAGTTAAATGGCAAGTGAAGCCTGCCACTACATTTAGCTCTCCTGCTGAAAGCCTGGGGCGAGATTATTCGTTCCTTCTGGCGATATCAGGACCCTTCTTTTCCCACACCTATCAAATGGCCTTGAAGTTTTAGCTCATTTGAAATATTATACAGTAAATGCACACAGTGTGTTAGTGGGCTACATGCATTAATGGAGCAAATAGTTGCTTAAATTTAATTTTAAAGTCGTTCAGATAAAGACACAGAGAACTGGTGCTGGGGCTAAGGATGGAACCTACTGATCTGTGTCTGACTAGGGAGGAGGGATTCCTACCTCTTGACTCCTACACAGGAGCAGACTCTATTTGGTGCCTTTGGGTAGCCAAAAAGAATTCTGCTATAGGAACAATGTGTGTGTGTTGACCATGGTGTCTCCCTCTGATCTCAGTGTTGTATTGTATGCAGGTACTGGATGCTCAAAACTAATATACTTTCATTACAAAGGAAGAGAACTTCCCTTAAAGCTATACCATCAGTCTAGAAAGAAGCATCAAATTGGATCTTCACATAGCCCTTATGTGGATCTCAGTGTCCTGTCTGGGTTTCCTTGACAGCTTTTTATGATACTCTGTAGTGAATTCTTAGTCATAATCAGTCATTGTATCCTATTCTAGAGTACAATGTACAGTGTACTCACCAACTTGAGCAGTCTTAATGGAAGTAGCATTTGTTGGATTTAGTAAGAATTGACATTTATTAAAATACTAAAGCTACCTGACATTCCATTCCATCATTCCATTCTATGCCACCACAGCTAGATGGTAGAGCTTTCCTTAGGATTCTTCTCAGATCTTTTCCTGGTGTCTTTCTCTTAGGCTCACTTGATGTTCATGGTGAAGCCCGTAGCAGAAACATACATTTCTATTCTAATACTTCATCACAGTAATAATTAATAAGCTTTTCCATCATTAGAGAATCTCTGTAGAGCATTGAAAATCTGAAAACTCAGATCTAGAAGGTGGGGCTTCAGATTCTAGAAGAATAATGTAACTTGGGTTTTATGTCAGGAATACCCAGAGAGAATAAAGCCAAAGGTGATGTGTGCAGCTGTATGAGAGAGTTCCTCAGACATGAGCTGATGATTATGGGTTATCTCGAAGTCTCATAGCAGATAACCTGCAACGCAGATGTCCTGGGACACAAGCAGCATAATTTAGTTCAAATTTAGAGGACTCTAAGCCAGAGATGCCAATGATGGAACTCTCAGTTTGAGGCCAAAAGCCTGTGATTCTGGGGAGGAGCTAAGGATTTAGTCACGGTTCAAAGGCTCGTGATCCCAAGTTCTAATGCCCTAGTGGGGAAACAAGCAGGCACACTCCCTTCCAGCTCTCAGTAGAAGATGCTAATTTCCTTCATATTTACTCTCCTGAGAACACTGGTATGTTGGATACTGCTGTTTACAGTGACGGTGGAATTTCTTCAGCTAGTCCTCCAGACTTTCAAGTAACTCGCATGTAAAAATACAATTATAGACACACCCAAATAATACCTTCTCCAGTGTTGTAGATAATCATTCAGATCTCCTTCTAAGGTTCACTGTTCTTGAACCATGATTCACAGTAATGGTCAGAGTCATAAGGAAGTCTGATCCATATGTGAAGGAAGCAATAGACCAGCCATTTCTCTTAAACTGGAAGAAACAGAAGAGCAGTTTCCTCCTTCTGTTCCTAAAGAACCCATCACCAGTTTGCCCTCCTTCTTGGCATGATGGTGGCAAAATTACAGAAGCTTACAGAAGAGATGAGGGGGCAGGACTACAAACACATAAGAATTAGCAGAGAGAGGAGCAGAATGTTGTTCAGTTTTGGAAAATCTAGTATCTGGAGCAATGTCTGGCACACAGTGAGTGCTCACTAACCTTTTGCTAAGTGAAGAAATGAGTGAATTGTGTGAAGGGTAGAAAACACACAGCTTCCACTTGAGTGTTGTAGAAGGGGCAGTCATTTTGACCAGGCAAGTCTCAATAAAATCACAGGTGCTCCCTGTGGTGGTTAAGAGCCACAGATAACTGAGACTTCTGTTTTGATAAAAATTTGGAATAAAAAATACCAATTAAAACCTTTTTATTTATTTATTCTTGTATATCCGTGGTTCTTTAATAGCCAGTAACTACCATGATACAAAAGTCCAATAGTCCAATAGTCACCAGTGAATCTCATCAGCTAATTTGCCAATCTCACTCTCTTCCCTGATCTTTCTACTTAATTTTGTCTCTATCTCAGCTCTTTCTTGTGCTTATGAGATAGGATCGTATTATGTAGCCTAGGCTGGTCAAGGAACTCAGCATCTTGACAGGCTCGTGCTACCACAACTGACCTAACAATTTCATCTTAAAGAAAGTAGTGACAGCTTCATTTCTCATCAACTTTTTTCAGAGTGCTACTTTTCAAGAGTGAAAACCTAAAGGGCTTTAAGTAGAGCTGATGGCATTTTAAGTGTAGCGAGTGGGACTTTGAAATTTTAAATTTTGTTTTCAGGTTGGGTGTGATAGCACAGGCCCATATCCCAGTACTTGGAGGTGTCCACCCTAGATTATTTATTTGTTGTATGTGGCTGTATATGCACATGTGTGTGGGGAGCCCTTGCTTATGAATGTAATTACTAAGACTAGAGATTATTGTTGGGTGCCTTTCTCAACTTCTCTCCACTTGCTGGGTTCTTTTCTTTTTTTAAAATTAGATATTTTCTTTATTTACATTTCAAATGTTATCCTCTTTTCATTCATTTTTTAATCCAGGGCTCTCACTGAATCTAGAGATCACTGTTTTGGCCCTGGGATCCGCCTGTTCATTACCACCCCCACCCCCAGCACTGGGGTTATAGGCTTATACTTAGGTGTTGGGCATTGGAATTCATGTCCTCTTGATGCGTAGCAATCATGTCACCTGCTGAACCATCTATTTTCTGCTCACTGTAGACTGATTTTTCTTGTCAAGCAGGTATTTATTTATAAAACATTTTCTTTTAATTTAAAAAGTCAATGAATTCCAATTTATTATTTTCCTTTTATACACCGCACTCTTGGTGTTAAATACAAGAGCTCTTGGCATGGTCCTAGATGGTGAGGATTTTTCTTTTAAATTTAGTTTTATATTTTCCATTTAAGTTCTTGATCTATTTTTGTGTTAACATTTCATGGCACGCAAGACTTAAGTCTGGGTTCATTTTTGTCGCATGTGGACATCCAACTGCTTCAGCACCATTGCTGGAAAATGTGTCTTTACTCTACTGAATACCTTTGCACCTTTGTCAAAAGTCAATTGTACATGCTTGTGTGAGTCTCTTTCAGGCTCTCTGTTCTGATCCATTGATCTGTATGTCTGTGACCAGATATCTTTGCCTTCTCACTGATCTTAGCAGGAAAATATTCCATGTCTCACAATCAAGTGCAACCTTAGCTGAATGCTTTGGTGGGTGATCTTTATTAAGTTGAAGATATTCCTCTCCGTTTCTATCATCTTCAGAAACTCTTTTTTAAAAATCAAGACTTGGTCTTCACTTTGGCAAAAGCCTTTCTGTATCAATTGTAGTTTTTCTTCTCATGTAATTTTTTTTCTTCTTTGGCTCAACAATAAGGTTGGCTATGTTGAGCCTTTTCTCTTTTGAATAAACAACTGAACTTACTCGTGATATATAACTATTTTTAGATTATTGAGATAATTTCTTAATATTTTGGTCTGAAGTTTTATGTAACTATGATAAACATTGACTTATAGGGTTTTTAATTTTTATTTGTCTGGTTTTAATATAGAGCTAGGCTCATAAAAATTCTTGAGAGGTGTTTCTTCTTCATATTTTCTAGAAAAATATTTTGGGTTGCCTTCATGTTAATTCTTTAGAAGCTTTGGATGCATTCAGCCTTTGAGTATTGATGTAATCTTGGTGACTGGTGGTGTTTATTCTTTTACCTACATTGGCTCTCTCTCCAGTTGTTCTAAGGAGGAGCAATGATGTCTCCATGAGTAATGTCAACTTGTTGACATCTCTTGTCCATTCTCCCAGTTTTACTTTCATATATTTTTTGACTTGCAGATCCTTTAGCTAGAATCCACTGTTTCTACCCTGGAGCCTTGCTGGTGTGGTAAGGGAGAGGAGAAGCCTTTGATGATAAATAAATCATAGTTTATGGTGAGTATATGCCCTTTAGCTGGGCTTTTACATGTATTTGGTGACACAGAGAGACTAGTAGGGCTGAGATTCTCTGGTGGGTGAATCGTACAGTGCAGTCATCAAAAGCCTTTGGCTCCTTTCTTGGGCAGGAAGGCTTTAGTTGTGACAGTTTTGCTTCTGTTTCATTGTACCTATTGGCATTTCTGAACTGCTAACTTCACCAATAAATATGAATAAAGGAGAAGGAAAGAAGACTCATTAAAGTCATCCCTGTGTCACTCTGTGGGTTCTCAGACCCCATAGTGTTTTTCATTGTCTTCTTAGGATTGACTCATATGCAGCATACGAGAAGGGAAACACATGCCTAACAGAAGGAATGTGTTCTGTATATCCATCTCATACTTCCCGAGGTAGACAGTCTCTTCTTGTTATACTTTGTCAAGATTTTAAATGTCCACTGTGACTGAAAGCAAATGTGACATCTTCTTTGGCACTATCGTTATTAAGTCTGTTTAAAAACTGAAACATTCAGAGGGCCAGAGAGATGGCTTTGTGGTTAAGAGCACTGGTTGCTCTTCCATAGGTTCTGAGTTTAATTCTCAGCCATGACATGGTGACTCACAACCATCTGTAATGGTATTAGATGCACTCTTCTGTTCTGCAGGCTCTCTATGCAAATAGAGCACTCATATACATATAAATACATACATACATACATACATACATACATACATACATACATACAAAATAGGAAACGGAAACATTCAAAACTGTTTCATCACTTATGGCCACCACTGTCCTCTTAACTGACCAACTGTTGTTTATCAAAATAGCTTTGTCTCTTAAAGTAAGATACATACATTATAGGTTCATTCTCTATGCTCCAAGGTGACATTCAAGTAGAGTCAAAGTTGAATATTTGCTTTCTAGAAGTTGATGATACTACATATAATTTCTATCTAATTGTTTTCCACTGTGTATTTATAAGTAACTTTTAACAAGCATTTGTACGATGAGCATCTTGGGGACACTGAGGAATGAGGAAATACACAAACTCCGGAGAAGGTGTCTCTGGCTCATGGTGTGTTGTCTAGGCAATATTAGCATAGTCCTAGCATATGGTGCACACTCAGCAAATCTCTCTCTCTCTCTCTCTCTCTCTCTCTCTCTCTCTCTCTCTGTGTGTGTGTGTGTGTGTGTGTGTGTGTGTGTGTGAATCAATAATGACACCTTTGGGAATTTGATGAAGATGACTTTCCTTCCGATATAATAAAGCTGTAGCTAAGACACATCAATGAAATCTGCAGGACTCTTGTGGGAATTTAGTTATGTGTATCTAGTTTATGTACTCACACCTGAAAGTGGTTTTGGCTTATAAATCTTACCTTAACTTTGTCTACAACTGAGTGAATTCCAGAGGGACTTTTTTCCCCAAACAACCCCCTCCAAGATCATACAAAGCATGAGAATATTAGTCAGAAAGTCATTCTGTTTCAGCTCACTGAATAAACTAGCTACCGATTAAGGTTTCTATACACACTGAGAAGTTATAGTTTCAAAAGCTGTTCTAGGATATTGGCATTTTTGGCTCTACTTTTTAATATACAATGACCCCTCTCTTATTTACAGCTTTCCTGGCCTCAGGACAAAGTATTTTCCCAGTGGTAGAGACCTTTCAAGCTATAAGTCACACAAGATCTGTAAATTAAGCTCAACTGATGGGCAGAGGAAACAGAAGCAGGCTATGCCCTAGCTCAAGCAGAACATCCATCTCTCTGTCTGGCAACTGCAGGCCAGCTGCTTTACCAACTACCCACATACATGCCATGTCACACAAATTTAGGCAGGTGGCAGTGGTGCCCACCTTTAACCCATCACTGAGGAGGCAGGAGCAGGCGGAGCTCTGTTGAGTTGAGGCCAGCCTGCCTGGTCTACAGAGTGAGTTCCAAGTCACCCAGAGAAACCCTGCCTAGAAAAACAAAACAAAACAAAACAAAACAGAACAACAAAAAGAAACTCTTTAGATCACTGCAGATTCTTAGACTAAAGAAAGCCTATATTGGGATGTTAATCTGTTAGAGCAGAAGATACAGAAGATGAAAGAGAAAGCTCTGACTTTGTAGAAAGCTAAGATTTCCTACACAAATGAAAGAAACAGATGGATTATCTCTTGACTTTTTTATATCTTTCCACAAATGCAACACGTTCTGGGGGGGAGGGGTGGTCTTCTCAGTACTGTTTAGAATTCCACAGATCCTTTCTACCCTTCCTTTCTAACACAACCATTTGAATGTGTTCCCTCTCTTTTGCCTGACTTGTTTCCCTTCAAAGCATTTGACACCGTGTAGAATACCACATGGCTATAATCTATCCTGTCTCAGAGTTGATTTCTTTGTCCACTTCTGTGTCTTGAGGGCCTAGATGAGCAAGTCTTTTGATAATACTTGTTAGAGTACTGTTTGATTAGATGTCGGCTTAAGGGAAGAGACAATGGCTACAAATAGCCACCTAGATGAGAACTACCTCCAGCAATACACTGCTTTTAATCAAAGAGAAACAGAGAGAAAAGAAGAGTGTGGACTTAAAGTAAGTCTGAAAGGATGAAGAGGTTTGGTCTCTCCAGGTTTAATTTCTGACCTTTGGAATAGGAGCAGAATAGATCTTTAAAACCCTTCCGAATCCCTGCATTAGCCATTAATTTCTGTTATTTGCTGATCTGTGGGGGCATAGATGCCCAGATCATTGGAGAAAGAGGTGTTCCATGATCCTATTTTGCTCCTATGATACACATTCCAATACTGGTAAAACAAATTAGATTATGAATGACAGCCCCCCAAAAGTTGATATAGTTCAAGGTAGAGGCAAATAGCCGAATTAATAAAAATGGAACAAAGGAGAAAAAAAGGAGAGAAAGAGAGATGTTAAATGAAAGTGTGCGGATTCATACTTATATTAGAGGAACCACACAGAAAGGATAATGTTTTTTCCAGAGGGATAACTCTCCAATGTGGTACCCAACACAGTCTTGGACCAAATCACAATTTATAACATGGCTTTCATAAATACACTTGGTGCACTGAATTGTTCTAGCAGGCCATGTTTTTAAATTTCTGAATCACCAATAAAAATAATGATAATAAACTCAACACATGGACCAGGAGATTACTGTCTTGCCATAAAATAAAAGTGATTCTACTTCCTTAGAACACATTATTCTCCAGGCAATCTTGCAAAGCACATGGAAGACTTTCCTCATTGATTTTCTCTCTCCCTATTTCTCTCTGTCTCTGTCTCTCTCTGTCTCCCTCTCCTCTCTTTCTCTCCGCATTCTTGCTCTTCTCCAACAATAAGTCATTGAACCAATGGCTTTTCCACTTGCATATAAAGCAACTGGTGCTATGGTCATATTTACTGTCACTTTTTATAAAAAGACGATATATTTCCCTCCATGACAAGAGAGCAGCTGGCTAATTTAGAATGCCTGCTGAACACTGAGGGAAAAGTAATCATTTTGTTTTTCACGGGTATATTTAGAAGGTGCATGCTGAATATGAATGATGATAAATATTGGAGTTGAGCAGATCTACGGGAGCCTGTCCAAATGTTTTCATAGAAAATACACAAGATTCCTCATCAAGAAATAAGGTGGGCTTTGATTCAATTTCTTTCTTTCTTTTTTTCCTCTTTATTAGATATTTTCTTCATTTACATTTCATATGTTATCCAGAAATTTTCCCTTACCCTCCCGCGTCCCCGCCCTGCTCCCCTACCCACCCCCTCCCACGTAATGGCCCTGGCATTCCCCTGTTCTGGGGCATATAGAGTCTGTATGACCAAGGGGCCTCTCCTCCCAATGATGGCCAACTAGGCCANCACTCTGGAAATCAGTCTGGCGGTTCCTCAGAAAATTGGACATAGTACTACCGGAAGATCCAGCAATACCTCTACTTGGCATATATCCAGAAGAGTTTCCATCTGGTTATAAGGACACATGTTCCACTATGTTCATAGCAGCCTTATTCATAATAGCCAGAAGCTGGAAAGAACCCAGATGTCCCTCAACAGAGGAATGAATACAAAAAATTTGGTACATTTACGCAATGGAGTACTACTCAGCTATTAGAAACAATCAATATATGAAATTCCTAGGCAAATGGATGGATCTGGAGGATGTCATCCTGAGTGAGGTAACCCAATCACAAAAGAACTCACATAACATGTACTCACTGATATGTGGATACTAGCTCAATTTATTTCTTAAGCAACAAATTAAGGCAGGCCAACACCAACTATGTGATGTTTAAAAAATTTAGAAGACATTTCACCGTTAATAATTTATTGGATCATTACAGAATAAATTTTTACATACCGTTATGACATATGGTTTCTCAATAACATGGTTTATTAGTAAATATCAACACTCTATCATAATTCAGTAACCCAATGTGTGAAATTTCATTATGATAGAATTTAGACATTAGTTCTTAGTTTCAGAATATAAATTAAAATTTAGAACCATATATTCCATCCACCACTGAGCACAGGATCACTAAATACAATATGAAAATATGATGAACTTTATTGAAATTCACATTATTTGAGTCCTTTCCAACACTACTGTTTGTATTATAGGTGAAAATGATATTTTTGTACTATATGTATGTAATACACAAATGTGTAAATAAAATTTAAAAAGTTTACAAACAGGGCAAGTAAGATGTCTCAGTGGATAGAGCCATCTGACACCAAGGCCAGTGGCCTTAGTCTGATCTCAGGAGCCCACCTGGTGGAAGGAGAGAGCCAGCTCCTACAAGTTGTTCTCTGATCTTTACACATGATTTATGGCATTCACAGATCTACACACACACACACACACACACACACACACACACAGAGAGAGAGAGAGAGAGAGAGAGAGAGAGAGAGAGAGACTTCCCCCCAAAAAACTAATCTGAAAAACAATCATTTCTCTTTGCTGTCAATTAAGTGCGTTCCCACATTTATCAAGGGTCTTTAACATATTACTGGCATTAGGCTGGATATTGTGTGTAGAATTATTATAAGTAAAACATATGGCCTATGGTTTAACAAAATACACACCATAAAATGTACCCACATAAATAATAAAGAATAGGGCTCATGTGTTTCCATAAGTTTTATGAGGAGGCCGTTTTAAGTCCATAGGCCTTCCAACACCAATAGGACCAGGACTCCGAGCCATGAAAGTAGCTGCCTTAAACCTATATGTATCTAAAACTAGCATTTTCAATATTCTGGTTCTTAGTTTCTTCTAATAGCCTTGGCTTGTTTTCTAGAATACTAGAAATATCAAGTAAGAGAAGTTCGAGATTGTAACTATAGAGATGGGAGGCAATAGTGGTTGAATGAACTGGCAGAATTTGATGATGATGATTGATGATGATGATGATGACGAAGACAATGATGATGATGTACTGGATAATTTATAAGTAATCACCAACTGCTTCCTTACATCAGACTAAGTTATCTAGAAATGGATCACAGATCTAAAGGCAATGTTAAAAGCAAATAATTTCTAAAAGAAAAGAGATGACAAAAATCTCTGTAATGCTGATATTGGCAGATATTGTTTAGACATGATGCACAAAAGCATGAACCAGAAAGGAAAGAAATTTCTCTTTTTTTTTCTAGCTTCATGTCTGCACTGATCTCTGTGTGTAAGCTTCTCTCTCTGTGTCTCTGTCTCTCTCTGTATGTATGCATGTGCATGATATGCATGCATATATATATATATATATATATATATATATATATATATATATACACACATATATGTGTGTGTGTATTAACATATATGTGGGCATATGTGTGGGCTACATATACATGTGTATGCACATACCTGTGTTGCTGAGAGAAAGAAGTTAGGCACACACACAAGAGAGAACACACTGCGTGACTCCCACTGCCTTTCTAGTCATGGTCAGACTTTGGAAAGATGAAGGTATGGACTGAGAGGGCACACAAAGAAACCTTTGGGGGTTCTGGGAAGCCTAGTCTGCAGTCTGTTGGGGGTATCGTGGGCATAAGTCATTCTGAAGATGTTCAAGCTGAATTGTTTGAAGGAACACAGTTTATAATATGTAAATTATGACCCAACAGGAGTGATTTAAAAAAACAAAGGAAGAGGCAGAAAAACTTAAAAAAAATGTATAAGCTTTAATTACAAAATATGAGGGGTCTGTGCATTTTTAATGGCCATAAAACAGCTCATAGAATAAAAGCAAATTTGGCTGCCTGCCGTGCGACTTTGGTCGTATGGGCTTCCCTTCCTGTCTCTCAGTTGGTATCTATTATAAAGGAAAGTGATAACAGTACTTACTTCATAGAGTTGTTGGAAGAATTAATGAGAAAACGTGTGTGAAGTATTTCTCAGTAATTAAGTCCTATTATTTTCAGTAACTGCTGAGAGAATCATATCACATATTTAATGCTGAGGAAAACTTGGAGTTATAAAGAGTTCAAATTAAATTAGGCTTATGTTGGTTAGGAAAATATAGTATCGTATAACAGACACTTTATTTTTTTTTTCCTTTTTAAAAGAATTTTTTTTCAGGAGACATGCTCTTATTAAGTATTCATGGCTGTCTCGAGCTTGGCATTTGATCAGACTGTCTGCTAACCCAATATCAGACAAATAGAAAAGTGTCTAATAAATTGAGCGAGTGAGAGCAATGATTCCTGGGGTGCTTTAGGATAAAAAATGGGCGTTGGTGGTATACTGTGACAACTCACATTTTAACCCTCATTTTCACATGCATCGCGTGTGTGCACATGGTGTACACGTGGAGGTCAGAGGAAAACTTGGATGAGTCAGTTACCTCGTTTCACCATCTGAGTCCTGGGGATCAAACTCGGGTCATTAGGCTTGGCAACAGCACTTTTCCCTGATGAGGTAGCTCACTGGCTTTTACATTTCATTTTTAAGCTATGTATGTCTTTTATCATAAAAAAAACAAAACCAAAAACAAACAAAACAAAAAACCTTATAAAGACTATTCTAATCGTTACAAGAAACAAAGCTTAATCCTGCGTGCAGCATCCACCAAAGAAATCTTGGCCTTTAGGTTACAGCCATTGACAAAACCCAACAGGGAGCTGAGAGGTCTTACAAGGAGTCACGAAGGGCAGGCAAGAACCCCACAAAAGGAGTGGAATACTGACCAGAATGGGAGTGACATACACATCACAGCCAAGCAAAGCCTGGATGGAGGAGATGGGGCTCCATTTAGAATGTTCTTAAACACTCTCAATCTCCCACACCCCCCATCTTATCCCTGAGCTTTATTTCTACCTCCCAAGGCCTAGAAAGTTCTAATACTATTTGTTCTCTGGGATTTTGGCTGACTCTCCCAGGGAGAGGAAAGTTCTGCACTGTCATGGCCTTGACTGCAGTTCGTCATAGCAAAGCCTGTCATAGATCATATGACATATCATGTCTTAATCTTGCTGTTAATTAAAGTCAGACATGGTATTTCCATCATTTGGAGTTCATGGATGATGGAAAAGGACTGAAGCCCTGAGGGCCAGCAGAAAGAATGAAAACAGGCAACCTTGGGAGATAGGAGGTTGGGGGCACCCTCTAGAATGCACCAGAGACCTGGGAGGTGAAAGACTCTCAGGACTCAAATGGAGGGACCTTAGATGAAATGCTTGACAGTAGGGAGAGGGAGCTAATAGAGCCCACCTCCAGCAGGAAGACAGGGCATCAAATGAGGGATCATCACAGTCACATCCCTGACCCATAATTGTTCCTGTCTGAAAGAATTACAGGGATGGAAATGGAGAGAAGCCTGAGGAAAATAAGATCCAGCAACAGGCCCAAAGTGGGATCCAGCTCAAGGGGGGGATCCCAAGGCCTGACACTATTGCTGAGGCTATGGGGTGCTCACAAAAAGGGACCTAGCATGACTGCACTCTGGAAGACTCAACAAGTAGTTGAAAAAGTCAGGTGCAGATATTTACACCCAACCAATGGACAGAAGCAGCTGACCCCTGTTGTTGAATTAAGGAAGGCTAAAAGAAGCTGAGGAGAAGAGTAACTCTGTAGGAGGGCCAGTAATCTCAATTAATTTGGACCCATAAGATCTCTCAGACACTGGACCACCAAAAAGATAGCATATACCATCTGATATGAGGCTGCCAACACACAGTAGAAAACTGCTGGGTCTGTGTTCATTCAGAGATGATGCACCTAACCCTCAAGAGACTGGAGGCCCCAGGGAGTTTAGAGGTCAGGTGGGGTGGGGGATGGAGGTATCCACGTGGAGACAGGGGTTGGGGAGGAGGTTTTGGATGTGGAACAGTCAGAGGGTAGATGGGGGTGGGGGGATATGCATAAATAAATAAATTTTTTTAAAAAGGAGAATAAAAATTTACTAAAGGAGCTATGCTGTGGGTATGTAGACATGGAAGATACAAAACAGGTAGTTAGGAATTGGAACTCTGAAATACCTTCAGCATTGACAAGTTTTAAGAACACCAGGGTTTAGCTAGCGTGACCTAGTGGCTTCCTTGTCCTCACTCTCAGTCACAACTTTCTTGGAGTTTGCTGGCTTCAGTTAGCAGTAGAGGTTTAAGGCTCTTTTGAATGTTAAGTCCTCTGCAGTGAGTGAATGGCTAATACCAGCCCATCACTTCAACATTGCTTTCACCATCATATACTCTTTGAGGAAGCTGTTGCTTGTCAAACGTGAAGGTGATTTCTCTTCCCTTGAATCTGAGCAGGATTCTGACATATTTGTAACCAGGAGAGCATATTGGAAGTGCCATCTGTGGGTCGGGAAGCCAGGTCATAAGGGTGACAGTTTCCATATTATGCTCTAGAAGCTTCTGCTGCTATGTAAGTAGTGTGATTGTTATAGTCAGTCAAGGTGTTCAGGAGCACCCAAGAGACCATGAAGAAAGACAACAAGGACAGACGTGGATTCTGCATAAAGGGAGAAAAATGCCTAACCAGCTTCCAGTCTATCCAGCACCAAGATGTTCTATGTTTTGTTCTGTCAGTTGCATTTACAAGAGAAACCTGGAGTCAGAACTATCCAGGCCAGAGCTCCCAGAGTTCTTATCCCATAAAAAGATAATAAAAGGACTACTTTAAAGCATTTAGTTGTGGAACAAGTTGTTAGATAGCAAGAGAAAGCAAACCAGGCAATTTCTCCTAACCTGTACTCTCTCATTGCTTGGCTTAAGCAAGGCAGCATTTACAGTTATTTCATGAGCAAGCATAAGCAGCCTCACATAGGGGTGGTTGCTCATCATGTTGGGTTGTAGCTTCATATAAAACAAACAAACAAACAAACAAACAAACAAACAAACAAACACAAAACCAATGGCCCCGAATGTATTGTGGTTCTATTTACTTCACTAATATAATTTCTTTTCCTTCCTTCCTTCCTTCCTTCCTTCCTTCCTTCCTTCCTTCCTTCCTTCCCTCTTTCTCCTTTCTTTCTCTCTCTTTCTCACTCTTTCTTCTTTCTTTCTTTCTTTCTTTCTTTCTTTCTTTCTTTCTTTCTTTCTTTCTTTCTTTCTTTCTTTCTATTTTAAGACAGTGTTTCTCTGTGTAGCCCTGGCTGTCCTGGAACTAATTCTGTAGACCAGGCTGGCCCTGAAACTCAGAAATCTACCTGCCTCTGCCTCCCAAATGCTGGAATTAAAGGCGTGTGCCACTACTGCCCGGCATATAATTTTTGCATTAACACATTATATATGCTGTCTTAATTACTTTTCTTCTCTCCATGATAAAACTCCCTGACAAAGGCAACTTAAGAAAGATAGGGTTTATTTTCGCTCATACTTAGAGGTGTGGTGGTTTGAATATGCTTGACCCACAGGATGAGGAACTATTAAGGAGGTGAGGCCTTCTTGGAGTAGATGTGGCCTTGAAGCAGAAGTGAGTCACAGTGTAGGTGGACTTTGAGAGATACTAGTGCTCAAGATTGACTCAGTAAGGAAGTGTCCCTCCTCCTGGCTGCCTGCAGAAGACAGTCTCTCCTAGTTGCCTTTGGATCAAGATGTAGAACTCTTTGCTCCTCCAGCACCATGTCTGCCTGCATGCTGCCATGTTTCCCACCATGATGGTAATGGACTGAACCTCTGATATTGTAAGCCAGCCCTAGTTAAGAGTTGCTTGGTCATGATGTTTCTTAACAACATGAAACCCTAACTAATATACCAGGGTACAATTCATCATGGTGAAGAGGTCCCAGAAAGTACTCGAGGCAGATGGTTACATTGCAGCCACAGTCAGGGATCAGAGGGAGGTGAATATGTGTGCATAGCTAACACCCCTTTATATACATGTACATAAAGCATACAACCCTCTCACCCTGCCCATTCTGATCTCTCTACTAACCCTGTCCATTCTTTCTTATTTCTGAAACCATTTTTCTCACATCCATGAGAAAAACTCCCACTTCTTCGCCCTGGTGTTCCCCTGTACTGGGAACAAAGTTTGCAAGACCAAGGGGCCTCTCTTCCCAATGATGGTCAACTAGGTCATCTTCTGCTACATATGCAGCTAGAGACATGAGCTCTGGGGCTACTGGTTAGTATTGTTGTTCCACCTATAGGACTGCAGACTCCTTCAGCTCCTTGGGTACTTTCTCTAGCTCCTCCATTGGGGGCCCTGTGTTCCATCTAATAGCTGACTGTGAGCATCCACTTCTGTGTTTGTCAGGCACTGGCATAGCCTCATAAGAAACAGCTATATCCTGAAGGGGTCTTCAACCCTATAGGTGGAAGAAGAACATGAACTAACTAGTACCCCTGAGCTCATGTCTCTAGCTGCATATATAGAAGAGGATGGCCTAGTTGGCCATCATTGGGAAGAGAGGCTCCTTGGTCATGCAGACTTTATATGCCCCAGTAAAGGGGAACGCCAGGGCCAAGATGTGGGAGCGGGTGGGTAGGGGAGCAGGGCCGGGAGGGGGGAGGGTATAGGGAACTTTCTGGATAACACTTGAAATGTAAATGAAGAAATTATCTAATAAATGTTGAAAAAAATATTTAGATAATCATAAAAAAAAAGAAACAGCTATATCAGGGTCCTTTCAGCAAAATACTGCTGGCATATGCAATAGTGTTTGGGTTTGGTGGCTGATTATGGGATGGATCCCCGGGTGGCACAGTCTCTGGGTGGTCCATCCTTTCATCACAACTCCAAACTTTGTTTCTGGAACTCCTTCCATGGGTATTTTGTTCCCAATTCTAAGAAGGGGCAAAGTATTCACACTTACACCAGTCAGAATGGCTAAGATAAAAAATTCAGGTGCCAGCAGATGCTGGCGATGATGTGGAGAAAGAGGAACACTCCTCCATTGTTGGTGGGATTGCAAGCTTGTACAACCACTCTGAAAATCAGTCTGGTGGTTCTTCAGAAAATTGGAATACCTCTCCTGGGCATATACCCAGAAGATGTTCCAACTGGTAATAAGGACACATGCTCCACTATGTTCATAGTAGCCTTATTTATAATAGCCAGAAGCTGGAAAGAACCCAGATGTCCCTCAACAGAGGAATGGATACAGAAAATGTGGTACATTTACACAATGGAGTACTACTCAGCTATTATAAACAATGAATTTATGAAATTCCTAGGCAAATGGATGGATCTGGAGGGTATCATCCTGAGTAAGTGTACTGGCTAGGTTTGTGTCAACTTGACACAGCTGGGGTTATCACAGAGAAAGGAGCTTCAGTTGGGAAAATGCCTCCATGAGATCTAGCTGTGAGGCATTTTCTCAATTAGTGATCAAGGGCCCCTTGGGGGTGGGACCATCTCTGGGCTGGCAGTCTTGGGTTCTATAAGAGAGCAGGCTGAGCAAGCCAGGGA
>LR749507.1:3544438-3567076 GCA_902729485.2 Mus minutoides
TCCCACCAGCAGTGGAGGAGTGTTCCCCTTTCTCCACATCCACGCCAGCATCTGCTGTCACCTGATTTTTTGATCTTAGCCATTCTTACTGGTGTGAGGTGGAATCTCAGGGTTGTTTTGATTTGCATTTCCCTGATGATTAAGGATGTTGAACATTTTTTCAGGTGCTTCTCAGCCATTCGGTATTCCTTATTGATATTTAATGACTGAAACTATCCGTAAAGCTATGGGTATCGCCTGGCACATAGAAACTTAACAAGAGATCTCAACATCTTGAATTTCTCATTCTTCATGTGTAGCATTCAGCAGGCCTGGCTTAGGGATAAACCCCAGGTGAATCAAGAGAAGGGAATGATGAGCTCAGTCTCCCTGTATGCTGTTAGGAAGAACCAGACATGGCTGAGTCTCAGAGATGGAAATATTCTCTCTGTGACCAGAAAAGGCAGATATGCTCTCTGGGATATTAATTGCATCTCTGTTTATCTTATCTCCATAATTTAAAGACTAATGAAAATTGCATTTTGAATAAACAAGTCAATAAATATTTGCTGATTAGCTGAATATAATCTTGCAATAAAAGCTGACAGAAAACAGCTTTTCCATGAACTTGCACTTCAGTCAGCTTTCATGCTGATTACTTCTCTATTTACCTACTCTATGAACATGAGAAGTTGTTCTGGGCTGTTCCAGGTCTTGCATCCTGAGATGCATAGGGTGGCCTAGGCATGCTCAACACCATTTAATGGTTAATCTTTCAGCAAACCATCAGGTGCTTCATTACAAATAATTAATTGCTATATCTAAATTACTCAGATTCCAATATACAGCATTCTATACTAAGGATGTAATGAAACTCACAGGTTAGGTTTAATGGCAATGCAAGTAATAACTGACTTTGTGTAGAGTTTGGTTGTTGTTTATCCCATCAAGGTTTCATGTGCTGGAAATTTGGTCTTGAAAATGTTGGTGGGAAGTACAGAACTTTGAAGAAGGAGAGTCAGTGAGTGGTCCTTGGGTCAATGTTTACATTCTCAGAAGGACCCCAGTCTCTGGCTTTCAGACTCAACATGAATTCTATGTTCTTCCATACACTTCCATCATGAGGTGCTAAGAGAACCATGCTGCTGATGGAAATATGTCCTTGAAACTCTAGATCTGGGCGTTAAGTACGTTTTTAAAAAATTAAGTTAGCCTGCCTCAGCTAATGCATTATAGCAACACTCAATGGACTAACATATTTTAGAAACAGACTTACACTTTTCACCATCGATGGAAATTTGCAATTTATTTGCCTTATTGATTTCTTTTTCTCTATCTTCATAGCCAACTCACATGCATTTAAATACACTGTGTTTGCCTAGTGGAAGTTATTTTACCTTACTATATAATCGTTTAGTCCAATGATAAGACAGTATCTAAGAAGTAGCTTTAGACAACACAGGTATACACGTATCTGTAATAATAGCTGATTTATCAATGCATAAGTCTGGCAAACTTTTCCAGTTTCTCTTGGCATCTTTCCCCTTTTAATGTGGAAGCTGCATGGTAAGGAATATCAGCATGCTGTCATGTGGGCATTTTATCTTCTAGGTCTCTGGGTTTTAAAGCATTAAAAGCTTAAAATAGACATTTTTGGAGTTTAATATAAAGTTCATATGAATTTAAACTTTAATACTTTATATATGTCTATAAATATTTTTCTTTTTATCTTTTTTGGAAGAGGATTTTCCCTGGGTTATCCTACTTTAGAATGATCTTTTCCCTGAAACAGCTCAGAACCATGTCTGGCCTATATAAGTGAGGTTGACAAAGCCTCGCAGATCATTATGCTGGATTTGATGGATTTGTATCCTAATCTCCTGAGGTGTTTAAGACAATTTTTTAAAAATAAAATACCTTCCTGGTTTTGTGAAAGAAAACTCAGTGAGTTTATTAACAAAGGTCAAGACTTGTATAGACTTGGTCCTAATTGCTACCTTCACATTTATCTGATGCTTTGGCCACATCTTAGTCACCTTTACCATCTTTGTGATCACTTTCAGGGAATGATACTCTGCATTTCCTTAAAAATGCTAACCTGGGCCGGGCGTGGTGGCGCACACCTTTAATCCCAGCACTTGGGAGGCAGAGGCAGGCGGATTTCTGAGTTCGAGGCCAGCCTGGTCTACAAAGTGAGTTCCAGGACAGCCAGGGCTATACAGAAAAACCATGTCTAGAAAAACCAAAAAAAAAAAAAAAAGTTAACCTGGGCTAGGCAGGATCTTCATCATTTCCTCTCACACACTTATATAAGGTGTTTTATAGACTAACAAGACGCTATAACACTTTAGTATAAATATCTGTCACTTTATGTGAGATTATACTGTCAAGATATACAAAGGTAAGATTCTCCACATTCCTAACTAAAAAGCCCAACAAAAGTCAATTTTTTCCTCCTTTCAATGGAAATCTAGTTTCTCTGTTGCTAGGTAATTGATGCATATCCTTGAGATTTCTACTCTTGGTACTAGAAATCTCTTTCTCACATATTATTTGGACTTCACTATATCTAATTAAAAACAATTCTTGATTACTTACCACATGCCCAAAGCAAGATAAGGATTCAGCCACTTCCCTTGATTTTCTTGAAACTTTCTGTTAGGATATTTCACAGCTCAGGAATTAACTAACCCAGGCACTCTTATGCTTAAAACCCTTGATTTACATTTGTCATATGTATAGAGATTAGAATTCAGCTATTGGAACTTGCTTCTGTTTACACTCAAGGCAATGAATTTGTCTCTATGTAGGAAAATATACTTTGTGTAATATCTCTGGAATCTACAATCAGACACAGCAAGACACAAGTTATTCAACTACATAAAAAATACTCACCAGCTTTAGGCACTAACTTTGCCACTAAGAAACTAGAAGGCTTGAAATAAGTTCTATGACCTTACCGGATATAATATTTATACCTAACATGAAATTCCATATGATCTCTCTGGAATTAAGCCCTGAAATTACGTTCCAGATTATACCTCATTGCTATGTAAGATTTGTGATTGTACCAAAATTGTGAAATAAAAGGCACTTAACCAGACACTTAAGCCAGTATTTTTAGAATAAGGGATCTGTTACCGAGCCAGACAGTCAAATTGCTCAATCTCAGGATTCAAGCTTTATCTAAAAGAGTTATACCCAGAAGCCTTTGATTGGCACTGGTACTAGTGGTGGTCAGTATGTGTGTTTGTTTGGGAATTGGTGCTCGTGTTATGGGGTCCACTGAAATTCCACATAACTCAAACACCAGCTCAATGCAGATGGCAAAAATGTAGTAATCAAGTTGCTACTGATCAGGGCTGCAGACCAGACTGGGAGCTTAACTGCATCCCTGAAGAAAAATTGCACAGCATATTTAAAAGATGAGTCCACACATCGAGAGGGAGTGAGTGGGCTGTAGCATTGTCCTATTATATTTTGATACAAGGGGTTGGGAAAGAAAGTCTCTTGTGGTTTTGCCCGATTTAGACTGGTCAGTTACAGAAAAGGAATAAACATTGGTGATTCAGCTTTATCCCAGCCACCTGGCTCCAAGGTCCTTGACTCTGAGACTTGGTGGTCAGGCCTCATTATGGACATTTGGCCTGTAACTCAAAGATGATAAAGGAACAAATGAATTGGTTCCTGGGCCTGGGATCAGGGACTTAGTCTGACTCTGCCAGTAAGGTGGAGAAGTTGTCCCTGAGATGGCTGGATTCACATAGTTATGTCCTTACCCTCAAGTCATTGTTAAGGAAGCACTTTAAAAAGAAAATGGGATGCAAGCTGGACATTTCAGATCAAGAATAGAAGCAGCCAAGCAACAGTGAAGACTTTAGAAATGGGCTTTGGAGTACTACAATTCAGATGCAGAAGTAGGCCTTTACATTGATAGTTCATACTTCATGCAAAGGCTTTGGCTAAGGCTTGCACTAGGGAGGTCATCTGAGGCACTGTCCAAATAAGCAAACAGGATGCTGAACTGCTCAGAGGCCACTGGAAGCAAAAGGGACGTAAGAAATGTGAGGCAAAATGGGAGTGTTGGGGGAGAGTCCATGGATCTGAGCAGAGCATTTAGACTCTACTGAACACCTGCTCCTACTTTTGTTCTTATGAGAGAGAAACCCAAATTATCCCCTCTAACTACTAAAAGAAATTCACAACTCCACTCAAAGGTAGGACTCATTTTGTGTATTTTGAATTATAGCATTCTTTTTTCTAAAGTTCTTCAGAATTCAGTCTCCAGGCTGCTCTGAAAACTGATTTCTCCAACACGCCCACGGTCAAATACTGTTTGTCCTTCATGTGTCCTTTATATGTTTTTCCCTTACCCAACAGTAAAACTATATATATATATATATATATATATATATATATATATATATATATATATATATATATATATATACGTATATATATATATATATATATATATGCCTTCTCTGGAAAAGAATATATGTGTCCATGTTGGACTAACGTTATAGTGAAATTGGGAAAGATGCTATGACTTGAAGAATAGGAAAAATGTCACTACATTTTTAGCTAACCGATATCTACATAACCCTCTGCCTTTTATATTAAGTCCTTTAGATCCAAATCCCTAAATGGAAGCAGTGGTTCTCCACTAAGTGAGATGTTGGGGTCACCTGATGTTCTGAGCTCTATCCTTGAAAGAATTTTAATTAATCTCCTGTATACATTGGACAGAGAAACTGGTAAAATTTTCTCTGTCATTAGACTGTACAACCCATCTTAAGAACCCCCATCTCAAGGAAGAAAATTAAGTTTTCCCATTTACTAGCACCCTGAGTTCAGAATTTGCATGTTAAGTTCTATTAAGTCAAATTCTGATATAATTTCTCATGGTCCTCAATCAAATCATGAGTGTTAAGTTATTCATCACCTAAACTTTTCAATATGGAAGAATGAAGCATATGTTTTTATCTTAAAAGCAAATGAGCCCATTATAAGATGCAAATTCACTGAGTGAAATAGAAACACACCTCACTAGCAAAGACACACACAGAAAGTACAATGTGCCAATAAAGTTGAAAACAAGCAGGATGTTATACTTACAATTGAGAAAGTATAATTAAAGCAAAAAGTAGTCAGCAGATATCAAGCAGATATAAATGGAATAATCCAACAAATGTATATAATGATTGTAAATATATGTTCATTGGGTATTAGTATGTCTAATTTTATAAAACAAACACTACTTTCCATAAAGTCACAGATAAGAACAAATATAATAGGATTAAATGACTTTAATTCTGTATCCTCATCAACAGATAGCTCATCGAAATAAAAACAAATAAAAAATAAAAGGAAATAAGTTTAACTTCAGGGTTAAAATATATGATAGGCTAAATGAGCATAATGCAAATCTACAGACTATTGCATTCCACAACCACAGAATGAACATTTTTCTCATATGTTCATGGAACTTCCTGTAAAAGAGGTCACATTTTAGGGCATAATACAAGTCTTAACAAGAACCAAAAATTCTAAAATAACCTTTAATTCTAACACTGAGGCAGAGGCAGGTAGCTATCTGAGAGTTGGAGTCCAACTTGGTTTATATAGCAAGTCAAGCCAGGACGACATAGCAAGTTTTAGACAAGCCAGGTCTCTATTGTGAGGACTTGTCCTCTACTCAGAAGAAGTAAAAATATTTTTTATATATTATTAGGTAATAATAAGAGAAAACTAAAATTCAAGAGCAAAAAAGTGACCTACAGAAGCTACACATTTACACAATGACTGAACAGGTAAAACACTCTTGAAAGACAAGAGGGTATTAAAGAAATGAAAGCAGAAATTTAAGAATTTTTCAGAATCAGAAGAAATAAAAACAGATGTTACCATAACTTTTTTTTCACACAGAAAAGGCAGTTCTAAGAGAAAAAATTATAGATATATAGGCTTATATTAAAAATATAACCAAAGCTCCATAAATAACTTGATGTTACATCTGAAGGTCTTTGATACACAAGAACAGGTCAAATTTAGTCTATAGGGAGAATTAATAATGATCAGCATAAAAATTAATGAAATACAAACCCAAAGAACAGTACAAAGAATTGATAAAAAGAGAGAAATAGAGAAGATTCAGTCAGTAAAGTGCTTGCCATGACAGGAAAAGAACCTGAGGCAAATCCTTAAGTCCTACACACAAATGCCGGGGATGGAGGCATGTGCTTGTAATCCTAGTGTTGTGGAAGTGGAAACAGGATGGTCTTGGTATTTGCTGGCCAGCTACACTAGTGAACTTCAGGCAAAAGGGAGAGAGAGAAGTTGAAAGGTACATCCACAATGAAAACTTTAAGACACTAAGAAAGAAACTGGAGAAGCCTTTAAAATATGGAGATATTTCCCATGTTTGTATGTTAGTAGAATTAAAACTGTGCAAATGGATATAGGTTCAATCAACCTCTATTTTTTTTTTTTTTTTTTTTTTTTTTTTTTTTTTTTTTTGGTTTTTTGAGACAGGGTTTCTTTGTGTAGCCCTAGCTGTCCTGGAACTCACTTTGTAGACCAGGATGACCTTGAACTCAGAAATCCACTTGCCTCTGCCTCCAAAGTGCTGGGATTAAAGGCATGTGCCACCACGCCCGGCTTCTATTAAAATTCTAATATCTTCACAGATATTCCAAAATTTATATGTAAATACAAAAATTCTAGATGACTAAAAAAGAACATTTTAATAAAAGGAATAAAATTGGAGATATAACAATACCTGATTTCAAATTTTACTGTACAGCCATAGTAATAGAGCTAGTATGCTGCTTGAATAGAAACAGACAAATAGATCAATGAAATAGAATATAGAAATCAGAGGTCATATGACTATATTTGTTTGATTATCAATAAAGATGACAACAGATAAAGGAGGTTGTTGAAAATCTAACAGCCTTTCAACAAGTAATTCTGGGACATTTGGATCCACATTTCAAAGAACGAAAATAGATTCCCATTTTTTTCACCATATAAAATATAACTCAAAATGGAACAAAGACTTTAATGTAAGACTGAAAACTTTGAGATTGCCAAAGGAAAACAGGGGAAATATCTTGACTATTGGCACAGTCAAGAACTTTCTGAGTGCCGGGTGTGGTGGCACACACCTTTACTCCCAGCACTCGGGAGGCAGAGGCAGGCAGATTTCTGAGTTCAAGGCCAGCCTGGTCTACAAAGTGAGTTCCAGGACAGCCAGAGCTATACAGAGAAACCCTGTCTCTAAAAAGAAAAGTAAAAACAAAAACAAAAACAAAAACAACAACAAAATAACAACAACAAAAAAGAACTTCTTTCTTAGGAATTAATAGCAAGCATTGGTAAGGATATCGTGTGAACTTAAAAAGATGCTGTAGAGTAAAGAAAATGAGAGAATGAGGAAACAGTCTGAAGAAAATCTTCAACATCTGACAGGGTATGAATATCTAGGAGGCATACAAACTAAAACAATACAAGACACCCCTCCATAATCTAATCAATAAATGGACAAATGAACTAAACAAACAATTCTCAGAAGAAGCGTAAAATAACTACATATATAGATCTTCAATATCCTCACCCACCCAGTAAATACAAATGAAAAGTTCATTGGAATTCTGACTTATTCTATTCAGAATGGATATCATTAAAGAACAAAGAACAGCAAATACTGGCTTGGATGGTGATGTTGAGGCAACTGTGTTGTAAGACACCATCACTGAGAAGCTGTGAATAGATGTGCATTAACCCCAGATGGGGAACTGACAGTAGATCAAAGTAAGAATATCATCGAAGTCCTATGTGGTGAACAGATGAGTTTTGCTGGTGTTACATATAGGGATATGAACAAGGTGTTGCTTACTGGAGCAGAACCGACTCAAAGACAGCTGCTTTAACAAACATGCCTGTCCCACAGCATGGGTAACAGCTCATTAAAGCTAGAAAACAAGAGTGCACTAAACAGCTTGCAGCAGATTAACAAGTTGGAGACTGTCCGTTCTAGGTAGCTCGGTTGGTTTCAACCTTTTCCACGAAGTTCAGCTGGTTCTTCCAGAGAGCTTGGTTGATCTCTGTTTCTACCAGGCAGCTTTACCTGTTTGGGCCTTTTCTAGACAGATTTGCTTGTTGCAGAGTGGCTGTGGGCAGTCCTTACTGCTCATAGATAGTGGAGAGAGGAACGCGCCTAGTGAGTCTGTTTAATTTCAGAGACTTCCTGAAGCCATTGAGCTTTTTACTTCCTGATTTTTAAAAATTAGTTAATTTTTTTTTACCTTTTTTTTTTTTTTAGTCCTGCTTGTCCTGGAAGTCCAGGTTGGCCTTTAGCTCAGAGATATCCACCTGCCTCTTCCACACAACTGCTGGAATTAAAGGCCTATGCTACCACCACCCCACTTACCTCATGATCTTCTCTGAAATATGAAGTATTTCACTATTATTTACATACCCCATGTCTTAATTAAACTTCATCTAGGATGGAGGGTTCTGTCACAGAGGAAACTGGTACACAGCGAGCTGATACACATTAACTTTGTGAATGTAAGTTAATGCAGCCAGGAGGAAAACCAGCATGAGGTTCCTAAAAACAAAACAAAACCTAAGGGTAGATCTGCCATATGCTCCACCTGCATCTGCTGAGGTTTGGTCTTCTGCTGTGTTGACCCAGAGACGAGAGAGTCCACACATAGACCCAAGGGATACTATGCGATCTTGCCCCTAAGTTATTTCTGATTGATAAATAAAGATGCCGACAGCCAATAGGCAGGGTTTAGAATTCCTGAGCTTGGGGGAAGAAGAAGGAGGAGGAGGAATAGGAGGAAGAGGAGGGAGGGGGAGGAAGAAGAGAGAGAGAGAGAGTGAGAGAGAGAGAGAGAGAGAGAGAGAAGAGAGAGAGAGAGTTGTGAATGGAGAAGAAGCCACAATGGGTTAACTGAATCATGGCCCCGGGGTGGGGGTGGGGGGCTGGCCAATTGGAATTAAGAGCAGCCCAGATGAAACATAGTAAATAGTAACTCAGGGTTATCAATAGAAAAGTAGATTCTAATAGCATAGAGGATAAATGTCTGCCCAGCTCTTGTGCGATTTAATACTTATTGTAAATATAGAGGTTTGTATGTGTCTTTTCTCTTGGAGTTAAATGGACAAAGGTATGGTAGAAACCCTAAATCGGGATTAAAAATTTCAACAACTCACATCACTACTAGGAATATGTTTAAAGTTAACTACAAAGACACTTGCATAAACATACCTGTCATACTATTTATAACAGCTCTGGAATCAACCTGAATGTCTACTGATAGGATTATGGATAAAGAAAATGTTGGAGATGCATACACCAGAATCTTATTCTGCTACAAGCAATAAAATAAAACAAAATAAAACTGTCTTTTAAGGGAAGATGGATTTAATCTGAACGTCATCTGGTTAAACAAAGGATGACAAATTCAGAAAGATAAATATCATGTTTTATTACATATGTGAGATGACACAAAACACATGCATACAGACACACATACAGATACACACAGAGAAAGAGAGAGGAGAGAGAGAGAGAGAGAGAGAGAGAGAGAGAGAGAGAGAGAGAGAGAGAGAATAATGTAGGATTGTGGTTGAGGAATAGGAAAGTGACCAGTGGCTGGGGACTGGAGTTAAGGGAGGGAAATGTGAGGAAACTGTATATTTATCCACAAGTATCAAAACGTTTTAAGAAAGCACATCATTTTATAACAGAATACAAAAAAAAATTTAAAGTGAAAAGAACAAGAAGCATCATGAAGTGGTCACTGTATCACAGCATGCTCCCTTCTCTGCCAGACAGGTGTAGAGAGTGGTCCTCACCCATCATGAAGAGTGAATGAGTTAGTGGGCTCTTCTTTAGGCCATAGTCCTAGTGTCTAAATGGATTTCCTCTATGCTGTCTTTGCTTTATGATAGACATTTGAGAGAATTCTCCACTTGGACCTGTATTACTTTAAGGATCTATATGGACTTGGAGGTTAGCTTAAGGATGAACAACGGACAAATTCTTGGCTTGAAAATCTTGGAGAACCTTAGTTACTAGAAAAGACGAAGTACCGTATCTCTCTATCTGCAGCTCTATTCTTGAGACAGCTCCCACCTCTCTGCTTTTGCTCTACTTTCTTTAGCCAGGGTGCTCTACATTTTCAACCTGTCAGTCACCAGAAAACCAGTTTCCATTTAGGAAGGAAAGCTACTGGTAGAGAAACTTCTCTTACCCCAGAGCTTGTGTCTCTAGATGCATGTGTAGCAGAAGATGGCCTAGTCGGTCTTCATTGAGAAGAGAGGCCCCTTGGTCTTGCAAACTTTATATGCCCCAGTACAGGGGAACGCCAGGGCCAAGAAGTGGGAGTGGGTGGGTAGGGGAATAGGGAGGGGGGAGGGTATAGGGTACTTTCGGGATAGCATTTGAAAATAGAAAATATCTAATAATAATTTTAAAAAAGTCATAGTGTCGTTTTTTTCTCTCTTTCCTGATTGGTTCATTTCTAGCCAAGCTTATCTGTCTCTTAAAAGACTTCAGTAGAAGCTACAACTCTTCCTACTCAGTCAGGAAGGGCTACAACCTTGGCTGGCACTTTGGACATTATTGTGAGGTATAACACCTAATCATGTGGCCTGCTATTTTGTAACATTTTAACTTGTAACTGTGGATAGACAAAGGGAAGATCTTTCCTCATTTCTCTGGTTATTTATAGAATTTTAGACTAAATAGACTTTAACATTTTAGAGGTTTTCATGCGCATGCAGTACCAAAATCTATATCTGCTAGGATGCTTTTGGTTACAAACAATGGGATGCGGGTTATTAGTAGGTTTCAGTTATAAAGGGGATTGTCGGGCCCTCACATGCATCGGGATGAGTCAGGGAACATTTCTCTCTTTATCACTAACCAAGTGATACACTTTAAGAAAAAAGGCTCACTTTAATTAGATCACAAAATCCCCTCTTGGGAGGAGCTACGACAAGAGGACAGCATCATCTCACTGTACTCAGTTATCATGTATCTGGACTAGGCTAAACCCAGTAGACACTTGCCAAGGGCTGGGAGTGGCAAGTCAGTAAGAAGTATATTAAAGTAATTAGGGGTGTTCATTCATACTTTAGATGTGGATGCTTTTGTTTGTTTTAAACAAGTGTTGGAATTAAAAGCTTGACTCTGATTTCTTGAGGTCTCTTGGTCCTCAGTAAGCAAATACGAAAAACTAAAAACCAAAAACCAACCAAACAAACAAACAAAAAACTTTAAACTTTAATAATTTAAAACACTAATGTGTTTAAAGTCAAACACATGTTATATTAAATGGGTTTTATGTGGTTCTTTTTTTGTGGTTTTAGAGCTTTATTGTAGAAAGGTAGGGGAGAGAGAGAAGGTAGAAAGAGAGAGGGAGAGGCCAGCCATGACCACGTAGAGAGAGGGGGGAAGAGAGAGAGAGAAGGAAGGCTGGAGAGTAAGAAAGGTAAAAGCTTAAAAAGCTATGTGGTTCTTTAAGTTTTGAACACACACACACACACACACACACACACACACACACACACGATGGTGTCTGCCATCATGCGTGTGTGTGAGGTCTCAGGACAGCTTGAGGGAATCAGTTCTCTACTTCCTCCATGTAGTTCCTGGAGATTGAACTCAGGTAGTCACTCTTGAGGGCAGACACATTTACTCACTGAGCTACCTTGCTGGCCCTTGGTTTTAGACTTTTAATATTTCTAATATAATGAATATGTGATGGGTTGTATATACTTGGCCCAGGGAGTAACACAATTAGAAGGTGTGGCCCTGTTTTAGTAGTTGTGTCACTGTGGGTGTAGGTTATAAGACTCTCATCTTAGCTACCAGTATTCTGCTAGCAGCCTTCAGATGAAGATGTAAAACTCTCAGGTCCTCTGCACCATGCCTGCATGGATGCTGCCATGTTCCTGCCTTGATGATAATGGACTGTACCTCTGAACCTGTAAGCCAGCCCCAATTAAACGGTGTTCTTATGTGTTAGTCCAGGAAGATCAGTGGAATAAAATTGAAGACCAGAAACAAACCCACACATTTATGGTCACTAGATATTTGACAAAGGAGCTAAAACCATCCAGTAGGAAAAAGACAGCATTTTCAACAAATGGTGCCGGTTCAATTGGCAGTCAGCATGTAGAAGAATGCAAATCGATCCATTCTTATCTCCTTGTACAAAGTGGATCAAGGACCTCCACAAAAAACAGCTACACTGAGTCTAATAGAAGAGAAAGTGCAGAAGAGCCTCAAACATATGGGCACAGGGGAAATTTTTCTGAGCTGAACACCAATGGCTTATGTTCTAAGATCAACAATAAACAAATGGGACCTCATAAAATTACAAAGCTTCTGTGAGGCAAAAGACACTGTCAATAGGACAAAATGGGAAAAGATCTTTACTAATCTTACAACCAATAGAGGGATAATATCCAATATATACTAAGAACTCAAGAAGTTAGACTCAAGACAATCAAATAATCATATTAAAAATGGGGTACAGAGCGAAACAAAGAATTCTCAACTGAGGAATATTGAAGGGCCAAGAAGCATTTAAAGAAATATACAACATCCTTAGTCATCAGGGAAATGCAAATCAAAACAACCCTGAGATTCTACCTCATGCCAGCCAGAATGGCTAAGATCAAAAACTTAGGTCACTGCAGATGCTGGAGAGGATGTGGAGAAAGAGGAACACTCCTCTATTGTTAGTGGGATTACAAGCTGGTACAACCACTCTGGAAATCAGTTTGGCGGCTCCTCAGAAAATTGGACATAGTACTACTTGAGGACCTAGCTATACCACTTCTGAGCATATACCTAAAAGATTATCCAACATATTACAAGGACACATGCTCTACTATTTTCATAGCAGACTTATTTATAATTGCAAAAAGCTGGAAAGAACCCAGATGTCCCTCAACAGAACAATGGATACAGAAAATGTGGTACATTTACACAATGGAGTACTACTCAGCTATTAAAAGCAATGAGTTCATAAAATTCTTACAAAAATTTGGATGGAACTAGAAAATATCTTGAGTGAGGTAACTCAATCACAAAAGAACACATATGGTATGCACTTGCTGATAAGTGGATATTAGCCCCAAAACTTGGAGCCCAAGATACAATTCACCGACCACATGAAGCTCAAGAAGAAGGAAGACCAAAGTGTGGATGGTTCTGTCCTTCTTAAATGGCGGAACAAAATACTCACAGGAGCAAATACTGAGACAAAGTCTGGAACAGAGTCTGAAGGAAAGGCCATCCAGAGACTGCCCCACCTGGGGATCCATTCAATATACAGTCACCAAACCCAGACACTATTGTGGATGCCAAGAATGCTTGTTGACAGGAGCTTAATATAGCTGTCTCCTGAGTTGCTCTGCCAGTGCCTGACAAGTACAGAGGCAGATTTTGGAAGCCAACCATTGGACAGAGCATGGGGTCCCCAATGGAGGAATTAGAGAATGGACTGAAGGAGCTGAAAGGGTTTGTAACCCCATAGGAAGAATAATATCAACCAACCAGATCCCTCCCCCCCAGAGCTCCCAGGGATTAAACCATCAACCAAAGAGTACACATTGGGGGAGGGGCATGGCTCAAGCCACATATGTAACAGAGGATTGCTTTGTAGGGCATCAATGGGAGAAGAGGCCCTTAGTCCTGTGAAACCTTGATGTCCCAATGTAGAGGAATGCTAGGGCGGGGAGACAGGAGTGGGTGGGTGGGTGGGGGAACACCCTCATAGAAGCAGGGGGAGGGGGGATAGGATAGGTGGTTTCTGGAGGTGGGGGTAAACCAGGAAAGGGGATAACATTTGAAATGTAAATAAAGAAAATATCCAATAAAAAATACTTTCCTTGGTCAAGGTGTCTGTTCACAATAGTAAAACCCTAACTAAGACAGAATTCACACAGCTGCTGAGCTCCTAGGTGCTAAGTTTGGTATGTTGGCATTGGTGCTATCAGCACATAAACCATAGCAACAGCACATCACAAAATCCAGGAACAAAATGGTGAACTCTGAGTAAGGATAAACTGATGCCTCTTGTAATGGTGTTGTTTTCTCTGTGTCTCTCTTTCCAATGATATGACCTCAGCTTGATAATCTGCGTAAAACTCCCCTATGATCACATTAGAATCATGAAAAATATGTATGAAACATTTTACTTATGCTCAGTGACATGGAGTAGGAGGGTGGATAGGCAGAAGAATATTTTTGTTACAGTTTATATTCCAACAAATAATCCCATTCCATCCTCTTGATAGGTTTAAAGTGGACTCTCAGCACATATTATACATTTTACACGTTTAATCATAATCATGCTTTCTTCTTATCTGATGTGAATATCCTCCATTTATATATACATTTAATTGATGCCTACCCCTTAATAATTGATCCAGGCCAATTATAGCAGTTCTGTCCTATAAAACTATGAGTTGTTAGAGGCATGCCAAGTAGGAAAATGTTTAAATCCAGACATAAAAATGTCTGTGATAAAACCAGGAACTTTGAATTTCATGGTCCTTTAATATTGCCTTTGAAGTAATGAAAAAGCCATTTTCCACCACTTGCTTCAAGGACTTCACTAATAACATCGTCCACAAAGGACCGATCTTTTTAAAAGCTGGGTATTGTGGCCTTATTCTAAAGCATTTAAAAATCGTATAACAAACTTTTCCTGGAATTTCTGTCTACCCTTTCAATTCTCTCTAATAAAATACTTGTTAAGCAGGTTACCCTGTCTTAACCTCATGGAGATGCCTGTGGCAGAAGACTTGCTATTCAAAGCAGTTCCAGAAGGAGAGGAAAACAAGTTGCAGGTAGCAAGGATGAAGGGTATCATTGCGTAGACGATCCAAAGAGCCAGGGAAGAGCCTTTTCATTGGTCACGTCTTCAAGTTCAAACGAGGCTTCAGGGAGACAGCATGGGAATCATGCTGTGTTAGTTTCCAGTGGACACACAGGCCTCTTTTAACTAGCAGCCCAGTTAGAAAGGACTGGGCTGGCCAGGCAATCAGGAGGTCTTTGATGAGTCAGTGGAATCTGCAGAGATGTTTGCAGAATTCTCTGTGTTCGTTGAGCTTTATAGCCGTGTCTCTGTGTCCTGAAAATCACCAGACACTCCAAGAAGTAGAATTTCAGAAACCCCTGAAATAGGCCGTCTAATTAAAAAAAAAGTTTAAAATAGAGTTCCCTAGGAGCAAAGAAATTCAAGGAGGAAATGACTTTCCAGTTTCATTTCACATGGGGTCTGTGACTAGCACATAGCAAAGGGTAATTATGCAAGATTCTTTGAGGATCCCTCAGACTGGATTAAAGTGACTTGGGATAAGCATCCCAGGTAGGGCATTTTGTCTATGCTTCGCCCCTCCTCCCCAGAAAACTACAATCAGGAACTATTCTAGGAGGTAACAGTGAGGAATTGGCTGACTGTTCTACAGGATCATGCCAAAAAGGAAATTACATGAATGAATGAACACAGTGAAAATCAGTTGTGAGGACAGACCTTCTGCTGCAGAGGAGGAGCAGCTGGCCAGAGTACACACCTATTTTTAGGATCCCTAGAAATAAGATAAGCCTTCTCATCATAATGGCACACAGTGTGGCTGCTTTCTCTTTCAATGTACTTCATCTATTGCGTGTGCGTGCACATGAACACACACACACACACACAGACACACACACACACACACACACACACACACACACACACACACACACACACACACACACACACACTGACAATAGACAGTATCCAGTCTAGAAGCATTATCAAGACTTCAAAATAGATTCAGCTTCATACCATTGCATTACTATATTCTACAAGCCTGCCTGGATTAAACCATATGTTACGACATAACTTATAGTATCCTGTGATAAACTACAAATTATTTCTGAGGGCAAAATGCTTCATAGAGAAGGTGACTCCCACCTCTTGAAATTAGGAATATATTTGAATATTTTGAATAATTTTCTACAGAATTTAAGTTGATTTTACATTCATTTCTTCATTTCAGTGGATTTAAAAACACGCTATCCCACCTATAAAATATTTGTGATGTGCTTTCCTGGGAACAAGAGAGAAAGATTATGTGTGTGTGTTGCTAGGTGGGGTCATATAAAAGACAAGATGGCCAGTTTATCTCGTCCCAAATAAAACATAATTCTTTAAGGCTCAAATGAGCCTCAGGGGATAGCAATGTCTTCCATTAACAAAGCGTACAGAACGGAGCCATCTGTGTGGCAGGCCTGGGAAAGCAGAAGCGTGGGTGTCAAAACAGCTAGAGGCTGGGATGGAGTCTCTGTCAGCTCCTCTCTTGTAGTTCCATGCATAAGAGGTACTGGATTGGCAATCCTGAGTGATGGCCTCCTTCCTGATTATTACCTGAGTTATTCTAGAACTGTTAGGCTTTTCATAGCATGAGTAATCTACTCATAGAATAAAAAAGATCTTAATAACAATTATCATATTTCATTTTAATTTCATTTAAGAGGTAGGATTTTTTTAAACAATTTGTTTTTTTTTTAACTTAGAATTTAGTCTGCTTAAGTCTTGTTCAAAACTCATCTTCTTCAACCAAGACTATTTATAGCTAGCCCTAAAGTTAGTTGATGTTCTCCAACTTTTCTTATGCTAGGTCTTAGAATATATTAAATTATCTTTTTCTCAGACCAAGAAGAGTAATGTCAGCAAAGCTTGAATTTATCTTTGTAATATTTGAAGTGAAAATTCACTGTATGAGGACAAATACCTTGGTCAGTAGGTAAAGGCACTTACCACTTTTACAGAGGACCTGAGATTGGATCTGAGCACCTGTGTCAGGTGGCTCATGACCACTTGTAACTCATGCTACCAGAGAATCTGACAGCATCTCTGGCCTCCTTCACGAATTCCTTCACAGGCATGCAAACATTCACAGAGACAAAACACACACACACACACACACACACACACTTAAAATAGTGCATATTTAAAAAAAATTCTCTGGATGCTATAATTAGCTGATTTTTTTTTAACACCTGGACTGTGATGTGGCCATTGGAGAGATTATAGAAATGTTCTTGTATATTTTATCCAGGGTGAATGGATGACAATGTAGATAAAGCCTATATTCCTACCACTTGAAAAGCTGGGACATTCCTCACAATCTCAGGCCACATAGTGTGCTCCTGAGCACAGTTAATATCAGGGCAGGCTGAGAAAGAGAAAAGCTCAACACTTTGCCTCACTTAGACAAAGTTCTGAATTAAAGAGAAAACACTGCAGGAACTTGACAGTAAGGACAATGAAGACACTGGAGAGTACAAAAAGTAGCATCATAAGCATGTGGAAAACAGCTGTAGCCTGGTTTCTGCAGAGTCTGTACAGGGTCCCCAATACCTGATATTGAGATTTCTATAGCACCAAAGGGGGCATTACATTCATTAAGGTCAACAAGAGCTGTTTGGCTAAATCTTCAACCAACAATGAAAAAAAATATGAGGCAATGTCTTGCTGTGACCTTCTAAAAGCTGGCCAGTGTTTATGAGTGATTTATACTTCTCCCAGTCATAAATTTATATAGTTTTCTCTTAGCACTATCATCAGAGGACACACTACTACATAGGTTTCCAGAGGAACAATGCACAGTTGCATTAAACATTAATAATCAAAACCAGTGATGGATATTTTCACAACGGAAAGCCTGAAGTCTTCATGGTTCATAATGAGAGAAGAATCTTTATATTCATCATGTCCCAGCATCTTACTAAAATGTTCCCTTGGGTGTCAGTAAAGCAGGTAGCCAGACTTATTAAGCATATGGACATAAATCCACCCATTCTCCCATAACTCTGAGCAGCATATAAGTTTAGAAACTAAAGATAGAAAACTGTAGTAAGAAAATAAAATTATTGCTTTTTAAGTTGTAAGGTCATATATTACTGGGAGTTCTTTCTTCCTTCTGAGCTGTGGATAGATTATAGCAGGCAACCTGTGTGTAGGTGGGTAAAGTGGAAACTTGGGGTTCTTTCAAGAGTCAATTGTGTTGGATGATATGTTGGGGCAAACGTGAAGGAGTATTTTCCTGAAGTGACCACAGGTGAAAGGCTAAGGCAGACTCATGAGGGAACGTTTCACTTAAGCAGACACAAGAAAGAGGATGTTCTGATAAAGCAAACACATGAAAGGACACGTGATGAAAGATTCTTTGCTAACAACACACATGTATTGATCTACCTTATATTGTGTAGCTGAACTTTATTTGTTGAAACTCCTCGGACTTGGGCTGATTGGATGCATGTGCTGAGGCAAAACCTGTGCTGAGACAAGGCACATGGAGGGCATGTGATGTTTGGAGGCTATAAACAGGACTCCATGACAGAGACAGAGACAGAGACAGAGACAGAGACAGAGCTTGGCTTGCTAGTTCAGCTAGGTGTACAATGCTTGTGGGTCTTGCGTCTTTGATGATCTTCACATATACGAGAGTACCACAGCTGAGAACTTCTCCTGATGTCCTTCCGAGTCCTTCCTGCTGACCTGAGCAGAGGCCTGGCTGTCTCTGCTAGGTCCTGTCCCCACTGTTGCTAACCTGGCTCTACCAAACTGGACTGCTGGTGTATCCGTGAAGTGTTTTCAAGTGGATCGAGCTGCTGCTGCCTGCTAACTTGTGAACTGAACTGACAATTTCTAGCAACACAAATAAGAGTTGCTCCAAAAAGAACCTTTCTAAACAGGTCCACTTCCCTGTATCCTTTCTTTTCCACTACTTCTGGTGGGTGATGGGCTACAAGGGAGGTTAAAGCTTTTAAGAACCTTTTAAAAATAAGGTTTAAAAAAATTAAAGTTACAGGTGGGATTCTCGTTTGTTTGGTTTGTCTCTTTGTTTGTTTGTTTGTTTGTTTTTGCCTTGAAGCATTTATAAATTCATAGGAATTAAGTAAAAAAAAAAGTCCAAAAGAAAAAGAAAAAAGAAAAAGAAAAAAGCAAACAAACCAAAAATAAAACAAAAAAATCTAAGGACCAGCTGTCCCAGGAAATATGCTGTCAATAGAGTTCTGGTTCTAGATACCCTGGAAGGAGCACCTTCTATGACAGAAAGCAGAAAGATATCATGGCGGTTCATCAATGTTTCGATTCCAGAACCATTTTTCAAGGTCTGTTGTCAAGGATTCTCATTTGATGGTAGATGATAAGAACTGTCAGGCCACCAGAGGGAAGCAGCAGATATGACATCAATGAATTTGCTTCAAGCTGGTCTCAGTGTTCTGAAGTTAGCAAAGCATGACATCCCTTCCATGGCCAAAACATGGAGGGCTGTGCAGCTGACCTCTGCAAGCAGCATGATGAGGAATCTTCTGCTCCCTCGGAATATCTGCCAAGTGCAACTACTGTTCCTAGAAGGACTTGGAGATAAGTAGCTACTTTGGAAACCAGAAATGAGACAGTGTATGTGCTTTTCTTCCCCTTCCCGAAAAGATGGTCTTGTGGATAAAAATCTGAACATTATAGGAGCCATCTATGCACTCTGCCACTAGCTATATCCAAAGCTTCCTATAGGTGGAGGCCACCATACAGTTTTCAAGGATAAGTTTCCATGCATAAGGTGACTCTACAAAGCAGCTCTCAACAAAGGCTCTGTTTCTCTACCAAGAAAAAAGTGTTTCTCTACCAGTGAAAAGTGTTTCCTTCTCTCTGCTGTGATAAAGCACCCTGGCAAATACCTTGGTGGAGAAAGAGTTTATTTTAGTTCACAGTGCCAGGTTCTAGCACATCACAAAGCAGCAGCAATGTGAAGCATCTAGAGTCACAATCACGTCCACTCTTTAAACCAGAGAGAAATGAATTGCTGCGTGCAGGTTCATTACTCAGCTTACCTTCTTTATTCTTACATGATTCAGGATCTAAACCTAGGGACTGGTGCCACCCACAGTGTACAGTCTTTTCACTTCAACTAATAAAATCAATACATTTTTTTTTAATAGACAGGATCTAGACAATCCTTCATTGAGACTCTTTCCAGGTGATTCTAGACTGTGTAAAGTTGACAATTAAAACGAATCTTCACAGCATGCTACCAAATGCTACTACCAATGGTAACTACAACATTTAAACCTACAAATAAAAACAAATGCTACTACCAATGGTAACTACAACATTTAAACCTACAAATAAAAACAAATGCTACTACCAAATGGTAACTACAACATTTAAACCTACAAATAAAAACAAATGCTACTACCAATGGTAACTACAACATTTAAACCTACAAATAAAAACAAATGCTACTACCAATGGTAACTACAACATTTAAACCTACAAATAAAAACAAATGCTACATAAAGGGACATTGAGGAAAGCTTCCTAAAACTGTAAGGAAAAACTGGGAAGTGAGTTATATCCTGACAAACTAAATCTGGGTTTACAAGAGTCCTTTATTATCTCAAAATCACTGTGCATTAACTCCATCCAATTTCCATAATAAATTGGGAAGCTTGCAAAGGAATAAAACTGGAAGCATCTTATTGAAGTGGCCCAACATAAGGAAACTGAGGATCAGGGAGATGAAAGTGGCTTGTGCCTGTCATGGTACTACACTAATAACTAGTGCACTGATAAGCCCAGTAGACTTTTGAAAGTTTCTGTGAACACTGAGTAATAGAAAAAGATTCCTCATTTGACATCTGAGCCATTGTCACCATGGTATTACACTTCAGAGCCTGGCCTGAAGAGAAGAAAACAGAGAGGAGACATTTCTTGAGGCCTTGTGAGAGAGCACCAAAGGACTGAGCTTCACATGCAAACAACAAGGAGCAGCAGTGTGCCTGTCAGTCCTCAGAGAGCAAGACCTTACAGGTACTGGCTCTCCCTTTGTCCCAAGCACAGCAGAGACCAGGGGTAGACAGCTTGGATTGTAAGTGGGGAAGGATTGCTGTTGAAAGCTCTCAAGCCCCAGAGCACACAAGTACCAAGCCAAGCTGTGAAATGTCATTTTCTAGCAACCTGGAGGGGCACATTCTTCAGGGTTAGCTTACTTGGAATATGACTGTGACCCCAGCTGACCCTCAATGCTTCTGAGACATACCATACATCTGCCTTTAAAGCTGGTACTGGTGATGATGTTAGTGATTGTGGCTTATCAATATCACCAACTTAGAAGGAATTTAACATCCTTGTTGAACATGACCCCAGCTGGGATTGACCAAGCAGCCACAGGACCATCTGCTTAGTGCTATGTGTTTTTAGGTGGCTGAAAGGATCTGGCCTCTCCCTATCCCTCACTCATAAGAGAGGCTGGAAATACACAAGGCATCATGATGACAGTGATATTACTGAGTCCTCATGGAGCTCTGGATCTGGATCATGCAACATTCCTGTAGCATAGCTGCCTGTATTTGCAGGAGTTCAGACTCCAAATACATCTCTTTAGAACAAGGTAAGTCTGGTTTACAGAACTAGTACCAGGACACCTGTGGTTATACAAAGAAAACCTGTCTTGAAACAAGAAACAAACAAAAATAAATAAATAAATAAACAAAAATAAACCCAACAAAACAGACAAACCACCCAAAACCAGAATAATTCAGCAAAACAAGACTCTTTATTTATGCCATCTACCGTACTATGTGTGATTCAACTTAGGGCCATGTTCATGCTAGGCAAGTGATCTATTAATGAACGGCTTGACCCAAACTGACTTTTATTTTCCTCAATTTCAATTTTTCCCAATTTTTATTAGATATTTTCTTCATTTACATTTCAAATGCTATCTCAAAAGTCCCCTATAACCTCCCCCATCCCCAGCCCGGCTCCCTCACCCACCCACTCCCACATCTTGGCCCTGGCGTTCCCCTGTACTGGGCATATGAGGTTTGCATGACCAAGGGGCCTCTCTTCCCATGATAGCCATCTAGGCCAACATAAGCAGCTAGAGACACGAGCTCTGGGGGTACTGGTTAGTTCATATTGTTCTTCCACCTATAGGGTTGGAGACTCCTTCAGCTCCTTGGGTACTTTCTCTAGCTCCTCTATTGGGAACCCTGTGTTCCATCTAATAGCTGACTGTGAGCATCCACTTCTGTGTTTGCCAGGCACTGGCATAGCCTCACACAAGACAGCTATATCAGGGCCCTTTCAGCAATATCTTCCTGGCGTATGCAATAGTGTCTGCATTTGGTGGCTGATTATGGGATGGATCCCCGGCTGCATCAGTCACTGGTTGGTCCATCCTTTTGTCTCAGCTCTACACTTGATCTCTGTAATTCCTTGAATGTTTTCTTTGTTCCTAATTCTAAGAAGGGGCGAAGTGTCCACACTTTGGTCTTCATTCTTCTTGAGTTTCATGTGTTTTGCAAATTGTATCTTGGGTAATCTAAGTTTCTGGGCTAATATCCATTTATCCGTGAGTACAAATTATGTGAGTTCTTTTGTGATTGGGTTACCTCACTCAGGATGATACCCTCCAGATCCATCCATTTGCCTAGGAATTTCATAAATTCATTGTTTTTAATAGCTGAGTAGTACTCCATTGTGTAAATGTACCACATTTTCTGTATCCATTCCTCTGTTGAGGGACATCTGGGTTCTTTCCAGCTTCTGGCTATTATAAATA
>LR749507.1:3567176-3572176 GCA_902729485.2 Mus minutoides
TTTATTACCAGTTGGAACATACTCTGGATATATGCCCAGGAGAGGTATTGCTGGATCCTCCGGTAGTACTATGTCCTATTTTCTGAGGAACCACCAGACTGATTTCCAGAGTGGTTGTACAAGCTTGCAATCCCACCAATAATGGAGGAGTGTTCCTCTCTCTCCACATCCACACCAACATCTGCTGTCACCTGAATTTTGGATCTTAGCCATTCTGACTGGTGTGAGCTGGAGGCTCAGGGTTGTTTTGATTTGCATTTTTCTGATGATTAAAGATGTTGAACTTTTTTTTGCCTGTCCTAAATTTTTTATTGGATATGAATTTTACAAATATCACATGTATTAGCAGTAACGGTGGAGCTGGAGAGTATTGTGCCTTCTCCAGGCTGCACGCCGAGAACCACCAATAATGTGGTGGAACTTGTGGCCCTTTCCAAGGCCACGGCTCTTTTGGCCAGCAGATGTCAACCCACGCATCTCTCTGTGTTTGTAGACTGGTTTGGTGATCCATTGGGTGTCAGGATTTCTTCTGATAGCTTTATGGAACAGATCAATGAGGATAACCTCAAAAAATTTATATGTGGAATCTTCACCAACCCAGTAGGAATTCAGGACTCTCAAAGCCCCACAATGGCACCCAGCTCTCTCCTGAGCAACAGACTGAAGGCTTCGGGCAAATTTCATCTGGTTAACACCATTGTGGACAGGTTGGCCGTAAGTTGCACCCTTAGGAACTGGGCGTTTGCGACCACCACGGTGGACACGAATCCTGAAAATGACATAGCCTTGCTTAGCCTTGTACCCCAGTCTTCGAGCTTTATCAGGCCGGGTGGGGCAGGGAGCCCTGTGCAGTGCAGAGAGCTGGCGGTATTGCCTGCAGCGGACCCTCAGAAGAAAGTGCATCACGTCTGACTGCTTCTTCCTCCATAGCTCCTGGATGTATTTGTATGCACCCATCTTGGCTTACCTGATGGCTGCCGCCAGAGGAAAGGAAGAGGCCTTTCTGGTGCTTCTCAGCCATTCCGTATTCCTCAGTTGATAATTCTTTGTTTAGCTCTGTGCCCCATTTTTAATGGGGTTATTTGATTTTCTGGCGTCCACCTTCTTGAGTTCTTTATATATATTGGATATTAGTCCCCTATCAGATTTAGGATTGGTAAAGATTCTTTCCCAATCTGTTGGTGGCCTTTTGTCTTATTGACAGTATCTTTTGCCTTACAGAAGCTTTGCAACTTTATGAGGTCCCATTTGTCAATTCTTGATCTTACAGCACAAGCCCTTGTTGTTTCATTTAGGAATTTTTCCCCAGTGCCCATATCTTTGAAACTTTTCCCCACTTTCTCCTCTTTAAAGTTTTAGTATCTCTGGTTTTATGTGGAGTTCCTTAAACCACTTAGACTTGACCTTAGTACAAGGAGATAAGAATGGATCAATTCCCATTCTTCTACATGATAACCACCAGTTGTGCCAGCACCATTTGTTGAAATTTTGTCTTTTTTCCAATGGATGGTTTTAGCTCCCTTGTCAAAGATCAGGTGACCATAGGTGTGTGGATTCATTTCTGGGTCTTCAAACCTATTCCATTGATCTACCTGTCTGTCACTGTACCAGTACCATGTAGTTTTTATTACAGTTGCTCTGTAGTACAGCTTGAGATCAGGCATGGTGATTCCACCAGAGGTTCTTCTATTGTTGAGAAGAGTTTTTGCTATCCTAGGTTTTTTGTTATTCCAGATGAACTTGCAAATTGCCCTTTCTAAATAGTTGAAGAATTGACTTGGAATTTTGATGGGGATTGCATTGAATCTGTAGATTGCTTTAGGCAAGATAGCCATTTTTACTATATTGATCCTGCCAATCCATGAGCATGGTAGATCTTTCCATCTTCTGAGATCTCCTTCAATTTCTTTCTTCAGAGACTTAAAGTTCTTATCAAACAAATCTTTCACTTCCTTAGTTAGAGTAACACCAAGATATTTTATATTGTTTGTGACTATTGTGAAGGGTGTTGTTTCCATAATTTCTTTCTCAGCCCATTTATCCTTTGTATAGAGAAAGGCCACTGATTTGGTTGAGTTAATTTTATATCCAGCTACTTCACTGAAGCTATTTATCAGGTTTAGGAGTTCTCTGGTGGAGTTTGCAGGGTCACTTATATATACTATCATATCATCTGCAGCTAATCGAATCCAAGAATACATCAAAATGATCATCCATCATGACCAAGTAGGCTTCATCCCAGGAATGCAGGGATGGTTTAATATACGGAAATCCATCAACGTAATACACTATATAAACAAACTCAAAGATAAAAACCACATGATGATCTCGTTAGATGCTGAGAAAGCATTTGATAAAATCCAGCACCTTTCATGAAAAAAGTCTTGGAAAGATCAGGAATTCAAGGCCCATACCTAAACATAATAAGAGCAATCTACAGCAAACCAGTAGCCAACATCAAATTAAATGGAGAGAAGCTGAAGCAATCCCACTAAAATCAGAGACTAGATTCAATATAGTACTTGAAGTACTAGCCAGAGCAATTCGACAACAAAAGGAGGTCAAGGGGATACAAATTGGAAAGGAAGAAGTCAAATTTTCAATTTTCAAGTCATATTTTCAATAATGTTTTCCTATTGTAGAAGATACAGTTCAGAATCTTTTGGGATGCTTTTAGTAAAACAGAGACATGACTACATTCATGATGTTTTTGATTAGATGCTTGAAGATAGCACCTCAAAACTACTCTGTGTGTGTGTGTGTGTGTGTGTGTGTGTGTGTCTGTCTGTCTGTCTGTCTGTCTATTGAAGCCAGAAGTTGATAGTGGTGTTTTTCTCTATTTTTCTCCATCTTATGTTTTGAGACAGGATCTCTCTCATTGAACCGGAAGGTTGCCATTTAGGCTGCACTATCTGACTAGCAAGTCCTTGGGATTTGTCTTCCCCTGGCTCTCATATGAGGGCTTGAGGCAGGCATCAGCAAGCCTGGCCTTAAAATGGGTGCTGGACCTTGGCAATCGGGCCTTGATATTTGCATAGCCAAACCATTTTACCAGCCCCAAATCAGCTATTCAAGCAAAACCTCCTGGTTATCCTAGTGCATTATTCTCACTAATAAATTTTACTTGGATCTATTCTGTGAGCTTATCTGGAACATTATGATTTACTTGCATTCAAAGAACAATAAAACAAAAAAGTGCCAGCTTCCTCTTGTCAATAGAGATGGACCACGATATAAAGGTGGCAAAGTGTCAACAATACAGAAGCTAGAAGCATATCCTCTAGCACTGTGTTCTCAGTGTCTCCCTTCCTTTCTGCTTCGTTTCATAGGTCATACAGATGTCTATAAATCTGTGCACAATTTCATATCAAATTAAGAGCTATCATCGGCTTCCTGTCTTGAATTCTGCTTATGGAATCAACAGTCTAATGTTAATAGTCTGAATATTGTTAGGCTTGAATCTATGAGGACAATGAACAAGAAATCATTGTGAATGGCCCTTCCTTCAGCCAAATGAATAACACAAACAACCAGAAAAATCCACCCAGCATCTGAGAAAAGTTAAGCTTTCAAAATATCAGTAATGATTCAGAAGGGCTTCACAACCAATTTTCCCCAACCTGCTCAGAAAAGTGGCTATTGTACACTCATCACACCCCTGTGACGTTTAAATGTCAGCTTAAACCTGGGGCTGTCTTCCACACTCTGGCCCTCCTTCCTCTCTGGGGTAGTTTATAGCATGAACAGTCACAATGACAGAAGTTTACAAAGAGGTGTGCTGTGAATAGGTTTCAGTTCCCAGCTGATGAAGTTGTGCATGGCACAGTTGACAGATGTTAGCTTGTGAGAGTGTTACAGATGTTTAAATAGCTTTCCTTTCATGGCGGGGGGGGGGGGGGATAGCCTTTCAAATACACACTGGCTGGCCTGCTGCCTGCTGCCTGCTGGTCCCACATTCTATACATAGAACTACCATTGAATGCAGTGTGCTCAAAATAGCAGGAGGACCCAGGCAGTGGGTTTTAACTTTGAGACAGCAAGAAGTCTACTGAACAAAAATCCCCTATTAAGTTCAAACAAATGATCCAGTTTACTTTATAGGATCAATATCTCAATGTCATCTGTTATAAATTATATCATGAGAGTCTCATGTGATAACATCCAAACAGAATTAGTGTCAAAAAAGAGCCATCCCCATGATAATGCACATTAGCTACAGGGTACTCACAATGACTGGCCACCACTGAGTCTTTGGACAAAGAATAAGTCACAGAGATAACAATAAGAAAATAGTCAGCTCATTTGTTGTGACATTGCTATTTAGCTCAGAGTAATTATGAACATACCACTGCTAGTTAGCAAGTGATGGCTGGGGTTCTGTCAAAGCAAAGAGATGTCAGTTATTGAGACACAATGTAATTCTCTGATATTAAATGTCTGTGCAGTGAAGGGGTGTAAAGAGCCTGGAGATTTTGCAAGATCATTACATTGGCATAATATTGAGACTGCTATAATACATCCTTCATAAAGTTTAGCTTAAGAAAAAGATAGATAACAAATCTGGTGAAATTATTTTTATTATCAATTAATCAGAGGATCATTTAACTTCCTGGGATGTATTTCTATAGCCATAGCTGGAAAATAAGTTGTCACAATCTTTCATGTGGGTAGGCTACACTGTGTCTTAGATAAGTGTCTGTCTTGTGACCTTACAGTTTTATTTTTAGAGATTTAGCGTAGGCAAACAATGGAGGGTTTTAAATAAACATGAATGACAGGGATGTTAACACAGGTTAAATTTGTAAGAGCAGGAAGTTAGCCACCCCACTGTGCTCAAAATGAGAATGCTTGTCAATTTGATAGGACCTCTCAATGGGTAAGCACACTTGTGAATGACTTTGTGGCTTGGAAAGTCTTTGGGATGCGTTACATACTCAGTAGTATTAGTTAACACAACAGAATCTAATTCAATTGGTAGAATTTAGTCTCTATGTGCCTGT
>LR749507.1:3574676-3608867 GCA_902729485.2 Mus minutoides
CCTGCTTATCTTGCCCTTAGCTTTATCTCCAGCACCACATAAACCCAGCTGTGCTGTTACAAAACTGTGATCCAGCACTCTGCAGTTGGATGAAGGAAGATCAGAAGTTCAAGGTTACCATCAGCTCCATAATGAATTAGAGACCAACCTGAGATCTGTGAGATTCTGTTTTGTGTAATCCAAACTTGTGGCCACTTTTATTTCAAAGAAAATATTTTTCTGGTGCTTCTTCAATTATTTGAAGTCATGGAATCAGCTCTGGGTAAATGAACTATGAAGGGAAATGAGGGTAATTCCCTGGATATATCTTTAAGAAAAATGTTCAGGACTCTCTGGTTGTTTTTCAAATGGCTGAGAAATGGTGGTGATTTGCAAGCCTGGTAATGAATATAGCAGGCTGGTCACTATTGCTAGTCATTGGCTGACTCCAGAGCATTATTAGAATGATGATCTGTCTCACATAGCCTGTTATGTTTGGCCTTTTCCGTGGTGTATCTTGGTTTCTAGTGTCATTTGTACAAAAATAGATATAACAGTCTTGAACAAATACAAAAGTATCTCTAGCAAAGAATATAAAAGACAAGCAAGTTGGACTCATCTCAGATATGAACAGAGTTTAATATATGACAATCTATTTTAATATATCCATTTTATTCACATTAATAGAGAAAGAATGACATAAGATAATAATAAAATAATAAACAATAACTCCATAAAACATATAGTGTGGAATTAAATTTTTTAACAAAATAATGATGGAAAAATCAATTAAATTTAGTTACAAAAATATGCATTATCTCAGTGAGGTATATTAAAATATCATATTTTAGATAAAAAGATTATAAGGTATCTCATTAATTTCTATTAAATGTAGTACTGCAGGGGCTGTGTGGTTATCTTAGTAGGTAATATGCTTATGTGCAGGCATAAGAACTCAATGCCCTGCACTACGTAAAGCACTGGGTATGGGGGAAATTATATGTAATCCCAGGGCTGAAAAGATGAAAGAATTCCCAGAACTTGCTGACCACCCAGTGTAGCTGAACTTGTTAATTTCATGTTTGGTCAAAAACCTTGCCTTAAAAAATAATGTAGAGAGTGATTGAGGAAGAAATCCTATGTCAACCCCTGTCCTTCACATGCATGTGCACATATGGATGCACACACACACATGTACATATACATACACACATACATGTATACACATATATACACACCCATACACATACAGGGCCTATACATATACATGTACATGTACATATACATACACATACACAAGTGCACACATAAACACAAACTCCCATATAGTACTGAAAATAGAAGCAGCATAAAAGTGTAAGAAATGAAGAAAAATAATTTTAAAATCTTCCATTATTTGCTGATGATAACACATATTAAAAAAATACCAGAAAATTTTTGGATAAAGATTAAATTTATCAGAAAAACTTAGTTTTATCTCTGGAAATTACAGCTGTCTGGAGACACATATAATCTAAGTCTCTTCTAAACAGCAGAAAATTTAAAATTTAAAAGATAAGATTTATGATATCATTAAAATGTAGCATTTTCAAGAATGAATTCAGCTACTGTACTCTTGCTTCATTTAGAAAATTGCAGATTTTTCTTGAAAAACTTTAAAGAATGCTTTTTGTCCCCTGGTGTATATCCAGAAGAAGGATAACTCAAAATTATAATGATGCTAATTTGTAATATTAAGCAACTCACTTTTAACCAAATATCCCATACAAGCCCTGGCATGTTTCACCTATATCATTGTTTTATTTGTGGAATATAATCAACTGACTTTAAAATGTATATGGAAAAATAAGGAATGGAGCACTTAGTACAATTTCTAGAAAGAGAAGAATAGGTGGGTGTGGTGGTTTGAAAACACTTGGCTCAGGGAGTGGTACTATTAATAGGTGTGGCCTTGTTTGAGGAGGTCGCTGTAGGGGTGGGCTTTGAGAGCTTCCTCCTAGCTGCCCGAGGATGCCAGTCTTCTCCTAGCAGCTGTTGGAACAAGGTAGAGAACTCTCACCTCCTCCAGTACCATGCCTGCCTAGATGCTGCCATACTTCCTGCCATGATAATAATGGACTGAACCTCAGTACCAGTAAGCTAGCTCCAATTAAATGTTATCTTCTATAAGAGTCATGTTGGTCATGGTGTCTTTTAACAACAATGGAAACCCTAAGACATTGGGAAATGTAATTTACTAGAAACCAGGATTTGCTATGAAGCATAAAGATTAAAATTGTGTAGTAGGGGTTTGTCTTAGGGTTTTATTGCTGGGAAGAAATACCAAGGTAACTCTTATAAGGAACATTTAATTGGGGCTGGCTTACAGTTTCAGAGATTCAGTCTATAATCATCATGGCAGTAAGCATGGCAGCATGCAAGCACACATGCTACTGGAGAAGGAGCTAAAGAGTTCTACATTGTGATCTGAAGGTAGTAGAAAGAGACTATCTTCCAAAGCGGGCAGAGCTTGAGCACTAGGAACCCTCAAAGCCTGCCTGCACAGTGACAGACTTCAACAAGGCAACACTTCCCAACAGTAGAACTTCCCATGGATCAAGCACATTCAAACCACTATGGGGATGTATAATTGGGAGCCATGACTTGATTCTGACTTGGTGCTGCCGATGAGTTAGCAGAATGTGGCATTTCAGGAGCTCAATTGAAAAGGAGACTTGGATAATTTGCTTACACCATGAACATGAGCAAGCCTCAGATGCATTAGAATGCAAAATAACAAGATCACAGAGACAGCAATTCTGTCCTTGATAGAGGAAAGTTGTGGTTTTTAAAACTCGAATATAAGGTGCTGAGAAGGTATATCCTTTTGTTTTTGGATAAAATGTTCTGTAGATATCTTTTAAATCCATTTATTTCATAACTTGTCAATTTTCACTGTGTCTCTGTTTAGTTTCTGTTTCCAGGTTCTGTCCATTGATGAGAGTGGGGTGTTGAAGTCGCCCACTATTATTGTGTGAGGTACAATGTGTGCTTTGAGCTTTACTATAGTTTCTTTAATGAATGTGGATGCCCTTGCGTTTGGAGCATAGATATCAGAATTGAGAGTTCATCTTGGAAGATTTTACCTTTGATGAGTATGAAGTGCCCCTCCTTGTCTTTTTTTGATAACTTTGGGTTGGAAGTTGATTTTATTTGATATTAGAATGGCTACTCCAGCTTGTTTCTTGGGACCATTTGCTTGGAAAATTGTTTTCCAGTCTTTTATGCTGAGGTAGTGTCTGTCTTTTTCCCTGAGGTGGGTTTCCTGTATGCAGCAAAATGTTGGGTCCTATTTATGTAGCCAGTGGATATTAGCTCAGAAACAGAATACCCAAGATACAATTTGCAAAATGCATGAAACTCAAGATGAAGGAAGACCAAAGTGTGGATACTTCGTTCCTTCTTACAACGGGAAACAAAATACCTATGGAAGAAGTTACAGATACAAAGTTTGAAGCTGAGACAGAAGGAAGGACTGCCCCACCCAGGGATCCATCCCATAAACAACCACCAAACCCAGACACTATTACATATACCAGCAAGGTTTTGCTGGCAGGACCCTGATATAGCTGTCTCTTGTGAGGCTATGCTAGGGCCTGGCAAATACAGGAGTGGATGCTCACAGTAATCTATTGTATTAAACACAGGGCCCCTAATGGAGGAGCTAGAGAAAGTAACCAAGGAGCTAAAGAGGTCTGCAGCCCTATAGGTGGAACAACAATATGAACTAACCAGTACACCCCAAAGTTTGTGTCTCTAGCTGCATATGTACAGAGGATGGCCTAGTAGGCCATCAATGTGAGGAGAGGTCCTTGGTCTTGCGAAAATTATATGCCCTAGTACAGGGGAAGGTCAGGGCCAGGAAGCAGGAGTGGGTGGGTTGGGGAGAAGGGCAGGGGAGGGTACAGGGGACTTTTGGAGAGGAAACTAGGAAAGGAGATAACATTTGAAATTAAAATGAAGAAAATATCTAATAAAAAAAAAGAAAGAAAGAAACCCCAAAACTTGGATATATTAAAAGCTCTCTGTAGTCACCCTTAGAGACATAGAAAGTGTAATTTTCGCTCTTCTGGCAAGTAATCAAAGACAATGTAAGCAGAAAAAAATTTCATATCTCACTAGAGCAAGTTACAGTGTGTCTAGAATGTATTTGAGATAAACCAGCCAACACAGAATCTTCCAGTACCCTCCTAGAACTGTTTGTCCTGTCTGATAACACCATGGTCCTTTGGAAAAGTCCAAGGAAGGGGAAATGTAACTGACACTCATTGACAGGAAATACAGTTCAGTGAATTATCTTTCATAAGTAATAAAATAAATATTAAAGGTTAATATTGAGTTGGGAATGGCAGGCATTCCTATCCATAGTAACAGATGCTGCACCCTAGCACCTGAGAGCCACACTTAACATTTTCTTCTGTAAAATAGCTAGAAAGAGGAGATTCCTGGAGCATATAAAAGTGATCTATGCTAGAGATGGCTACCATGAACTACTCCCAAAATTATTTCGTTATAAGACAATGAATCATAGTAGTATCATTAAAAGTTGAGGCTAGAAGAGATAAGAATTTTCCCTCCAGGCTGAGGAACTCTGGCGACCCTACAGTCACTGCCATAAATATGTTAACCCACACAATCTACCTGCTAGCTAGTGGAACTATAAAAGTCTGGATAACTATTAGGAATTTCTTTCTCCTTTCCCCTGTCTCATACTCCGCTATTCTCTCCTTTCTTTTCTTATGTTTCCCTCCCCCTTTCTCCTCCTCCTTCTCACCCTGTGTCTCCTTTTTATATTATGCAAACAAAACAACCACAGATGATTAAAAGTAGAAAAATCCCTCTTATGGAAGCCCAATAAAACTGGCTCCACAGCATATTTTAAACATCTTAGTAAATAAGAAATGTGAGTCCAATATGTTTCCAATATAAGACACTTACTCTATTCTCAGGGGCTCAGGAAGATCTTTCTCTGTGTGCTGGAAAGAGAAGAAAGGCTCACTTTTTCCATCTAAATAATTTCAGGCATACTGCAGATCAATAAACTACAGATGACATGAAACAATGATTATTTCATAAGGACAAGTTCTTGTGAAATAATCATAAAGTCTAGACTTGTAGCTGTGATTTCTTTTACAATGACAGCAAGCATGAGACACCAATTGCTTTCTTTCCCACCAAAACAACTTTGTAATCCTAGGCATGAGAATGTTGAAAACTCAATTTTAATAACGGTTTTAATAACCGCCCAGAGACCACACTGACCGCCACGTTCAAGCTTCTCGCGTATGGACTCAATTCCAGCTAAGAATGTGGATACTGAGCTATGTGTCTATCATCCTCTGCTCTCTCTCAGCTTCAGTGTCTCTTGCTAACTTGGTTGAGGCCTGTCATGTCAGCTGAGGATACTGACTAGCTGGGTTAGTGACATTTGAGCGTGCAGAGTGAGGTCATCTGTTGCCAGGAAGGCGGATGGGAATATTTTAGTACTAGATGTTCATAAAGGTTAACCAGGATGCAGATTTGTCTGTATTCATTGCTAGTCAGGGTGTCTGACTCTCACATGACTTTTTGTAGCAAAATCTTTCTACATTGTTCCCATCCTGGTACCTCTTTTCTTGTACATCTTTCCAGGTTGTTATTCCTTTCCTCAGGCTTTTCTCCCTCTCCAAAGGCCAGTCTTTGAACAGTGAGAACAAAAGAACACAGGCAAGCGGCAAACAGTCACCTGCAAAAATGTCTAACATCATCATTAGCCACCAGAGAAATGCAAATCAATGCCACAAAGCTATATCACCTCACCCCAGTTAGAATTATTATCAAAAAAGACAAAGGGTAATAAATGTTTACCAAGAGGCTTAGAATAAGGGATCCATAAACCACTGGGGGGGGGTGTTGTATGATAGGTTAATACAACCATTGTGTAAACCCGAGATATTCTTTTAAAATCTCAAAATAATTGTTCAAAAAATAAAAATAAAAACATCTCAAGATAGATCTACTATATTTGATTCAGCAACCTCAACACTATATACATTCCTAGGTATATTCATAGGAACTAAGATCTGTAGCATAAAAAGAAATACCAGCATCTACCTGCTCTTTGCATCACTATCCATAGATATAGAATCAACCTAGGTGCCCATCAACAGATAAGTAGGTAAAGACAACATGGAACCTATATGCAGTGGAGTACTACTGAGCCCCGAGAGAATAAAATCCTACCATTTGCAACAGTCTGGTGACTCTAGAAATCATTAACTAAAGTAAAAGAAATTGAGCACAAGAAGACACATGTATTATGCTATCACTTATACTAAGAAGCCAACATGTCGAATGACAAATCAAGTAAAAACTTAAGGGTTCTTTGGAGAATCACTTGTGTTGGATGGGATGATGTTTTGCTGGAACATACACATGAAGGAGTGTTTTCCTGAAGTGGACACAGGTGAAAGACTAAGAGTCATAAAGGAACATTTCACTAAAACAGGCTGAGGAGAGGGGCTGTTCTGCTAAAGCAAACACGAGAAAAGATACATGATGAAAGATTCTTTGCTAACAACACACATGTATTGGTCCACCTTACATTGCATAGTTGAGCTCCTCCATTTGTTGGGACTCTGGGGATTCCCAACAAATGTGCTGATTGGATGCACATGTTGAGGCAAGACATGTGCTGAGACAAGGTATGTGGAGAACATGTGATATTTGGAGAGTATAAATAGGACTTGACAGAGTGACAGAGAGAAAGATTGGCTTGCTGGTATAGTCAAAGAGAGTAGATTACTGGTTTGCAACAGCTGAGAAGGAAGGGGTTGGGGGATTTCAGCACCCAAATCATGAAAACCAGAAAAACAAAAAACCTTACCCAGCTGGTGATCCTGGTACTACTAGCTCATAGTTCCACTCTGCATTCTCTACTGGGTCTGCTTTAGGCAATTGCAGCCACTTCAATGGAGAACATCACTCCCTCCAAGTCCTTCATCATTAGAATCGTGCTTCCTGGTTTTCCTCAACTTTCTGAGGTAGTCCAAAAGAGGCCCTCTGTATTAGTTTATTTTTGGTGCTGTGAGAAAGTACTCTGACAAAAAAAATGACTTAAGAGAGAAGGGACTTATTTTGTTTCATAGCCCCAGGGGTTAGACTTGATCATAGTAAGGAAGACTATGGTAATTGTCAGGGAAAGCACAGCAGCAGGAGCAGTGAGCTGGCTAGCTTCACTGCACTCTCCTCAGGGAACAGTAAATGGATCTAGGCTACAGAAACTCAACGCCCAACTGGAGTGATGTTCTTCCAGCAAGGCTCTGCCTCCTGAATGTTACATAACATTCCCAACAGCAGCACCAGCTGGAGATACAGTGTTCAAATACAGCAGCCCCTGGGGTAATAGGTCATATCCAAACCGTAACAGCAAACACATAATTTAATATACAAACCAGGATATTGGTCATCATGCAAGGTAGTGGGTATGGAAACCAAAGTTTTCCCTGACAGGTCTAGAGGTATTAGCAACATTACTGAAAGACTTCTTTTTGCTTGCTTGTTTTGTTTTGTTTTGTTTTGTTTGTTTTTTGTTTTGTTTTGCTTTGCTTTATTCTGTTGGATTCTGTCTGCTCTTCTAGGGCATAATGAGGGTTCTTAATATACCTTGAAAGGGTTAGAGGGTACACCCAGGTATACTATATTTAACAATCTCCTTATCGACCATTTGATATCTCCTTGGGAATTGTTTTTGTCTCTCAGTAGGTAGGTTCATATCAGATCTCCCCTGTGTATTTCAGGCAGACCCAAGACTGGGTTAGAGAGCATACATGACTCATTCTGTCAAGTCATGTACTTGTGGAGGCTACATTAAAGCCACACTACTCAAAACCAATTGGGTAAGAAGTAAAATTCCAGCCTTTTGAACTATATTCCCATGCGTTTTCTTCCACAAAATGATGTTCCAGGTGCCTACAGAAGAGAGTCCCTGAGGGTAACACCTGCCATTATTGGCAAGGCTAGAACTAGGGTTTAAAGGGTTCCTATCCTATCTCCCAGGTATATGGTAAGTCCACATATCTTTCTCAAAGTCATGCTATGCTCATGACACTATGTAGCCCCATAGAAATAAATGCAAACTGAAGTAAAGAACAATGGAACAGGGGGTGAGAATATGGCTCAGTTGATAGAGTGATTGCCATGAAGGCATGGGGATCCTGAGTTCATATTCCCAGCATCCATGTAAAAATCCAGATGCTGTGATACATGTCTACATTCCCAGCAATGGGATGCAGAGACAGGATTCCCTGGAGTTCATGGGCCAGCCAGCCTAGCCAAACTGGTTAATTCTGGGTCAAGTGAAGGACTCTCTTTCCACAAATAAGGAGAGAAGGAACTGAGGTATCTAGACAGGGTTGATCTCTGGCCCCCACAAGCAAACATACATACACATGTGCAAATATTGATACACGTAATACAGAAAAGAGAGGAATGTTTAACCTCAACTAAAGTACATAGTTGAGAAACTAATCCAATAGATGACTAACTATTGCATGTCTAGCCATTGGGGGGCACTTAGCATTTTCTTGATGGCAATGGAAGAAATGGATTTGGAGCCTTGATTTAAAATTCCATCTGTATAGTTCAATTTTTACAGAGCCGTGTTTGGTTCTCTCCATCAAGTCTGAGAATCCTGGGGTCTGTGTGTTCTTTAGACAGTCACACATTTAGATTTTTACTGCTCAAAGATAACCAGATATAATTTTATAAGGTCAGAAAATATTGCTGCTTTTCCTACCTGGCCCACCACTTCACAGCTAGTTTATTAAGTTAAAAATGGAAGAAGTGTGTCTCCAAACAAACAGACTAAATTAGACCCTTCAAAACACTTGTCATTAAAAGATGGTTTGTTGAAACTTCAGACAGGTTCAACGTATGTCACTATTTGAGTGAAAAAAAAATTAGCTTTCCAGGATTGCAATTACAACCCTACTTAGTTGCCATGGTGACCACACAGCATATGGATTTTGTCAGATAAAGACCTCGGGTGGTGTGAGGGGACTGCGAGGTTTTCTTTTTCTTTCTTTTCTCTTCTGAATCACCACGTGCCAAGTGACAACTCTTTGGCATCTCTTTGCCCTCCACCCCCAAATTTTAATTTTAAAGGAGGGAAGATTTTTGCATTTGGACAGAAGGCTCCAGAATCATAAAAATAGGAAGATTACAAAAGCTAAGTAATGAAACCATGTTTTATTTGAGCATAAATACCAAATCGTGTAACAAAGACGACGTCATGGGGTTTCAAGCTGAACATCCAGCCCCAGAGATGCTAAGGGATGCTAAGGATGCCCGGGGAAGGCTGCAGCATCTTCTGAACTCACTGCACCAATCTGTGCCAACAAGGAATGTTTGGTCTGTTCCGGTTCACTCTCTCTTCAGGTTTTTAAACTCTATCCAAACCAGTGGACGGATCTGACAAGCATCTTCCTGTTGCTTGCCAGAGAACTGAACTGGTTGGCCGTGTTGGGACTGCTACACAGAACACAGATGAATCTAGTGATATCAGACTAATCATAGATGGGGGAAGGACAATTGTTTCTCTTCATCATACTTGAGGGTGGGGTGGGGTAGAAAGCAGAGCACAGTCACCCCTGAGCAACCCACTCTTGCTGGGCAAGGGCAAGCCTGGTCCCATTTCCACACTGGACTCTTCCTATCTCTTTTTTTGGTTCTTCTTACAGCTTTTATTTGCTTGGTGCCTCTCACTCCTAACAAGAAAGGATGGCTTGGAGTTTCCATTGCCTTCAATTATGTAAATAGAGTGTCTGTCTCTTTAAATAGAAAGGCACCAGGGAATATTAGCCCAGGCTAATTATACAGATCAGTTATTCCTAATAATTAAAATGTGCCTTAGGCTTTGTGGGAGGGTCACTCAGGGACTAAGGGTGGGTTTTCCTTCCCTTGTTGTTTTATATATTTACAAATTAATTTAAATGTGATAATCTGATACATCCGTAATTATAAATGCTTAACTAAGTCAATAGTGTCAGTATTGAGATGATAAACGAGACACAACAACTTTGCATTCAGGAAATCTCTCTGCAGTTCAATGAACTCATTAGAAAGGGTCCTCAGAAGATGAAAGCCAAACAAACAAAAATAAAAAATAAAAATAAAAACAACCTCACTGAGCCTTTAACCTCTTTCTTGAAACCAGTGTTGGGGATCAGAAAATATCTGCCCTGTAGGCTCTGTCTGAAGCTAGACCCAGATCAACATCCAATTTAGTACAGGTCAGTGAACAAGTGTTAAAAAGTAAAATCTCTTGCCTGCTTCCAATCTATACTGGATTAAAAACAATGATTTGGGGGTGAAAGGCGCCCTGCCGGGGCCATGGACTCAGCAACAGTCAGCACACCAGTTATTCTTCAGGGCTGAAATCCTGGCACCGTTATTTTCCTGAGGTCATCTTCCTCAGACAGGACGATGCTCTGTCTCATCCTTCCAGAGAATTTATTATATCGATTTGGGGAATAAGGTTAATTGAAATGAACTTTGGGTTTTAAAGGTGGGATCGGTGCAAGCCTCCACAATTAAAACGGAATTCGTCTCCTTTAAATGACTTGGGTTCATTTGACTGCCCCGGACAGCCCTGTTTAGAGGAGAGACAGTCGTAATTTTACAACGTGAAATGCGCATTTACTACTCCACTGTTGCTATAACAACTCACTTTTGAACCAGACATGGTGATAGAAAGCCTTGACTTCGGAATGAATTTCACATGCGTTTTGTTTGGATTTTTTTCGATCGGTTCTCTAGGAAGTACAGCAGGAAGTGGAAGAATGGATTTTACTTTTTCCTTTTCTTTTTATTTAGTTTTAATTTTTTTTAGAAATGATGCTGAGGATGGAAGCTTTATTCCACCATCTTGTCTCAAGGGGAAGAAAACCCCACAGGAAAAAACAAAACAAAACAAAACAAAACCAGATTAGACCCTATACACGGTTAGATAGTTGTAGCTTAAATCACGTTTCAAACACTGATCGCATTTTGCTTTCCTTTGAAGATTACGACGGGTTTTAGGAGCTTCCGGTGTTTTAGGAGTTTCTGGTAGAGAACACAATTTTCTTTTCATTCCGTTTTTGAATCTTCTGTCCCTGCTACGAGGAAGACCTGTGTCCCTGCAGGATTTGGAGATTTGCAAATATCGAATTCTTGTCTAACCTCACATTGTAGAGCAAAAAACATTTGCTTTTTCCTAACTACACAGGGAGGATAAGTAGAGTTTGCAAAGGTGGAGCAGCCAAATATTTTCAGAAAGTCACAAAGGAAGACTCATCCCCAGTGAGGCTGGAATTCAGCTTCCGTGACTCTCCTCAGCTTCCGTGACTCTCCTCCCATCCTCCACTCCGTGACTCTCCTCACATCCTCACAGACAGCAGATGCTGGAGGGGGGTGCACAGTCTACTCTTAGTTTGGGAACACTGGTGATGAAATACTGAATTGGACCAAGTAGAATTAAGAATTGAATTAAAAGACAGATTCAAACATTTAGAACGAAATAGATGATTTCTGGCCAACAGCTGTACCCTTTTTGTTTATAGGAGTATTTTTAATAACGTAATAAAAAGTTAAAAATAATGGCATCCTGGAAGCCAGAAAATAAGACATATGAAAAGAACATGCCAGGAAATATAACCCTGTTCTTCCTGCTCTTCTGGACATTGTGACTTCATCTTGTCCTTCGGTCTTATGGAAGAGGAACCTCTGGCCCTTGAACATTAGAACTAAGCACAAAGACATTGTCAAGGCACATCCATTTGAGATGCCAAGGCCATGTGGGTATCAATGAGCTACATGTCATCTAAGAGACTGACCCTTCTTTCTCACCTGCATCATTTTCTGGTTCCTATACATGAACATAGTGGGAAACGTTGTGGCAAGAGAATAAAAGAATCACGCTGTTGCTGATGGCAATGTGACTAAGGTCCTATTTGGGAGCATAACATAGAAGGAGCTGTAAATAAAGAACACCCATTTTCCCTTCTGCTAGAGCCACTGGAAAGAAGTTGAAACTTTAGCCAAGAGCCAGGTGGTGCACATGACTATCTCTCTGTGTGTCTATAGACTGAATTCTCCCTATCAATGGCGAGAAAAAGATTGAGATGCAATGTAAGAACCAGAGCAGGATTCAGCCACAACTCTGCCTCTTTACAAGGGATTCTTTGTTGGGTACGGCCATTCATCTATATTATCAACATAACTGGATTTATGTGTCTATATGAGTGTTTCTAGAAAGAGTCAACAAAAGAGAGAAGACACATTCTAAATGTGGGAGGCTCCATGGACTGGACTTCACTAAATCCAAAGGAAATGAGAGGCCGAGTATTAGCATTCATCTTAGCTTCTGACTGCAGATGTAATGTGTCCATCTGCCTCACACTTCAATGGCTGTGCATTTTCCTCTGCAATGGACTATATCCTGTCAAACAGAGAGGCAACACAAACCCTTCCTCCATTAAATTGGTTCTTATCATGATTGTGACATTAATTTTTTTTAAAGTACTAATGCACTTGATAGCCAGCTATTCAAAAGTATTGATTTGGAGGGCTCCAAATTCATGGTTTCTAGGTAACTTCACAAATAAGACATAAAAGGAAAAAAAAATCAATATTTGGGCACCTTAAATCTCAGATACTCTTTTATTTTAAATAAATCATGTTCTAAGTAATTTAATTATTATATGAGTATAAGATGGGCCAAATCAACTCAAGGATGCCTAGAAACAGGGCTTGGCCACCTCTGGAAGCTTCTTCTCTCTATATAGTCAGTCACCCTTACTTTCATACTTTATAAATGGGCAATTTAGTTAAACTTAAAGGGGGAGGATAATATTCTATGACTATATCATCAAGAATTTTCTTCTTCATTAACTTCATTACAATAACATATCTAATTTCCAACAAGAACATAAGAAGTCATTTTCCCTCTTTGTGATGGACATGTTACCTTCTCACACACTTAAAATCATCTGAGCACACTCATAGTTAAGGCTGACAGAGTAAAATCCACTCAAGAATTTGATTACCATTTTTTCATTAGCATCCAAATAGAACGCAGTAGGCCCTGGCAGTTGCTCTTGGAAGGCATTCGCTCATGGCTGGGATGAACGAGGAAGTGTGATTTGGGCAAGACTCTACCCACGGGCAGGCAGCTGGAGGAAAGTCACAGGCAACTTGCCCATCTCACAGAGCAATGAGTAGTGAGCCCAGATCATAGTGCAAGCCCATGGGCCTACCTTTTATGAAACATTGCCTCATAAACATCTTTGCTCAGAGAGGAGCAAGCAAAACAAAGACCATTTGTCCTGGAAATAACAAGAGCACATACCAGATGAAAACGAATGGCCTGGCTAAGGTCTCTAATGTTCATGAACTAGTGCAAACTTCAAGTGTGGCACAATCCAACGAACCAGTGGATAAAAGGAAAGTTCCAGATAACAGTGAATCTATAGTGGAGTTAAGTTCACCTTTCCAGTAAATCACTAAAAACTGCTGGACACACTGTTGAGGGCTTTACAGTCACTGTGCTAATTGGGAATTGACAGTCACTGCAAACAGCAGTCTTTGCTGTGAGGGAGCAAAAATTCTGATCAATGCAATCAGGAGAAAACAAAATCATTACAGTGTGATAAATGTGGGGGCTGGGAGGTGCCTCAAAAGAGAAGGCGTGTGACCCAGGCCTTGAATGGAGAAGATGCAGATTACTCTGTCCCAGAAAGGAAGACTAGGTGAAAGGGGAAGACTGGGGGTTGGAATCCTGTGTACAGGGATTTGTCATTAGAGTCAGGCTCAAGATTCAAGGCTACTTCACAGCAGGGCTGTTCTCCTGGGGTTACTGATGATACAACTGTGTCTGCGTTTTAGGTGTTCTTGGGGCACCAAGAAAATGCAGAGGCAGCCAGCTTTTCCCGAGATAACAATATCACCCAGGGAGCAGCCGTGGGCTAAATTAAGGCAGGTGACAAAGTCCCAAAAGCACTTTCAAGAATACCAGGCTACATCATACTTTGTTCACAGTAGACTTTTGCATGGTATGTGACAGGAAGGAAAAGTTGTGTAGGTGACAAAGTGCTGATGCCCGTGGGCTTGGACATTATAAGTACCACTGAAGAGCAGATTAGATGAGTTCTTTATTCCTTTTCTGAATCCAGCTCCTCCTCATTAAAATGATGGTAATGGTGGAACTTCTGTCATGAATTGAGTGTAGAAAAAAGCAGAATAATGCACGTGGAGTGCCTAGGGCAGTGAATGGTGCCTCTTAGTCACCATCTTAATACCAGCGTTCTGACTACATGATTGATCTGAAGGTACACCTCACCACAGGTGTGCCACAGACATGCTTTGTACGTGTCTATGCAGGGCGGGCAGTGGAGTGCCTATGTGTTTTTATAAATATGTTTTTGTGGAGTTGTGCATTCCGTGATATCTGCTGAGCGTGAAGAGGTACAGTGTGCATGGTTGCAGGCACACACTCATGTATGTGGTTATGCTGGGACGTGCATGGTTGCAGGCACACACTTTCATGTATGTGCTTATGCTGGGACCTCAGAGTGTCCCTTTCCTAGATCCCCAGCAATCCATACTCTCAAAAACTCTCTAGGGAATTCTTTATTGGATTTCCCCACCTCACTGTGACCAAGCCATTTAAAGGTTCAGATTTTTATTTACTATAAAACCAAATTTAAAACACAAAACTTAAGAGCTAGACACGGGGAAGAACGACATTTCTGAGGAATGTCGAAGAATCATTGTATCTGTGAGTTGACTTCTCTGTTCTCAGGCATCTTGATTGCTAAAATTGGATGCACATTCTTGCCATCATCATTGAAAAACACTGTACGCTTAAATGCTTTCTATATTTAGGGGAAATAATTTCCATCAACTATCTACAAAGAAAAAACACATTGAGCACTCAAAGATCTTTGCAAAAGTAAGAAAACAAGCTTTCAGTCCTTTATGGGGGAAGTTTTGAGATAACACTAAACCTTTCTTTGCCATTTTCGACAGGTATTTCCAGAAGCAAGCAGGGAAACTGCCCTGTTGTTCAAGTCATTTATGAAAACAACTCTTGCTTCCAACTGAAATGTGGGGAATGAATGCCAGGCATCCTCTATGTTAATCCTATCTCCCCAGAGCATCTTACTCTAGTGGAAGGATTTATTGAACTGTGAGTCAGCCAGCAGTTGCTTGGCTTGTTGAGTGCACTGTGAGAACCCTCCCTTCAAAGCAGCATGTTCTCATTCTTAATGGCAAACACTGCTCTGTTATTCACTAACTCTCCATAATGTCTGCACCAAAGGATGGAAAGAACATTAATTTTGGTGCCAAGATCCAGGCTCAAAGGGTAGCTCTCTAGGTGTAGCTCCTGGACAAATGACAATCTTTATTCATGTTGTAAAGTGTAGAGATATTACATAATTCATCGGCTTTTTAAGGAGGTTCAAAAAAGAAATATGTAAAACAAACAAAACAAACAAACAAACAAAAACAAAAACCACCTGTCCTATTATCTGATCTAGAAGAGGCTTCATAGCAGGAGGTGTGATTATTCTATTATTCTGTCAACACTGGTGAGATGAAAATATATCTATTCAGTTCATCTAACTTATGGGTGTATATAGGGTAATAGAATTTTGTGGTAAATTTTAAAATTCTCATTGCTATTATAATTAACCAGGTATCAACCACAGGTTAAGTTTCTAGAACCCAGACAAGAAAATAGAACTATTCCTTCCCAAGGCATCACACAGATTGGTATATCATTTGATCACTGCAGGGGTTATATAAAAATGAGGTCTAGAGACGCGGTAGTCCTCAGTGGTCTGTAGCTTTGATGTCCAACATTTCTGTTTCCTGTGGTCAACTTCAGTCCAAAAATATTAATAGAATAGAATAATGTCCCCATTTTGAGCAGCCAGATGAAATATCACCATGGTATCAGAACTGCTTTGGACACGATTAATCCCATTGTCTCTATATGTACCACTTTCTTAGTAGGCCTCTGGAAGCTGTCCTTGGGTAAAAGGTCATCTGCTGTCATCGTACCACAAAGAATGTGGTCAAGTAATGATTGATAAACTTATCAATGGTCCCAAAGCACAATAGTAGCAAGGCATAGGAGACACCAGGGCCTAAACCGACAAGAGACAGATCAACTTAGATACCATGTGGCAAAGCTGCACACAGGTAAAAATAGAACATACCAGTACTACATACAGCTATCTGTATTAGTTATGTTTGAAGCTTTCACTGGGGGTCTTGGAACACTTCCTTCTCAGATTAGTCGAACTATAAATATATGATCAGAAGAGAACATTTTCTAGGAGAGCTTGGAAATCTTAGCCATCTACATAGTGCAAACAGCATACACACGAGCTAAGCTGAGTCCCTGCCACCAACGTGCAAACGAATACTCAGAGGGGCAAGGTCCAGTCCCTGCACATAGATAAGGAAGGTGCCAGCAGCTTTCAAATGTAGTGCTGAGGCTTCTTTAGTGAAAGGTATTTGACTTTGGAATTTGACTCTTCTAATTGAGAAGGCTTATCTGCGCTTGATTGGAACCTGCACTAAGAGAAGCCAGTGTTTCCTGGGATGCCTGGAATTCAGTCCCAAGCTTGCACATCTAAGGGCTTCTGATGCTGGGTGATGTCTGCTATAGTCAGCTGCTTTCTGTAAATCACTGCTTCATTCCCTCTGAATCAGAGAGACACAGAGAGAGACAGAGACAGAGAGAGACAGAGACACATAGAGAGTTTCAGAGAGATAAACACAGAGAAAGACAGAGAGAGAGAGAGACAGAGATAGAGAGACAGAGAGAGACAGAAACAGAGAGGCAGGGAGACAGAGAAACAAAGAGGGAGAGGGAGGTAGGAGAGAGAAAGATTGAAAGAGAGAAGACTAAAACATCAAATGAGCATAACTAATCACCTGTCTAGGTCAAGGATAGAATAGCAGTTAGAGCAGAATGGCTGGAGGCTGGGGGATAGAGGAGGGCAGGAGAATAGAAATTGTAATGAAGACTTTTAGTCCAAGGCAAGACTCCAGACCCACTCCTGACCTGCCCAGCAGCTGGGGGATGTGGCCTCCATAGTGCTTTTCCCAAACAAATCTGAAAGGTCTAATCTCTCCATGGGACAGTGTTCTCAGTAGGCAACTAAGAGCTGGTTACCTCTCTCATGTTCATAATCCCTAAACCAAACAGTTCTCTCTGGTGTGAACCTCCCCAGGGAGCTGTAAAGAGACTTCAGCAGAAAGAGACTATAGCCTCTTTCCAAGGTCACTATAGGATACTGGGTAAAGGCAGCCACATCAAAAATCTAAATGACCTTCTTCTGACTGAGTCAATGCACCTTTCCCAGAATGTTTCACATAAATGATGCAAAGAAATGTCAATATGGCTGTTATCAAGTCACTCAGCACCATCTGTCACTGTAGATGAATCTAGTATACACAATTTCTACTTGCTGTGGGTTTGCTTATAATGGAGCAAGACTCTGCCTCTCATCCAGGATGAGAATATGCCTGGGTTAGGATCAGGTGAAGTGTTGCTATTGTTTACATTTTTCTACAGCTGTTTATTTGTTTGTGTATGATGTGTTTGAATATGCCTATGCATATGCTGTGGTGCATGAGTTGAGGTCAGAGAACAACTTTCTAGAGGTGGTATTTCTTTTACATGTGGGTCCCAGGGATCAAATTTGTGGGCTTGTCAGTTGTAGGTCCTTACATGGGGAGCCATCTCTAGGGCCCCGTTCTCATTGTTTGAATCTATCTTTGCCTAAAGCCTCAAATAAATTGCAGCTTCTGTTCTCTCTGTATTACTAAGTCCCCAGTCACCTCCAGGCTACCTGTTGCTTGCTTTCTAGGCAGTCATTTGAAAGTGTCCTGTCTGGATTAAGTGGAAATCCCTTTCTCAATATACTTGTCCTTTACTGGGCCTGGCCAAGAGCAAATTGCCAGCTAGCTGGTCATTCCTTTAAATTCTCTCTTAACACGGGGAGTCATGAGAGAGAGAGAACACACCTCTGACACTGTTAATGATACTCTGCAACATTTGCAGACAGTAGCCTAGCATAACTGTCATCAGAGGGGTTTCACCCAGCAACTGATGGAAACTGATGCAGAGACCCAGAACAAAGCATTAAGTGGAGCTTGGGGAATCCAGTGGAAGAGTGAGAGGAAGGGATTGAAGGAGTCAGAGGGGTCAAGCACACCATAAGAAATCCTACAGAATCAACTAATCTGGACCCATAGGGGCTGATAGAGACTGAACCACCAACTAGAGAGCACACATGGGACAGTCTTAGGCCCTTTGCCTATATCAGTTGTATAGCTGGGTCTTCATGTAGGACTCCTAAAGCAGGAGCAGGAGCAGGAGCTGTCTCTGTCTCTGTTGCCTGCCTTTGTATCCATTACCCTAACTGGGCTGCCTTGTTTAGTCTCAGTAGAAGATGATGTGTCAGCCCTATTGGGACTTCATATGCTAAGGCAGGTTGACATACCTGGGTTTACTCCCCTTTTCTGAGGGGAAAGGGAGGGAGGGTGAATGTGGAGGAAGGGGAGTTAAGAGGGAGGGATGGGAGAAGAGGGAGGTTGGGATGGTTTGAATATCCTTGGCCAAGGAAGTGGCACTATTAGGAGGTGTGGCCTTGTTGGAGGAAGTGTGTCACTGGGGAGGTGGGCTTTGAGACCCTCTTCCTAGCTGCCTGGAAGCCAGTCTTCTGAGTGCTTTCAGATCAAGATGTAGAACTCTCAGCTTCTTCTCCAGCACCATGCCTGCCTGGATGCTGCCATGCTTCCTGCCATGATTATAATGGACGGAAGCTCTGAAAATGTAAAGCAAGCTCCAATTAAATGTTGTCCCTTATAAGAGTTGCCTTGGTTCTGGTGTCTCTTCTCAGCAGTGGAAACCCTAATTAAGACAAAGGGGATGCTTTGATCTGGATGTAAAGCTAATAAATAACTTAATAAAATGGAAGAAGTCCCATAGAGCTATAAAAGGCTGCTTTTTTTATTTATAAAGATCATAATTTTGGTGCTGAACAGAATGAGGGTATACAGCCATAGCAACCACACACTGAACTATTTGGAAAAAGCTCGATGTAGCTATGAAGAAAAAAAAAACACTGTTTTCAAAGATTTTCACAAAGGAATGGCCATTTTCAAAGTGATTGTAACAATCAACTGGCTTTGCATTGTGGTGGCTGAACATTTAGCAGAAGCAAGTAAAGGAAGATCATATTTATTTTTGGCTCATGGTTTCAGAGTGCTCAGTCCATGGTTATTGGCTCCATGTGCCTGTGTGTAAAGTGAGGCAGAATATGTTGGAACCAGGAGCATGTGGAGAAGCCATTTCCCTCACTGTGGGAAGGATATGAGAGAGAGGAGATTCTGTTCCATGGCTGGCTTTCTGCTTTTCCTTCTTTATTCCATCTAACACCCCAGCCCATGGGAGCATGCTGCCAACAATTAAGGTGGGTCATCTGCCTGTAGCTAACCCTCTCTGATGATTCCCTCAGAGAACCCAATTCCTCCTAGAAATCAGTCAAGTTGATAATCATGTATCCCAGTGATGAATATCCTGTGGGTCATGTTTATTTAATGAAGGAAGAGTTCAAAGAACCCAGTTGGTTGTCCTTCTTATTGGTCCTATAGTACTTCTAGAGTAGGGATGTATTGGATACTCCTGCAGGGAAAGTGGCAGCTGGCACCACAATCTGATGACAGGCTTGGTGAATTACAGCCTTGGTACTTTCACCTGTGGGCTCACTAGAGAATTGCTGCACATGTTCTCCATTCTGGCATCAGCATCCCCCATTCATGGCACAGGCTGTCAGTCAAATCTGATTCTCAAAGGGCAGATACAAAGGGAAGAGCATTAAGACTTAAGATTTTTATGAGCTGTTTGACAATGGTAAGTTAAAACTGGTCACCTTGAGCATATCTGTACCAAGGACATCAGCAAATGGTATCCATTACAGCTCCCTTCCCACTCTCAAGGCAAGTTGTTCAATGGCAATGATATGCCACTGATTAGAGATGGGGGGGTGAAGGATCTACAGTGGGGAGTCTCCACTTTGACGTGTTTGTACCAATCCATGAGTAAGATCCAGGAAGTGCCTTCATGAGCCAACAAAGAGGAAAGGCAGGTGTGTGCACTTTTTATTTGGGGTATCATCATGCCTTGATGCACATTACTTACTTATTTTTACACAAGCAGTTGATGGATAGATATTTCTGTGAAATATAATCTAAATAATATAGTGGTAAATAAGTAAGATGAAAACATTCTTTTCATTCACCCATATTCTCATTTATACCATTCTTCTAAGGTGATGAATTTCAGGAGTCACATACCCTTTTGGCCTTCTTTCTGCATGCATACACATATAGATGAACACAAGTGTATGCACACATGTAAGTATTCATGTGCATATACGTGTATACACATATAGATGGACACAAGTGCATATGATCATGTGTATGCACTCATGTGCATATATGTATATAAACATATAGGTGGACACAAGTGTGTGTGAACATGTGTATACACTCAAGTGCATATATGTGTATCCACATATAGATGGGCACAGGTGTATATGAACGTGTGCATGCACTCAAGTGTATATATGTATGTACATATATAGGAGAATAAGTGTATATATACATGTGTACACAGTCATGCAAATAATGTTCACATGAACTCTTCTGCGTTTTATATTTTTATTAAACATAGTCTAGTGAAGGTACTCAGAAATGCTGTTCAATACAAGACTAGAAAACCTTTTCTAAAGCTGTATTCATTTGAACAAGTAATTTATTTCTCTTTTATATGAAAAAGATTTATTTATGACTTTTATTATTTTAAATTGTTTGTTTGTACGTGTGTTTTTGTTGGCATGGACACATAGATGCAGGGATCTGAAGGGTACAGAAGGATCCCCTGGAGATGAGTTACAGGTTCTTGTGAGTCACAGACATGCATGCTGGGAATCAAATTCTACTCATCTGCAAGAGCAAGAAATGATCTTAACAGCTGAGGCAACTCTCCATCCCCAGAAATTATTTCATTCTACTATTTACTCTGATGCCACTAATGCTTTAGGACTTGCCTGAAAGATTCTGTAATTTACATTAAACAGGAATTGATATATTTTGCTTGCATCATAAAATGTCTACTATTAACTTGCTTATAAAGCTCCTTATTTTGTCAAACATAAATTACCGACAAATAACTTGGAGATACTGTAACAACAAAGATAATAGACTTAATATATAAAGATCAATTATTTTGAAATATTTGAGGACTATCTTATATAAATATTTCATAAAGTTGGTCTCATTTATTGATGTTTCAGAAGAAACAAGCACATATTTGAAATGTGGACTATATTGCTGAAAAATACAATTAATTACCTGGAGAAAAAGGAGCATTATCTCACATGGTATAATTCATGGAGAATATTTTTGAATATGTGACATGTTATACAAGCAATAGCTACTGATGTCATGAATATAATGCAAAATTGTCTCTCTTCTCTTTGTGTAAATATATTATTAATGGGCTAGATATCACAAGTGTATCCTTTTTACCTTGACACATAATTCACAGTTTTCTCTGTGTAAATGTATATTAACAGATTTGAGCTGAGTTCTACTAATTCTCAGATTATTCATTAGGAAAAGAAATCAATGGGGCAAGAACACCAGCCCCTACCCCTATACCCCCCAAAAAGAAAAAACAAACAAACTGTTATTGTCCAATGTGTAGGCATTTGTGGCTATGTCTCATCTCTCCGTGACAGATCCGAATGATCAAGCATTGTGTCAAGATTGATTACTCCCTCAGTGACCATGAGTAGTCCTCAAGCAAGCAAATATCTCCTATTTCTTCTTAGGCTTCTCTGTGTTTGACACAGTAGAATCTGCTAATCATTATCAAATAAATAGTTGTACACTAATGTAAACAGTGACCAAGCCCATTGCATGGACTGCGCTTCATTCAAACATGTAGGGGCACTTAACGCTTCTTGTATTCTCAGGGCTATTTCCTAAACATCCCCATTACGACAGGACATTTATTGTGCATCTGCATTCTGCTAGTGGCATCCACATTCAATGTCCACACAGCTACTTTTTAATCTTCGGTGTTGTGGGTTTAACCTTAGGTTTAACCTTAGGAGATGGAAGTGTTGACTCCATAGACTGAAGTCTATGCTGTCTCCCTTTTGTTAAAGAAGCGTACTCTTTGGTAGCAAGCACTTAGAGGACTCCCAAAATATTTGCAAACATTTCTGTCAGATATCATCACTGTCACCGTATGATTTAAACAAGCATGTATTCATCACACTTAAGCCAGATGTCATTGGAGCAGATGAGAAATGAATCATTGGCTCCTGACAGCTTGTTTATTTCTGGCAATGCTTTCCAGCAGGGATAGTTGGAATGCACAGCACACGTCCTTAATATCTGGGCATGAGACTAAGATTCTAAATGCCACTGGAAAAAAAAATGCCTGCCTTCAAAACAAGCTCCCTTCTACGTGGAGCAAGAAAAAGGTGGGAAAAGAGGGTGGGTCTCGGGGCTATCTCCTTCGGATATATGAATAATCCAGTTAATGTCAACATCTCCACTTCCAGCCTGAAGGACTGTTTCCACTAATTAAAGGTTAGTTCCTTTAAACTAAAATGTGCCAGGAACAGTGTTGTTATTTAACCTGTACAACTTTTTTTTAAGTGTTTATTTTTATGTGTGTGTGTGTGTGTGTGTGTGTGTGTGTGTGCCTGTCAGGGTGTACAGCACATGAGTGTGGGCACCATGGGGTGATCCTTGCTAATTAACCATGACCAGATACTTCCTCTGAGCTCAGGGTAAAATGGAGAATTCCCTTCATCAGCAGGGCTTGTCCTTTTCTGACCTTGTCTGGGGAGTCCAACATCCATCCCCACTCTCTACCTTGGAAAGGTCAAAGTCCTTGGCAGATCTGAAAGCTTCACCTCCTCTCCCTGCCCCATAAGAACCTGCCCACTAAGTACTTGGGATCATGGAATGCTTCATGTAAATTCCTCCATTCATAGATCTTTAAAATCTAGCCCATGACAGGGGAAAAATTCCTAAACAGAACAGCAATGGCCTGTGCGGTAAGATCAAGAATTGACAAATGGGACCTTATAAAATTGCAAAGCTTCTGTAAGGCAAAAGACACAGTCAGCAAGACAAAAAGGCCACCAACAGATTGGGAAAGGAGTTTTACCAATCCTAATTCTGATAGGGGACTAATATCCAATATCTACAAAGAGCTAAAGAAGCTAGACTCCAGAAAAACAAATAACCCCATTAAAAATGGGGTACAGAGCTAAACAAAGAATTCTCAACTGAGGAATTCTGAATGGCTGAAAAAATGTTCAACATCCTTAATCATCAGGGAAATGCAAATCAAAACAACACTGAGATTCCACCTCACACCAGTCAGAATGGCTAAGATCCAAAATTCAGGTGACAGCAGATGCTGGTGTGGATGTGGAGAAAGAGGAACACTCCTCCATTGCTGGTGGGATTGCAAGCTTGTACAACCACTCTGGAATTCAGTCTGGCATTTTCTCAGAAAATTGGACATAGTACTACTGGAAGATCCAGCAATACCTCTCCTGGGCATATACCCAGAAGATGCTCCAACTGGTAACAAGGACACATGCTCCACTATGTTCATAGCAGCCTTATTAATAATAGCCAGAAGTTGGAAAGAACCCAGATGTCCCTCAATAGTGAAATGGATACATAAAATGTGGTACATTTATACAATGGAGTACTATTCTGCTATTAAAAAAATGAATTTATGAAATTCTTGGGCAAATGGATGTATCTGGAGGATATAGTCCTTAGGATATAATCACAAAAGAAGTCATTGGATATGCGATCAATGATAAATGGATATTAGCCCAGAAACTTAGAATACCCAAGATACAATTTGCAAAACACAAGAAAATCAAGAAGGAAGACCAGCGTGTGGATACTTCATTCCTCCTTTGAATAGGAAACAAAATACCCATGAAAGGAGTTACAGAGACAAAGTTTAGAGCTAAGACGAAAGATGGACCATACAGAGACTACCCCACGGGGGGGGGGGGTTCCATCCCATAATCAGTCACTAAATTCAGACACTATTGCATAGGACAGCAAGTGTTTACTAAAGGGACCCTGATATAGCTGACTCCCACAGAAGTGGATGCTCACTGTCATCTATATGATGAAACACAGGGCCCACAATGGAGAAGCTAGAGATAGAACCCCAGGAGCTGAAGGGGTCTGCAATCCTAGAAGAGGAACAACAATATGAACTAACCAGAACCTCCAGAACTCGTGTCTCTAGCTCCATATGTAGCAGAAGATGGCCTAGTCGGCCATCATTGGGAGGAGAGGCCCTTTGGTATTGCAATCTTTATATGCCCCAATACAGGGGAACGCCAGGACCAAGAAGTGGGAGTGGGTGAGCAGGGGAGCAGGGCGGTGGGGGAGGGAACTTTCGGGATAGCATTTGAAATATAAATTAAGAAATTATCTAATAGGGCCGGGCGTGGTGGCGCACGCCTTTAATCCCAGCACTCGGGAGGCAGAGGCAGGCGAATTTCTGAGTTTGAGGCCAGCCTAGTCTACAAAGTGCGTTCCAGGACAGCCAGGGCTATACAGAGAAACCCTGTCTCAAAAAAAAAAAAAAAAGAAAAGAAATTATCTAATAAAAAATTGAAAAAACAAACAAACAAAAAATTTAGCCCATGATTTTCATTTACCCTAAAAACGCCTTTTCACTCTTTAAGATCCATATAGAGCCCTAGTTCACCCCAAATAACATATATGCATACAAGTCCACCCCAATAAAGGTATTCACATAAGATAAGATCTGCTAAGAGAGCAGTTTCCTTAAAATCCTTAGAGAAGGATTTTAAATTCCGCACCCCACATTACTAGCATCTGTTTGGGTCTCTAATTTGTCCTTTCAGCTCATAGTGCAGCCACCCTGGACACCATGAAGGAGGAAATGGAGGACACAGAACCACAGATGGTATCACTGCTATTAGAAGATAGTATCAGATTTTCTGGAACTGGAGCTATAGGCAGTTGGGAGCTGTCCAGGTGGGTGCTAGTAACTGAGAAGTTACCTGCTCTTAACTACAGAGCCAGCTCACTAGTCCACGCTACACAGCTTTTTACATAAGAATCTTTTCTTCATTCAGATAAAAGTACCAAAGTATAGAGAGAAAGTACATAAATTATTCCTAAGAGTTTAATAAGAATGGAATCAGTGATTCCCACTGGGTCTTTGACTCCAACCTATATGCCAGATTCTGGGCTCACAATGTTACTCTTAGGTTTTTTTCTTTCTTGTACACAGGATTAGGGGATAACTGAATAACTGAATCTACAGTTTTGTATTTGTGAAAGATTAACCATCTTCCGCTGCCTAGACAAGGCTGCAGGCCACTGTGTAGTCTCTTCACAAACACAGCATCTCACAAAGTGTAAAGAGGCAAGAACTTAGCTTCTAGACAAAAAAAAAATGCATCTGATAGCAGTCAACATTGTGTAAAGCACATAGGCAAAAACATGTGGTGCAAAATCCCTTTTTGTGTAAAATCTTATGGATAAAAGTGTTCCCATGGGGGCCAGCCAGGGCTAAAAGATCAGAGAAACACTATGTGACTATAGGTGCTGCGGAGAAGGATCACTTAAGAGTCACTTTATGACTTTATATGCCCCAGTACAGGGGAACGCCAGGGCCATTATGTGGGAGGGGGTGGGTAGGGGAGCAGGGCGGGGATGGGGGAGGGTAAGGGGAAATTTCTGGATAACACTTGAAATGTAAATGAAGAAAATATCTAAAAAAAAATTCTGTGATTGTGGAGTGTTTATCGTATTAATAAAGTTGAATCATCCTTAAAAAAAAAAAAAAGAGTCACTTTATGGTCCTTGAGGAAATTGGCTGGCTTAAAATAATAACTTTTGTACTAATGGGGATGAAGTAATGAATGGGGTATGCCAACCTGCAAGAACGGTCTTTTTCATAAACCTCAAAAGTCAGGCCAGCTCCCAGGTCATAAGGAGGCCAGAGGAATTTGGGTATCAACTTTAAACATTCCTCCATGAATCAGCCTAGAAGGTACGTATGTATGTACACACACACACACACACACACACACACACACACACACACACACACACAGAAGGGGCAAGAGGCGAGGAGCAAGGGGGGAGGGTCGAGGGACAGGCCTCATGTGCTAACATCATCTACTCCCCTTTGAAGCTAAAGATGTAAAGATGTGGGAACTGAATTTATGAAAGTTGCTGACAGCTGGAAGACCTTCAGGATGTCTTACCTCTGATAAAAAGGAAAAACATTTCTCTTCTGAAGGAACTGCCACCAGGTTCATTCCCATCCCTCAGCAGGTCACAGGTTTTAGAGACCCTTTCTTTTCTTTTGTGGAACCATGAATTTATACACTCTTCCCCTAAGAGGAGAGAGAACCTCTCTGTCTAGGATATATCTTCTCATGTCTACTAAATTATCAGAGGCCTTTTCCTAAGAGGAGAAGTTAATGCCACAGAGAAGCCGTTTGAGCTGGGGTGGTATTATCCGAATTTGTTTTTACCCTTTAGATTTCAACTGATATGGCTGTAATATTGCTTTAACTTTAATGTACCAACATTGAGAGGAACAGCTAATTGGTGGAATGGAAGTTGATTGGCACCTACAAAATTCCCATGGGCGGTGCACCGCAAACAAAAAGCAAATCTTTATTCTGTGCACTATCTGGGATCTCCTGTGGGAAAGATTTGGATTTCTGACAGTCTTAAATGTGACAGCAACCTCTTAGCATGTAGGCGAGCAAGGTAATTTGGCAGCAAACTCCAGACTCATGCTCACCAGACTGGTAGATCAGAAATAAATCACAGATGTCACACACATGTTCTCTTAGAAGGCAGAGAATTGATAAGGTGCCAAAGCCCATCACACCTACGCCATTCCTGTTCCAATTGATAGAACCTCTCATCCTTGAAATTCTGACAACTGCTATTAGGGATAGAGACTCTAACTCATATCTCTTCCTGACTCTTTATCCATCTCCCCAAATTGTGCTTATCTGAGCCTGGGCTCAGCCTCATTTAATTATGACATCTGAATCAATACTCCATCCCAGTCCTGCCTGCTTTAGGAGGCAGGGCACTGTCTAATATCCGTGACAGCCTTTCTCATCTGGAAAAAGAAAACGCTTCGCTCCCTATTGGGTCTCTTTATTTATTTTTAATTTTTGAAACCAGTTGTTACTTACAGGCCTGGGAAGATTTAACATATGCGTGGGGAAAATACATTGCATTTTCTGAACTCAGATTCAATTTCTGCCTCTGAAATGTCAAGCTAGGAGCTAGAAAATGGAAATGAAGCCAACGGCAATTTAAATAAATTACAAGCTGACAACAATATGCCTGGGTGATGTTTTAAATGAAACGTATTAACTGCAGGAGTATCAGGAAACCTTCAAATAACTGAAGAGACTCCATTTTGACACTGTGGTGGGCTTTTAGATACTCATCTGCAGAGGAACATGGTGTGAGGGAGGTTCAGGGGAGAGAGACTGTATAGAAATAATGAAATGTATTTTCTTCTATCTGCTGGCACGAAATGCCATAAAATAAAATAAAACAATAGTTTTCACCTTATGATGATGGGTAGGTAACGAACAAAGGGCTGGCAGGGTTGCTGTCTGCTGAGTTGTCTGCCTACAGACTCACAGAGAATAGGGATTTTGTTCAGCCCTCAAGTGCAGAATTCTTGGAAGTCATCTTGTGTACATGTGTGTGATGTTTGTATATTATCTCTCTCTCTCTGTATCTCTCTCTCTCTCTCTCTCTCATGCACGCACGCACACACACACACACACACACACACACACACACACACACACAATGTATCATGTGGATATGTGAATGTATGTGGAGACTCAGAGTCGGTGCTCAGTGGACATCTCCCTAGATTACTCTCCACCCCCATTTAAACAATACTTACTATATTTATTTGTTTCTTTGGTGTGCGAGTACATTGAACATACAAGGTTTTATATGTGTGTGAGCATGCCTGCCCATGTGCACAGGAACTAAAGGATATCTAGTATCCTGCTCTATTTTACTCTCCGCGGTGTTCTCCCTCTGAACCTGGAGCCAGCAAGCTCCAATGGTCTTCCACCCCAACCCTTGCACTACAATTCTAGATGTGCACAGCAATACCTGGACTTTTATGTGGGTGCTGGAGACTTGACTTTATCATCATGCTTGCACAAAAGAGCTCTTTTCATTGGACCACCTCCTTCCATCTTCTTTTTATAATTACTTTTGTCTGTGTATACATGCGCATGTGCATGCATGTGTTTGCTTTACGTGTGGAGGTCAGAGGACAACTTTTGGGTATTGGTTATCTACTTCCACATGAATCTTAGGGATTTAACTCAGGTTGGCTCTACATTATTGTTTTTATTTTTTAAATCAGAGTCTCATAGAGACATATATCTCATCAGTTTGACTCCCTACTGAGTTCTAAGAGTCTACCTGTATCCACCCTCACGGATACACTTCATGCTCAGCTTTTAAGCAATGTTTGTAGTCTAAAGTCCTATCACAAGCATTTTACTGACTACAACACCTGCCTAGTTTCTTGGATTTTTATTTTTTTAATGAGGGTACCAATTCCACACATGAATGCTCCACCCTTATGATTCAGTCACCCCCAAAGGCACCTCCTGATACCTTCACAGTAAAGATTTCAGCATATGAAGAGAGGCTCCGTTGAGTAGCTCATGTGCACCAGACCTAATTAGGATCCAAATTTAGCATATTATCATGGTTATCGTTTGGAGAGTTGTACTTTAAGATATGTGCTTTAAGAAGGGCTATGGTTGTGTACTTAGAACATAGGTACTGCTCTTGATTTAATGGTAACATCTTGTTTCTGGGCATCAAATCCACAAGCACAAGGTAAGTTACCTAAAGGGCCATGTCCTTACCTCTGCGTTAGCAAGTTCTGTGATTATAAAGATACATCAGCAGTGTGTTGTTAGGCCTTTGATTTACTTCAAGAACTATTTACTCATTTTCAAGAGGTATAGGCTTCTGTGTGTCTCTGAGTTCCAGGCATATGTGTGTATTTATGACAATGTCTTATATGCATTCCAAAGATATAGGCCTTTGTAAGACCACATGGCTATAGGCCTACACAGGTTCATACAGTATATAACAAGTAGGATCTGAAAATGAAAACACAATACTTGCTGATAAATTGTGGCCTATGTGTGTCAATAATGTCTAGGCTTAAATATCTCTATAGGGTCTGAGCCAATGCCTATGTGGAAGGTTTAGGCTTCTCTGAATCTATACAGAAAATAAGCCCCAAACATCTTGATATTATTCCATATGGGGAAGGAAAAGCCATTAAATTGCTTTAATAACATTCCATCTATTTTTCAAAATAATGATAAACTCTATATCATAAAAAATCAAAATGATAAGCACTTGTAAACACACAGAGGCTCATACACACATGAAATCAGTATGTGGATGTTTAGAGGAAAACTCTAGAAAATAAGAGGCTTAGTTCTATGCAAGTCCTTTGTATCAGGCTGACAAAAAGAAAACATTAATATCTTTTTAATGAATTCTTGAAAAGTAGGAGGAGAAAAAGGGTCCATTGTCTTTCTGGTAGCTGGCTGCACTGATGTCATCCTAGTACAGCCTGGCTGCACTGACATCATCACAATACAGCCTGGCTGCATTGACATCATCATAGTACAGCCCAGCTGTATTAGCATCATCATCTTACAGCCTGGATGCATTGGTATCATGATCATATAGCACATTGTCTTTAAACTCGTTTGGTTTGGTCAGTTTTTACTTCAGTTAATTTGGGATATTGGGAATGTGGGTCTCAGCATGTATGTGGAAGCCAGAGGACAGCTTTCCATGAGTTGTTTCCCTCCACCCACCATGGAGTGTCCTTGAGATCCAACTCAGGTCTGCAATATTGGAGGCCAGTGTCACTCAGCCAGCTCCCCAGCCCCTAAACTTTTTGAAACCTGGCTTTTTCCATGGGAAGGGGGGACAGTCATCATGGTTTACTGTTTTGGGAAATGAGTCAAGATTGACTTGAGGTCAAATATCCTTGTAAGAAACCTGAGGCCTAACACAGTTGGAGAGATCCTCCAAACAATGCTATTAACACATTATATTTATTGTTGCTGTGATCCTTTTTGAACACCTTGAATAAATATTTTTGTGAAGGGTGCTGGATATGCCCAATATACTGTTCTTTTGCTCAAATTACCATGGTTATCTTAAAGAGGCAACCAAATAGTGTATACACACACACACACACACACACACACACACACACACACACACACACACCCCTCTTCACAAAACACAAAATACCATAAAAGTAATTGATGCAGTGTTTTCTTTTTCTTTTCAGTTTCTAATTAGGTCCTAGAAGATAGCTTAGTGGGCACTATCAGAGATGCATTCCTTAATGATCACAGAATTAAAAAAAACAACTTTACATCATTTACTATATATGAACATAATAATCTTTTACAACTCCTAAAAACCTCAAAGCACTTCTCTAAAAGCCCTACACAATTTTCAGCTTATAGTGGAGAATTGACAAAAGATGGAGAAGAACTCTATTTTTCTGCTTTTAAACTAATTTGCCATCATTTGCAGATCACTCAACATTCACACTTACACATAAGAAAGGAGCCACAGTTATCCAACTCTGCTTCTTATACCCTTGATTTAATCTGCTGTCTCAACTTCAAGTACTGTCTAGGACCATGAAAAGGTATCAGTAGACCCTCCTTTCATAATCTACTTGGTTATAAATGTCCTTGGAGTTTCATTTAACAAGATAGTTGGGTCAGCAGTGGCTGTCACCACAGAAAGCTCCTGGGCTGCAGTTGCCTTCTCCTGCTGGAGACCGTGAGGAAAGTCAAGATTTTAAAATTGTGCTGCAGTGCACCCTCATCCCTTGCAAATGCCTACCCAAGGGGGACCAGAACAAAAGAACGTAACAGATATTTACTGCCAGGTACAGTGGTACGCATCTTAAAAACCCATGGCTCACAAGGCTGAGACAGGAATATTGCAAGTTCAAAGGTGGCCTGGGCCACTGAGTGGGTCTCTGTCTCAAAACAGTAACAACTAAAAAAATGTGGTTGCTAGTAAAGTTTGGATAAACTGTGGCCATTCCTAGTGAACTGGAACCCTTTTCCAGAGGTGTTTGATAATAGAGCATTCAGCACATTGTTCAATGAGCCTGTTTTCTTATGTACAAAACGACAGTAATGATACTGCCTGGTCAGTTTCAGAGGATTCATTAAAAGCCATTTGATAATAGTTTTCTATTTGTGAATTATATTTTCTTTTATATTTGAGATTATGATATAAGTACACCATTTTCCATTTCTTTTTCCTCCCCCCAAACTTTCCCATCTGTAACGTCTCACCAACATGATGACTGCCAACACATTAACAAACTCAACAGCAATGGATATGCCAACATGGATGGGCTAAAGACCATGAGGTCTTAACCCTACACAAAGAACTTCAGGCAATAAGGAGTGCTGAGGACTGCTTTCTAAGAAGTTTTATAACTTAAAATCCTCTAACAGCTGAAGCTTTGAGTATGATTTATAATGTCATTAGCATTTGGTATTTCTTTCAATGTGATTATACAAGTCATAAGAGGGTTAAGGAATCTAAGGGAAGAGAAGAAAAGGGTTCATAATATTGCATTATCCTTCTAGACTATTCTTAGTTATGTGCTAGCATTAATCAATCAGCTATAGTATCTGTATGCGTTATTTAATATATCCATTATAGTAAACATTTTGTGACTTTCTGCTTTATTTTGTTTCTTTTTTGTTGTTGTTTGTTTGTTTGTTTGTTTGGTATTTTTTTGGTATTTTTCGAGATAGGGTTTCTCTGTGTAACCCTGGCTGTCCTGGAACTCACTTTGTAGACCAGGCTGACCTCGAACTCAGAAATCTGCCTGCATCTGCCTCCCAAGTACTGGGATTAAAGGCGTGTATCACCACTGTCCAGGTCTTTCGTTTCTTGCGTATGAATACAGTATATGTAGGAGATGACTGAAAAGTATTCATACTCTATGTGATACTACTGTGATTACTATGATATGCTTACGTGCAAACTTATGATGCATCCCATTAAAAGCTTATGCAAAATTATGGTTCAGTATGAGTGCATGTGGGAAAAACACCCCCCACATGGCTTTGGTTGCTCACAAACTAAATTTGTGCTCCTGGTAAACTTGGCTGCCTTAAAAGTACAGCTTTCAGTTCCATTGGTGAAGGCCAGCCTCAAGAACACTGAGAAAGCAGCTTGTCTGTACTTAACATGAGATAGATCATGGAGGATATCCTGGAGCCATTCCAAAGACAATGTGTGCCATCATGTCAGGGGGATAGATCACATCCCTCAAGTGGAACTACACAGAAATATTTAGTCGACAAAAAAGATATATTATTACTTGTCTTTGAAAACCTGAAATGCTGTCATGTGGAAGAGAGGCTCACAGTTCCAAAACATAAGACAAGAATGAACAGATTGAAATTGCAGTGACAGTGGCTGGCAAAGGTGTTCCAGGTTCCTTTCCACTGTTCAGACTTCTTCACCAATCAAACAGGATGCTTTGTTGGCAAGTGCTCCCTTGTTGCTTTCAATGTTAAAGAAGCAGTTCAAATATTTTGTGTCTGAGAGGGATAATAAACTTGACCACGTATTTCCCAATTCTGATCTTCTGTATCTAAAGATGATCCAAAGATGGCTGTGGGAATGGTGTAGGACAGGGTGCAATGGGATGTTCAGTAGCCTCAGAGGTTCCAGGCCACCTCATCTCAGACTCAACTGGAGCAGTCTGGTTGTCGAGTTTCTGTTGTTACTCTCTCTACCTCTCTCTGTCTCTGTCTCTGTCTCTGTCTCTGTCTCTCTCTCTCTGTATGTTTGCTTGTTTACTTAATTAATGTAAGGGCTCTGTATAAAAAGAAAATGGAGTTCCTCTAAGCCATTTGTTTTTAAGCTACAGACATCAACTCTTCGTTTCCTGCTAAGGTTCCACCAGGGTATGATTTGAAGTGCAGAGAGTGGTCTGCTGGGCATGTTGTCACCTCCACTCAAATGTCCCAGCAGCCCAGCTTGAAAATAAGAGCTGATATATCTCCTTTCAAACAGACTGAAAGGAAGATGCAACTGGGAATTTTTGGGTTTTATGTTCATTTCTACATGTGACAACAGAAGTCAGCCCAGGGATTTAAGACACCAAACACTTGATAAGAAACTAAGCCATTAAAGGGAGAGCAAGTCTTGTGAAAAATTAGTTCAGAAAGCAGTTGGGGTGACTGTGCTTTGCTGATTTTATTTTAAACATTAAAATTAAATACTGAAATGAAATTTGCTATGGACCTCATTTAAAATTGGAATTTCATTAAATTTTTTTTTCCAAGAATCCTGATTAGCAGAATATTTTTTGTTTGAATGGTCCTCTGCCCTACTACAGCACTTATGGTCCCATTTTGCTTATATATGATATTCTTGTCATTGTGGTCTTGATAAGTTTTAGTAAGGATTTTTTAAAATTTTTTTCTCTTTATTAGATATTTTCTTCATTTACATTTCACATGTTATCCAGAAATTTTCCCTTACCCTCCCGCGTCCCCGCCCTGCTCCCCTACCCATCCCCTCCCACATAATGGCCCTGGCATTCCCCTGTTCTGGGGCATATAGAGTCTGTATGTCCAAGGGGACTCTCCTTCCAATGATGGCCAACTAGGCCATCTTCTTCCATATATGCAGCTAGAGACATGAGCGCCGGGGGAACTAGTTAGTTCATGTTATTCTTCCACCTAGAGGGTTGAAGACCCCTTCCGCTCCTTGGGTGCTTTCTCTAGCTCCTACCTTGGGAGTCCTGTGTTCCAACTAATAGCTGACTGTGAGCATCCACTTCTGTGTTTACAAGGCACTGGTATAGCCTCCCACAAGACAGCTATATCAGGTCCCTTTCAGCATTATCTTGCTGGC
>LR749507.1:3611434-3625744 GCA_902729485.2 Mus minutoides
TGTGCTGTTGTATCTAGGACTTGATGTGGTGGGTGAGTTTGGATCTGGTGATGCCAAGTACCCTTGGATTCTGTTGCTTCTGTTCTTATGCTTGCCTCCTGCCATCTCTTCCTGAGGAGACCTGGCGATGGTGCAGACCAGAAAGGACCCACTGTTCTGTGTGCAACTGCTGACCCACTGCTCCTAGAACCACCATTGCACTCTGCTCACGAGTAACCCCGATGCGATCTTACAGTCCTGGGGTATGCGAAGCACAGGGCAGGCCCTAGGTGTGTCCGCTGGGCTCAGAGGAAAGATGGCGGAGTGGGTGGTGCTCTGGCTGGGACAGGCCCAGCCTCCGGTGGGGCGGAGTTCTCAGATCCCGCCCCTGCAGGCAACTGCTGGCCGACTGCTCCCTAAACCACCGCTGCACTCTACTCACGCGTAAACCGGATGTGATCTTAAAGTCCTGGGGTATGCGAAGCACAGGGCAGGCCCTAGGTGCGACCGCTGGGTTCAGAGGAGAGATGGCAGGGTGGGTTGTGCTCTGGCTGGGACTCAGAGGAAAGATGATCTAGTAAGGATTTTTAAACAACCAGATCCTGAGACGTTGGGTGCTCATTGAGAAGTAGAGATGGAATATGAGTTGACCATCAAGTATACAGGAATGTTGAATGTTTTACAAAATATTCAGAAAGAATAATCTTCATATAACATATAAATATGTCTATCTGTCGGGCGGTGGTGGCTCACGCCTTTAATCCTAGCACTCGGGAGGCAGAGGCAGGTGGATTTCTGAGTTCGAGGCCAGCCGGGTCTACAAAGTGAGTTCCAGGACAGCCAGGGCTACACAGAGAAACGCTGTCTCGAAAAACCAAAAAAAAAAAAAAAAAAAAATGTACATCTCTTAGTACATCTATTATCTATCTATCTATCTATCTATCATCTATCTATCTATCTGTGGGAAAATACTGGATAGAAACCAGTATCTTTGTGGATTGCTGGTGCAGAGTGTAAAATTCTATGACCACTATAGAAAATAGTTTGTCTAGCCCTCAGAAGGCTCCACATGGAGTTACTGTATGACCCACAAGTTCGACTCCTCAGTATAGATCAAGATAATAAAAACTACGGTGCTAAATAAAACCATCATAAAAGCTAGTGTTCACAGTAGCCAAGATGTAAAAACAACTCACATGACCTCCAGTGAATAAACACATCAATGAATTGTTCCTGCAGAAGGTAGTGGTTAATGCAGACTTGTAATTGCTCAAAGGGCAGTGGGTACATGAATGTGGGTGCTCATTCCTAAAATGGAAATCTGTATTAACCCCTCCACTGCCCATGGCTCAGAAATATCACAGAAAAGTGTTCAGAATACTGTTGCTAAAGGTTAGGGCAGCAGGTTTGTGAGCTGTTGGTTTCTGGACACAGCATGGGGTCGCTGCAGCCATAAACTCACAGCAGCTGTGACGACCTCCACAAGACCTCCACAGGATCAAGCTACTTAAATATCTAGCATGGAGGCAGACAGGGATCCTGATGCCTTCACCCCTAACTGGGAGTAAATGGCACCTGATGGCTACTGAAGCAAGATGAGTCACCTTTCTTTGGATAAGGAGTGGTCATTGGTTGATTGCCTATTTCTCAGTGGATCATGCCCCACCCATACTCATGTGAGCAGCGCTAATTGGACTCAGCGAGTTATTTAAATAAATGGAGGATATACAGTTAGGAGGGAGATATGTTGGGGGAGGTCCAGGGGGTAACTGGAGACAGGAACTAGGAAGGGTAGACATGACCAAATACATTGTATACACATATGCGGACTTAAAAAAAAATCTTTAGTGGAAGCAAAGGCTTGAGACACGTTTACTAAATTATTTTTAACAAAACTCTTCCATTTTAGAGAAGTAATTCAGCCTTACAAGTAAGGAAGCAGCACTCATGGTGTAACTTGGAATAAGATTAAAATCATGATGTTAAGGGGGGAAAAACCGTATGAAACAACCATCTATTGAAAGGTATGGACTTGGTAGAGATAGGGTTAGTGTGATGGTGCCAACGACTTCGAGGAGGAGAAAGGCCACCATAAGTGGGGTGGGGATGCGGGCTCTTTTTCAGTGACAAAAAGGCTTTGAAACTAGAACAGAGGTAATAATATATAACACACGAGTGTTTCACATGGTTTTTTTTTTAAAGATTTATTTTATTTATTATATGTAAGTACACTGTAGCTGTCTTCAGACACCCCAGAAAAGGGAGCCAGATCTCGTTACGGATGGTTGTGAGCCACCATGTGGTTGCTGGGATTTGAACTCATCACCTTCGGAAGAGCAGTCGGGTGCTCTTACCTGCTGAGCCATCTCACCAGCCCCTGTTTCACATATTTTAAAACTGTTTATAATGATAAGTTTTCATTTGTGAATTTCATGCTGATTAACAAGCCACACAGAAGAAATCAGTGTTGTGAATCATCCGTAGGATTAAATATGAAGTCTTATTTTCAGCTTTCAACAACATACCAAAATGAAATACTATCTTAAATTTAATATTAAAAAAATGTTTTCATCTCAAGTTCCTCCTCAGCTCAGAGATTGTTTCTGTACACTGGTATTTGTTCTTCTATATCTGATCAAATATTTGAGTCAGTGTTTTGTCCTGTAGCCCATGCTACCACAAATTTATTATGTAACTCAGGTTGGCAATGAATTTATGATCCTCCAGCCATTGCCTCCCAGTTTCTGGTATTAAAGGAGCATGCCACAACACTAAGAGCTTTTGACCACCTTTTCACTGACATTGTTGAGGAAGATTGCTGTGACCAATTAACACTTACTCACCAGCACCTCAGTCACTGAGTCAAACACACAGCTAGGCCCTGGCAACCTTCTCATCTGTGGTGTCCACCCTTAAGGAACCTCCAGCTCACTTTGTAAGATCAGGCTCAGCTCAAAAGAAAGGCATTATCACTCTTGACCATATTAAGTTCTTGAATTTCCTGCTTTCCAACATTTCCACATTGTATCTATCTCAATTTAAGTTCCAGAAGGGATAGACCATACGACTCTAGAAAGACCTTTTAGTTTTATATGAAATAAAGATGTGAAACATAGAAACTCCCTGTATTGCCTTGGACCCGTGAATTATGAAGGAAAGCAGAAAAGCGGCCTCGAACCTGGATGTAGTTTAGTGATGGAGATGCAGAGGAAGCATAGCACAGCTGGCCTCCTCACCAGGAGGCTACAAACTAAAGTGTAGCAGCTTCCCGATTCTCAGACCTCTCAGGTCAGGAGCATATCGCACGTGAAATTCCAGAAGACGGTCTTGATTCACAAGGCAATAGTTGTTGGATAACTAATTTAGAGCTAAAAACACTTTTCCCCAAGTTTGCCATCCTGGGCAAAACTGACACCTGGCATTATTCATCACAGGGCTGGTGCCTGCGCATTCTCTGCCTTTGCTGGTTTGACAGAGCCAGAATCTAGCAGGTTGTAAAGTCTGGTGCCCTGTTTATTTGTTTCTATAACCTTTTAATGAAGTTTGTTTATTATTATTATTATACCTGGAGCTTTTAATTGGATCTTATGTTGCAGACAGGTGAGTTCTCATGTGCTAATGACCCTGCTGCTATGCAAAGTCAACACCACCACCCTTGAGTATATACACTTCCAAACTATGTGAGACATAAGTCAAATAGCTGGAGAATTTTGTAGCTCTGTAGAAGTGAGAGAGGGATCACATTTGTTGACTGGGCACAGCCTGCCTACCTGTGTCAATGGCAAGTGTCTTGTCCTTGCTCTTCAAAATATTTACAAAATACCAAATTTTCCCCTTTTCTCCATCCTTAGGAGAAAAACAAAAACAAAAACAAAAACAAATGTTTAATCCAGAACAAAGACTGTCAGTAGAAACATCAGAGAATTTGAACTAAAACTTCTGCCGGCATCAAGTTTTTCATATTGACAGACTACATTATCCAAAATAATAAGATGGTGCAATCAGTGTTTCTATTCAGTCAGCATGAATGCAGCCCACATTTCTCTCTGTTCTTACATTTTTTTTAATGCTGTGAAAAGAAAGTCTTTTTTTTTCATTATTCTTTATTTCAAATTCAACAAACCACTAATGGAAGAAAAGGGGAGGCAGTCCTCTTCCTTCCCAAATCCAGGGTAACCTTGGTAGCTCCCAAGCCTCCATCAAAGGCAAACATGGTTGTAAATAACAATCATTTCCTATTCATAAAAGCTGCCCTTGACAGTCCAAGAAATAACAAATTACAAGTGGATAATTCCCGAGAGTTTCCGATGCACTTTAATCACCCTGAATCTGTTTTGATGTTTTTCCCCTCCTCCCTTTGGAGAGAAATTATTAACAGCTTTGAGGAACCGCAGCCCAGTTTGTGAATTCTGGGTGCTCTAACTGAGTCAAGTTGGAGGCAGAAAAAAATGCACTGTCCATTATTAATGTCATTCTTCTTGGAAAACTATGACATTCGCGATGTTCGCATGCCATCTGTTCAGAAATTCCCTTCCCTTTCCTTATATGTGCACCATGAAAGGGTCTTAATGAAATGCATGGCCTGCTTTCAGGATTGATGACCCAGCCGTTGCCACAATTCTCTCTTCCTTTTGATTCACGAGCTCTTCATTTTCTGGGCCTAATGAATTCTTACTTTGGTGCAGGTTTGGGAATACTGCAGAGGTGAAGGTATTTTTAAGGAGTAACAAATGAGCCTAAGTGTGCATACTAAGGGCTATTGACCCTGAGCCTGCGAGGCAAGGATTGAATGTAGAGTAGAAAGGGCTCTTAGCATCCTTTAGAGTTGAAGTTGTCCTCATAGGAAGAGGCCTCTGTTAAAGAATCTGCTTCTTGGAGTCCTGGTAACCCACTGTTCATACAACAGGAGCCATTGCCTGTCACTTCCAGGCAGATGCTGTTAAGGGTGCTGAAATAGGGCGAGCCAGTAAGGAGGGAGCAGGGATTAGTCATGTGAGCCGCTCACACAATGCACAATCAAAGAGCACCCAATTGTGAAGACTCTTGAACTATATAATGAGTTTTCTACTCTGTTTTGATATAATAACAAAGTCCTTAAATGGAATTATAGTTAAGACTGAGAAGAGGCAGCTGGTGGTAATGTAGTATAATTCCATCAAGAAATTCAGCTAGCGCTCTAATGTTAAAGTAGATGCTTAGGTGATTCGACTTGTATACGCTTATCTACCATTTCCAGAAAATGACAATTTCTATAATCGTTTGAAAAATAATTCTCACAGTTTCTTCCCATGAACGAGTTCCTTTATCCCAAATCACAGTCTGACCTCAATTTTATTTTGTCATGCATATTTTATTACTGAAATGGAAAGTGAACTAGCTGCTATGTTCCAAAATTGTGTCTGTTGTCAAGTGCTGTGGTTCAAAAGATAGGTTTACAAGCCAACACAGCTTTGCTACATCACTGCATTCTGGCAGTGAGACAAGAGATTCACCTGCATAAAATCAGAGCTACTCCAGCCTGAGGCACAGAGGCAGAATCTGACGGTTTAAGCAGCTTCATGCTTAGATTTTGGATAGGCAGTGATTTCATTTTCAAACCTGGGGTGCATTTGTGTTCTAGTGCATAAATGTGTGTGTGATATATGTGTGATATGTAAGTGTGTACCAGTATGTATGCATGAATGTATGTTGTATTTGTTGATATCGTGTACACATGCATACAAGTGTGTGCATATGTGTTATATGTGGGAAATGCACATGTGTGTGTGTGTGTGTGTGTGTGTATATATATATATATATAAAATGCATATGTGTATATGTATATATGTGTATACATGTAGAGGCTAGAGGTCAACCTTAGGCATCACCCCTCAGAGTATAACTACATTGTTTATGAGACAGGGCCTTTCATTGTCATGGAACTTGCAGAATCAACTAGACTGGCTGGCTAGTGATCCCCAGGGATTGAACTGTCTCCACTTCCCCAGTCTTGAGACACCATCATTTCTAAATTTTTCATTGTGGGTGCTGGGGATTGAATTCAGCTCTTTGTGTTTGCATGGCATACTCTTTACTGATGATATCAACCCAGTATAAGGTGGGGCACATGCTAGAGTTGCAGTGTAATCAAAGAGCTAACTAGAAAATTCTAAAAGGTAGAAAGGTTTTGTTTTACTGGTAGATTTTCCAAAATAGTAGAATAACACTACAGATCTTGGAACTTGTGACACATGAATAATTACGGGAGAATATGAGGTTGAAAATAATATTCTGACACCATTTTCTTTTCTAAGAGGAAAATATAAAGGATTTATTTAGGCATTATTGATAAAAATCACACTGTAGCATTCATTAATTTTTATGGTTTAAATAATAATTACTGCAAGTACATTAAAATTCAACTAGACAGTGACATTCAATATGACTACTGGGAATTGATTTCAATGTCATAAAATCTTCATTCTTACAGATCAAAACCACTTGAATATTGGCCTTTTCATATGACTCAATCATTTTGTTGGATTTAGATAAACTTTTGCATATCACTTCATAAAATATAACTGTTGCAGATGGTTTTTTTTTTTCCCAAAATGATATGGTTCTGTGCCAAAGTCTTCACTAAGTACCTTTAAGAATCTTTGTACGACCATATAGTAATTTGATTTTTTTTTCTTCTAGGACTGGAGGAAAGCTCACAAATTTTAACATCACCTGAGCTATTTTTAAAATTTCTATCAGTTCTGAGATAGCAAAGTGTAATAGTTAAGTCCTCTCATGGAGCATTTTCTTGTTTAATGAAGAAAAGTTCTCAAACAGAGTTTATTAATTCTGGGACTCCTGGTACTTAATTTGCAGCAACAAATGGGCAGCCATTTTCAACACCCATTGCATGCCCATTCCAAGAATGCCAACCAGCTCCTGTGGTACTCATCATGAGGAATGTCTTCAGGGAACGTTTTGAACAGAAGTTGAAGCAAGTGGGCATGCTTGGCAGCAGAGAAGAAGGAAGAGAAACTGAGCATGCTCCCCTGGATCCTTCTCTACAGTCACAAACACGAGAAATCTCTGCAGGGTAAGCTTCAGGGCAAGATTGGTGGTTTTATGTTCCTTGGAAACCCACAAAGACACCAGTGTTGTGTGTAAATCTAGTCAGATATACTTCCAGGTTGGGATCTATCAAGCGACTGGGTTTTCCCCTATGTTCTCATGGGTCACAAGAGAAGCAAAGCCACTCTGGGGAGTCTGTGCAAAGGGCATTGGCATTGTCCAATTCCAAGGATGCAGCAGAGCCTTGCGTTTTTCTGGGAGTGATTATGATCAGCTGAGTGGTAGGTAGGTAGGAGCTGATGGAAGAGGAGGGGAGCTAGGAGGCTCCTACCATGCCAGTGGCTTCCCCGTTTTCTTAAGATTCTCAATATAAACAGCCTTACTGCTGACATTGTATCATGAAAACTGGAAAACAATACATTTGTGCTAAACTCAAACAAGTAAAATTTCAACCCCCAAAGACAAGTCACCTGTGGCTCCTTCCCAGTCATTTGGAGTGTGTTTATACTGAAAATTTTTTCTTGGTGGAAGAACATTAATTTTCATTTTTCAATTAAACTATGTATAGGAAGACAATAGCAATTACAAAAGGGTGTTGGTAGTCTTTTCGGCTGAATGGGCAACAGAGAAAGATAAGACTTTCATGTTTTTCTTTTATTATTTTTTATTAGATATTTTCTTTATTTACATTTCAAATGCTATCTCGAAAGTTCCCTATACTCCCCCCACCCCACCCTGCTCCCCTACCCACCCACTCGTACTTCTTGGCCAAGAAGTCACTAGATATGCACGCACTGATAAGCGGATATTAGCACAGAATCTTAGAATACCCAAGATAGAATTTGCAAAACACAAGAAAATCAAGAAGAAGGAAGACCAGAGTGTGGATATTTCATTCCTCCTAAGAATAGGGAACAAAATACCCATGAAAGGAGTTACAGAGACAAAGTTTGGAGCTAAGACAAAAGGATGGACTATCCAGAGACTACCCCACTCGGGGATCCATCCCATAATCAGTCACCAAACCCAGACACTATTGCATAGGACAGAAAGAGTTTGCTGAAGGGACCCTGATATAACTGTCTCATATGAAGCTATGCCAGTGCCTTTTATTACTTTTGATGACTAACACATTAACTATACAATAGAATGAATTTCATTGTGACATCTTCAAACATCACTTTGTCATCACCGGTCATTGCAGATCAAATACAGTTGAGTCCCTATCACAGCTTCCAAAAGAGCTGCCTCAAAGACGGTACAAACCAATAGTGTGCCCACAAGTTTGGCCAAGGCACAGAAGTGTGGATGTTAGCAGTTGATGTTTTCAGACCTAACATCAAATTAGTTTAACTGTGGAAGTAAAGAACTTTTGTCTCTTGTGTACTAACAGTTTAACTGAGGAGTATCTGTGTTGAGGAGCTCTCGGCTTGTACGGATTTAGCTAAAATCAAGTTCTCAGGGACAGATATATACAAATGCTGTGTCATTGGTTAGAAAGCAAAAATATTATACATGACTTTTTAATATCTCCTTAGAGGGATATAATAAAGAAAATGCATTTGCTTTCCAAGAAAACATATCAAATAAGGTGGATGAGCCAATATAGAAGAAAATTTTCCATTAATATTTTTCATAAAAAGCCTATATGTGAAGATAATTTTTCACTCAAACAGATTCACTCCTTGATGCTAATAGACTTAGCTGCTCGAATTAATTTTACATTTTGCAAAAATGAAATATTATCTTTCTTACAATCTATGCAATTATTTTTTAATATTTCTTTGTACCCTCCAGCAATTTAAAATCTGCCAAGCAATGTCTTCTTCCATAGGTAACAATCCCAGGCCATCCTAAAACCTTAATTTTTATACTAAACAGAAATGTTAGCCTCAAGTTTATCAAGGCAACAAAATGAAGCATACAGTTGCTTTGAAATATTGCTAGTAGGTAATAAAATATTTAGAGATGCCTTAACTCTTTAAAGAGTAGAGTTTTATTCTCTTTGTAGTTAGGGTGTAAATAGTGAAGATCAATGCCATAGCTTGCTCAATTAAGTACCTTTAGGTAAATTGCAACTCAAATTAAGAGCTACAAGTTAACCTCTAATGTATTCTTTGTTTATTTTGAACAAGGGGAATTATGTGGCATTAGTAAAATAAGTCCCTGGAATCATGGCGATCTCTGCAATATTTCTCAGCTGCTATCTGAGTTTACTCAGCTTTTCATAAAGTTACAAAAGTCAACACTGAATTACATTAAACAATTCTAGCATGGTTCAAAGTCATCTACAAAAATGGGGAAAGATTCATTGAATACATTTGACATGAAAAAAACACTATTAAACATCATGTTATTAATTGATAGCTTTTAACCTGAAATTCTAAATAGATTAGGATCATTTCCCAGATTTACTCTTTGACCTTAATGGAAGAACTGAGGCTACTTCATTTATTAAATATTCTTTAATGTACATGCAAACTTAAAACCCTAAGGGGGAACTCAGCAATGGCCACCATGGCAAGATATTCATAAAGGTGCAATATGTGGCATTTACCAACAGCTGTCTGATTTGAATTAAGGTCTTCTTCATAAGGAGGAAATGATACCTTGTACTAGAAATCTAGTCAACTTCTGGGTGCTGGTGAAGTCATGGATCAGAAAAGACCAGCATCATTCCTTAGTGTATTCCAAATTTTATCTTTGTAACCACAACTGAGTCCAGGTACTACCTGTCATCCAAGAAGCTTCTCATTACAGCAGATGGAAACCATTATAGAAAATCACAGCTGCATTCTGCAGAGAACAACAGATAGTGGGAAACTGAGCCCCAGCCCCTTGGGTATATTTACATCACAACTCCTGCACACATGGTTCAGAGAACATCTCAGAAGAGAGGCAAAAAGACTATAAGAGCCAGAATACTGGGAAACCTTCTGTGAGACAGTCTATGCTAGATATGCTGCATAAATGATACCTGAACAGTGGCAGTATAAACAGACACACCAGAGCAGAGGGCAAAAAAAAAAAAAAATCATATGGAGCCCCACCCCCAGACAAAGAACCACAGCCAATTAATGGCTACAGAGAGAGGAAGAACTAGTCTTTCCCAGGAATGAAGTTTCTCAATATAAATTAGTGAACATTGAAAGCATATACAAGCAACAAAAGCAGACTCAGCAGGATTTATTTATAGATTTATGCATATATATGTATATATACACATAAACAGTAATGATCAAAGAGAAGAGGCTATCAATTTGAGAGTGGAGCATGGAAGGAGTTGGAATGAGAGAGCATTGGAATGGACTGGATGGGGGATAAAGAAGAGAGAGAGTGATGTAATTATATTTTAGTTAAGAATGTATTAAAGATTTTGGAAACTCTAAGGTGATTAAACAATGACTTGATTTACTTAATACTGTTGTGACAATAAAAAATGGAAATATCTGTGAGGTGTCCAGCCATAGCTGGTACATATTCAACACAATCCCTACCCAAGGCTAGGAAAGAAGGGATGTAGAGATTGTAAGTTTCAGAAATCCAGGTCATCCATCTGCTGTGAGACAGTCTTCTATGTATGACATAAAAGTTGCACCCATGATGTCTCACTAATATGGGTTCCTGAAAAAGATCAGGATAATGACAACACCAGTTGACACAGCTATTTGAACTGGGATATTTTACATGGTCCCACCCATAGGTGAAGAGCTACATGTGGTCAACGGTTGTGGAGAGACGCAGAATTGGCATGTGTCCAGCCTATACTTTCACATATGTTGTCTAATCCCAAGTGGTCATCTCTGGACACATGTACATATTAGAAAAAGTAAATTGACCCAATAGCTTATGTACAACATATATGTGTATACATACATATAAGTAAAATCAATAATAATTAAAGAGATTATGAATTTTGGAGAAGACATGGGAGGACTTGGAGGCAGAGAGGGGGAGGCAGGAGGGATATAGATGCAGTTCTCAAAAATTAAAATTAATATAAAGTAACTGTTCAAATAAACACTTTAAATTATTTTTATGTTTCGCATAGAGAATAAAAATTAGCTTTGTATAGCTTAAATTCAGTTGGCATAATGACATATGACAGCCTATTCTGAAGTGTCTTTTTAGTTGTTTAATGTTGGTCATAGTTGGCTTTAAAATGTCTTATCTAGGCTTGCAAGATGACTCAGTGAGTGAATGTACTTGCTGCCAAGCCTGAGGTCTGAATTTGCTTCATGTAAACAAGCCTGGTGAGTGGTGACTGACTCCAAAAATTTGTTCTCTCTCTCTCTCTCTCTCTCTCTCTCTCTCTCTCCCTTTTCTTTCTCTCTCAAAATAAATGTATGTACACAAATATGCCACGTTTGCAAAATTTCCACAATGGCATATCTATGAAAATATACTGGAGATTTTTCTTTAGTCAGATAAAATTTAGCTGTTTTTTTTTTTTAAGAAAATGATAGTAGTTTAGTATAACATGAAATCTGAATTCTGTGATTATAGTTCATTCCTTAGTAAAGCGACTAGTAAAATGTATTGTACTTAAGACTTAGTATTCAATGATATATTTGTAGAACAGTCAAATAAACCATGGAATATATTACAGCCCAAATTTAGGGAACTTTATACATTACATGCATGCATATTTATACTTCAAATAGTGAGTGGTTTACCTATAATACATAGTTATATCATTTCACTGGAGGAATTTAATAGTGTTGGTCATGACTAGAACTTTGTGTATGGTATGTATTTTAGCTGAATTGAATATGATTAAAAATAAGTTGTACTTAGAAACTACCACAGATATTCACTAAATTGCAAACAAACATATAATTTTAAAAATCTTTGAAGCTTTGTTTTTTGCAATGAGAGGAGCATGTTGATGAGAGCTACAAAGACCATGCTGGAGCAATCAGAACACCAGGTTGCAAGCTGCTTATGGTCCTATGCAGCTCTGATAGCACACATTCCTTTTGACATTCTTTACAGATTATTGGCATACTTAATATCTACTTTTTTTTGGAACTTCTGAGAGTTAAAGTTTTACCTGCCAAGCTTATCAAAGGAATAGAGAAAGCACAAAGAAAGCCCAGAGAAGTTGTTTTTGAATAAAAAAAAAAGTGGGCGTGAAGGTTTGCTTGATTCCCTGTCTCCCAAAGGTCTAAACAGGAGTCTTTTTCAAGCTGTGCCATGTCTTTAAAGAGACAAATTGCGGCTGGGGACATGGCTCAGCCTGTGCTTGCGATGCATGTGTGAGGATATGAGTCTGAAGCTCCAGGATTCATGTAAATCGCAAGGCATATGGCATGTCCTTCTGGCCCAGCACTGACAGGGGGTTGGGAGCAGAGATGACAAACTCATTTGCCAGCCAGCCTAGCTAAATTGATGAGATCCGATCAATTTAATGACTTTAATTAATTTCACAGGCTTTCTGAGAGATCCTGGCTCAAAAAATAAAATAAAAGAATGATTGAAAAAGACATGACATCTACCTCTGATCTACACATACACACAAACACACACACACACACATGCATGCACACACACTGTAACACACTTTCATGCACACACAGATACCTACTCTGACAAATATGTACATTGTATACAGAACACACATGTGTACACACACACACACACACACACACAAACACATTTACCTACTTTGACAAATATGGACACACCATACATAGAACACACAAATGCATATACATCCACACATACATACCTATTCTAACAAATACATAGACATCATACATAGAACATGCACACACACATGCCTACTCTGACAAATTCATACATACCATACACAGAACACAAATACACACTAAATAAAAGGTCCAGAGGATGATTATTAATTTTAAAGAAGGTTATGTTTGAGGTTTTTGAATTTGGGAAATCTCGACCCCTTAGTCTTAGGGATGTAAACTGCAGGATATTTTAAGTACGCTAGAGTGTTCACTGAAGAGAAAAGTGCACAAAAGAGCACTATTCAAAGGAAGGAGGAAGAAATTAAAACATAAAATTGGTCAAGCCCGAAAAAATATAATTAAAAAGTCCTCTGAGGCATTCTATCATGATTAGCATGAAGAGTTATAACATTTTCAATTTTAAAAGGAGATATTCCATTATAAAATGAAAGGTAGGGCCTCCCTGAATGTTAGTTCATGCAAGTCTTTTGGAAGATCACCAGAAGAGTTAGTTTAAGCAATATTAACATGAATAAGTATTTTGTAATATCTTGATGTTATTTTCAAACTGTGGAATATAATTGAGAGACATTACCATTAATTATTAGGGTGACTCCGAAAAGGAAGAGCAGAAACAGTCAGTTGTTTGGGAGGAACAGCTAGTGAACAGGTATCGGTCACAGTCCCAGAATGGAGTCATATGAGGAGAGTTCTTATTGCATGTGAGGTATCGGACACAGTCCCAGAATGGAGTCATATGAGGAGAATTCTGATTGCATGTAAGAAAACTCTACAGAAACATGAGTCTTCTGAACAAGGAATCGATTTTGGAATGTGTTTGTGTGTTCCTCCCAGGTGCAGTAGAGAGGTATGAATTTACCTCTATAGAAAAAGATGTTTTGCCATATGTGGCTTATCTACCCAATGTGGCTTGTCCACTGTATGTGGGTTGTTCACTATGTGCAGCTTGTCCACTATATGTGGCTTGTCTACTATGTGCGGCTTGCCCTTTTGATTGGATACTTTACTCATGTGACTCCTTTTAACTGCAAAAGTATAAAATGTGAGGTTATCTGACTAAGGGTGACTAGTGCATGAGACTTTAGTATGCCTCATTTAATGGCTCCACTCTTCCATGTCACACCACTTCTAGAGCAGTGAATCTACAGGTAGTGAATATAGCTGATATTTTACACCTCTTAGGCAGGAAGCCAGGAATTTCGAGAAACTCCAAATTGTCAAAAAATGACTCATCATATATCTTTTTGGCCTGTCCTTTACATAGTAGATCCTTAATAAGAATATTATTTGTAGCCGCCCGCCTGCCATCATCCCTCTCTGAAGGCAGCGGATAGGGCCGCCAGCGCACTCTCCAAACCCCTGGACATTAGGCACACTTCGGGGTTAAAGGTGAGTGGAGGGCACCGGGGGCCTTGAAATCACAGAGGCACACATCAAGGTGAACAGCTGAACGCAGCATCTGTTCCTGCCCAATCTCGTGCAACCTGAGTCACCAGCTAGGACAGAGCTAGGCCCAGACCATTTCAGACTCTCCCTTCTGGCCTACACCAACTCCAGGTCTCCTTGATTA